>JAMPIV010004369.1:0-69955 GCA_024509875.1 Oreohelix idahoensis
AAATCGCTATCTAATGTTTTATACATCAAACTGTTTTCCTAGAAACGGGTATAAGGGTTTTGAATGACGTTGCACCGTTTTTTTTCAAAATCTCAGCGACACAGTCCCGCACCGCTCCGTTTATTAAGCGATGCCTAAACCCACTGTCTTTCGCTCCTTCCTTCATATCTCCCGTTTTTTTCTTCTCTCTCCTTTCATGAATAAAACGCCTAAGTTGTCAAAATTTATATTTAGTTTCAATGGCTGCTAATGAAACCTGTACATTGAGAAGACCGGAACGTTCACTTTGCGTTAAGGTTTTCTCAAAACCTCCGCGACATAGGTGACTTTGAAGACCTGACAGCAACTGTCCCCTATTTGATTTCTATAGTATTTGATATTATAAAACTAAAATATTTTAGACTTATTAGAGCGGGCATCCAGGATCCTACTACATATCCTCCCCCTAAGAACAGCATTCGATGCAAGTTAGGATCAATGATGCAACATACAGATTCAATTTGCTGGTGAGTTTTTCCTTTAACTCCTGGTATGCCAATTCACACTGTGCTGACCAATTAATTTTATCAGGTTGTCCCTTAAGCGTTAAATCCGTCAGAGGAGCGCATATAGAGTTAAAATTGTTTATGTACTTTTGGTAAAACCCACACAGTGACACAAAGGATCGCACGTCCTTTTTAGTCTGTGGTCTCGGTGCTCTCTGCAATTTCTCCAGGTTCTTGGGGTCAGGGGTCATGCTACCCTGATATACCGTATGTCCCAAGAATTCCAACTCTTTGCATCCAATACAACATTGTGTTGGTCTAGCAGCCAAGTTTGTCTCTCTGAGTCTATCGAAGAGCATATCCAAAGATTTAACATGTTCTTCACATGTCTCAGTCGCGATGAGATATCATCCATGAAATTCGTAATGCATGGATTTTTCAGTGGATCCAACAATTGTCGCATCATCCTAGAAAACACACTCGGGGCATTTTTCAACCCAAACGGCAACATGTTGAATTCATAATGACCTTCCGGGGTGCTAAAGGCTAGATAAGGTCGAACCTCAGGCTTTACTGGAATCTGATAATAGCCTTTGCTAAGATCCACCTTAGAAAAATGTTTTGCCTTGTTCAGCCTGGCAAACAATTGAGGTAATGGATCCACCTGACTTTCTGTGTGACAGCATTTAGTTTCCTGTAATCTATACACAGTCTATGTTCCCCAGATGGTTTCCTCAACAAAACCACACTAGAGCTATAAGGAGATTCACTGTGAGAAATAATCCCTTCTTTTAACAGGTAATCTATCTCCTCTTTCAAAGCTTTTTCTTTTGCGAACGGGATAGAGTAGGCTCTCATACAGATGGGTGTTGGGTCTAATAGTTTCATGTCATATTCCAACAAATTGGTGTGCCCTGGTTTGTCCGTTAACACGTCCGTATGATTTTCCAGAACCTTTTGAATCCGTTCCCTCTGATTTTTCGTCAAGTGTTTACTGACTTTGACCTGTGCAGGTGTTTCACAGGGTTTTAGGGGGTATTCGTGAGAGGTGAGTGGTTTGTTTTTCATCTCCGTTGCGATAG
Source organism: Oreohelix idahoensis (assembly GCA_024509875.1). Classification (NCBI taxonomy): domain Eukaryota; kingdom Metazoa; phylum Mollusca; class Gastropoda; order Stylommatophora; family Oreohelicidae; genus Oreohelix; species Oreohelix idahoensis. Next base: position 1,568 of record JAMPIV010004369.1, read on the forward strand.
CCAAGGTCATTAAATGTGCCCCTTCCTGGTTTTGTCTATCCAGATACTTATTTAGGAGGTTCACATGATAGATTTTCTCTTTCCCTTTCTTATCTATCTTATAATTAATTCTAGACACCTTTTCTAGAACCGTGTATGGACCTTGCCATCCGATTTGCAATTTGTTACTGCTGCCAGGTAGTAGAAGAAGCACCTTCTCCCCCACAGCTAGTTCTCTACCTTCGCTTTCTTATTATAGTATGCAGCATGTTTCTTCTTGGCTTGTCTTAGATTATCATTAGCGAGTTTCCAGCCAGTTTTGAGACGAGTGGTTAGCTCGTTCACATACTGATATGATGAGGTAACAGTCTCTTCTGCCTTCTCATCTGTCCACGTCCTCAATAAGGCTTCCAATGGTCCTTTTATTGGCCTGCCAAATAACCTTGTTGTCTGTTATTTGGCCTGCTATTTGGCGGGCTTAATTTTCATGGCACCGGTAATTATCATGTAATTGGAAGTATGGTGGTGGTGACTTTTTCTTCCTTTTGTCATCACACAAGAACCGTCCACTACCAATTCTTTTCTTCGGGTTTTCTCCCCGCAGTTTCAGTTTCAAAGTGAGAGAACTTCGCTCTCTTTCATGTTTATCCAGTTCCCGGTTTTCCGACAAAGGAATTGTCGGGTGGGACTGAGTTGAAGTCACTTTTTGCGCAATCCGCATAGTGGCCATTCTACTTAGTTTATGTGAAGACTGTGTGTGAAAAGGAGTCCTCCTATCCACCGTGTCTACCTTATCCTGTTTATTTTTATTGTCAGGCCTAAGTTTGCCCCGTGGCGTTTCTAGGTCCTGTTCCTTTTCCCAACGTGTGGGTGTTCCCTTGTGGCATTGGTCGCAGGCCTCCACAAATTCTGCAACTTCGGCAGCTACGCCTGGCCAATAAAATTCTTGAGAAATTCTTTGACAGGTGGTACCTATTTTCTCGTGTCCACCGTCCGTTCCAACATGTGATCTTTTTATCACTTTCTCCCTATATGAAGTGGGAAGAACCAGCTGTCCGTGACCATTGGATCCAGTTCCAGCTTTCCTATGGATCAGTTTATTCTTCATATAGTAGTCTCCTTTGTTTGGAGGTGTATGGCATTTAGGCAATTTCTTAAAACACGGCTTGAGTGACCTATCCTCAGCCTGTGCCTTCCTCATCTCCTCTGGATGAGTATTTATTGGATTATCCTCCTCCTTCCTTGACTGTGACCTGGTCTGTACTGCTGCCAGGACAACAGTTTGGGAGTTCCCAAGAACACATATTTACACCCCAATATCAGAGGGTAAATTGGTTCGTTTATCACTGCTGGTCTCATCACTCCTTCCACTGTTTCTGTGGTGTATTGATCTGGGTGCACCAGGTGAGAGCTCACGACTGAGTCAAAATCCAATCCTGTATCATAAAGGCACCTAATGGTGGCCCCGTTGCATACAACATCTTCACAAACTGGGGGGTGATAAGGTTCCTGCTGTCCAGTAGGTTTGTCCTTTAATCCCTTGTTCCCTGTTTTCATAGCAGCGAAGTGAGATTTCTTTTTACAGTCTTTGGTGTCGAGTGTTCCTCTTACACCATTTCCTTTCTTGGTTGAAAGGTTTTCTTTCATTGAATTGCAGGTTCCTATCTCGTTGGTCATTCCTTGGCCTATCATAGTGGGGTTTACCTTTGTTGTACTTGTCCCTACTATCAAATTTATTTTGGGTATGGTTTTAGGGGCCTTTGTTATAGTCTACTTGCTTCTTCTTCATTCCTGCTATCTCAGACTGGGCTGCCTGATATCGTTCAGCCACATTTATGATCTCCCCCAGTCTCTCAGCACCCTGTTCCGTGAGAAATTTTCTCAAGTCTGGAGCCATGGACTCTCTTAACTGTTCCATCATCATCATTTCCTTTAAATCTTGGGTTTTCCCCAGAGCCGTCCATTTCTCCAAGTATGCCTCCAGGCGTGCAGAGAACTGGTGGTAAGTCTCCCCAGTAAGAAGTTTAGCGTTTCTAAATTTCTTTCTATAAAATTCACTATTCTTCTCATACCTAACCAGGAGAGCCTGCTTTAGAATGTCATAGTCTTCCTGATCTTCCTTACTCAACTTGGAAAATACCTCATACGAGGTTCCCCTAAGCCCTTGGGATATTTTCAGACTCCACCTTTCTTTTTCCAACCCATAAGTTGTAGCTAGTGCCTCAAATCTACTTAAAAATGACTCTATGTCATCATCTTTTTCGACAAAAGGGTCTAAATGAAAACTCATGGCTGAGTTGGAGGCTACCTGGCTTGCAGCAGAGTCGGAGGTGGATGGGCTGTTACCATTTTCAGGAGCATGGCCTTGCAACTCTAACTCCCTTAGTCGTAGCTCATGTTCCCTCTGTAATCGTTTTTCCTCAGCCTCCATCTGTAATAGTTTTTCCTCCTTTTCAGCCTCCATCTGTAATCGTTTTTCCTCCTTTTCAGCCTCCATCTGTAATCGTTTTTCCTCCTTTTCAGCCTCCAATCTGTTTGCCTCAGCCTCCAATCTCTTCTCCTCCAACTGCAACTTTTTATTTCAGCCTCCCTCTCAGCTTCTAATTTCTTAGCCTCCCTAGCATCTTCTAATACTATTCTTTTCTCCTCTGCTAATCTCCTATCTTCTCGTTCAATAAACTTATCACACTCTGCTGTTACGTTTGCTATCAGACCTTGCCCCTCCATTCCCATTTCCTTCGCAGCCTGCATAGTAGCAGATCTGAATTTGGCCAAGTCCGCCATCTTATAGTTAATACTAAATATGATTAACTATTCAAAACAACTAACAAATATTTCTAATTAATTAACTAATGGGCAATGATATTTCACCTGACTCTCCACACAGCTAAATATTACAAATTTTGAAATCCCGGACCGAGCGTCCCAATATATGTGGTGGGTTTTGATGTTATTGACTAAAGTATTACTTGTCTACAGAGTGAGGTCAGCTATGCAAGCCCCTGAGTCTAATAGTTGAAGAAGCTTGTTCTCAGGGATCCTGACTGCTACCACCTATGACCTCAATCTGCGATATATTTTAATCCTACTTATATGTTAAGGTGTCTGGTTGTTATCTGGCTAGGTGTCTAGGGTAATGTGATATGTGATGTAAAGATAATGACAACAACCACTAATTTAATTCAATGAAAAGGATTAAACAAATCAGTATTTAAAGTTTGAGTAACAATTTTTTACAATTTTTAATTTTCTGTACCTCAATTTCTTGGGCACAGAAATGTTTAAAACTTAAATCGAATGGAAAGATATTTACATAAATTGTGAATCAAATCAAAAAGACTACTTGTCTGTTTATATCTTAAAAATGTCTGTGACTTGAACTGTCCTGATGAAGCACTCAAATATATTTATATGTCACTATTAGGAGGAACAAATGTGTTCATCACTTGAAGAACTCTGTGTTGATTTTATTACTGGAGTGAATATGTCAGGTGAAAACACATGAACCCATATATGGTTCTTATCTTGAAATTTCAGGATCACTGTGGTCTTTCGTCCAACACGATAGTAGTCACGACTGCAAACTATAGTCACTGTTGCAGCAATCTTCAAAGTCTTTGAGCAATCAGCTTCTTCTTGCTTCAAACGTGTAGATACAATAAGTATGTTATGGCTCACTGAAGTTTTGCAGCATGGAACCCTGAAATTAAGAGGATTAAGGCCTCTTCAGTATTTTCAAACATATCTCTCCTTCCCTAACCAACTAGACATCATCAACTGGTTCAAAGTCAGTATCAATGGCTACATAAACAGCTATTGTTCCTATATCTGATGGGGTGACAGCTTCATACTCAGGTAAATTTCAATCATCAATTTGATACATTCCTTTCGTAGGAAAGTTATAGTTAATCTATGAAGTCATTGGAAAACACGGTGACTTTCTGAAGACGGCCAGTGGTTTTCTGGCCTACCAATTATAATAATGTCATATTTTATTTCCATCTTGGGAAGGCAAACTCGGTCCCAAAAAGTGCCGTGCTGAAGTCGAATGTGTCGGCCGAAAGGCGCAGATATCGCAGCTCCGCTGTAAACAGACACAACGCAACCAACATCCTTTTCAGGATGAACGAGGAAGAAGAAGAAGATTTCCATCTATATCTTTTCATTCTCTCCCAAAGTTTAAGAAAGCCTGCTTTTAACAGAAATGATACTCTTCTCTACTATCACTTGTGGCATACACAAAATATTGAGTTTGGCGCCTTACTGGTTAGCCCCTACCCATCAATGATGCACACACATTCAATAATACAAATACATATTCAATAATAAGGTTTACATAAATGTTCATCTTACCGCATCAATGAAATAATGCACAATGTATAGGTTAACCGGCGATCAATGGACACATACAGATCGCCACTGATACAGAAAAGTGAAGGCACTGGTCATGAACTCCTTGTTTCTGATGATAACCTACTAGTTAAATATTTTTCTTCCTGTGGCAACTAATGCTGGTTTCAAATCATTTTTATCCTTACTGTTAGTCTATTCTGCTACAACCAATCAGATTATGTTATGCCCCACTAGTCTTTTATTCAAAAGTAAATTACACTTTCAAATTGTAACTCCCCCCTCCCCCCCCCCCCCCCCCCCCCCCCCCCCCCCCCCCCCCCCCACCTAATCGTTCTGTTCAAAACGCATCAACGTGTTTGAATTTCATTCGACAATACAAATCTACAGGAAATGAGAGCTTGTCTGTGTGTTTTTCACTATAGTATCGCTATCTAAGTGTTTATACATTCAAACTGTTATCCTAGATAACGGGGTGATAAGGGGTTTGTAATGGCTTTGCACCGTTTTTTTCAAAATCTGCCAGCGACACAGTCCCGCACGCTCGTTAGTAAGCGATGCCTAGAACCACTGTCTTTCGCTCCTTCCGTCATTCCTCCGTTTTTTTTCTTCTCTCACTCTTTCATGGAACGAAAACGCCTAAGTTGTCAAAATGTTATATTTAGTTTCAATGGCGGCGTATGAAACGCTTGTACTATTGAGAGACCGTAACGTTCACTTTGCGTTAAGGTTTTCTCAAAACCTGCGCGACTTAGGGTGACGTTGAAGACGCTGAGCGCAACTGTCCTATTTTGTTTCTATAGTATTTGGATTTATAATCTAAAATATTTTAACTATTTGAGCGGGCATCAGGGATCTTACTACATATCTCCCCACTTAAGAACATGCATTCTGATGCAAGTTTATGATCAATGATGCACATAGATCAAATTAGCTCACTAGTCTGTTTGAATATCCTGATTTTATTCAACAGGGTGCCTACTCAAGAAATCTGCTCCCACATTTTGCGAACCAGGAATGTATTCAATAGTAAACGAATAAGGTTGGATGAGCAACGACCACCTTAACAAACGAGCATTTCCATGTTTGGCTTGTGCCAAACATACTAACGGCTGATGATCTGTTTGTACCACGAATGTTCTACCATACAGATAGATCTGGAACTTCTTTATAGCCCAGACTAAAGCTAGACATTCTTTTTCACTGGTTGAATAGTTTTGTTCTGCTTTGTTTAGTTTGCGGCTGGCATAAGCAACTGGGTTCAATTCCCCATCTGGTGAAGTGGACCTTTGTAACAATGTGGCGCATAATCCCACATTACTTGCGTCCGTTCTTACCACAAATTCCTGACTCAAATCAGGTAATTTCAATATAGGCTTGCTGGTGAGTTTTTCCTTTAACTCCTGGTATGCCAATTCACACTGTGCTGACCAATTAATTTTATCAGGTTGTCCCTTAAGCGTTAAATCCGTCAGAGGAGCGCATATAGAGTTAAAATTGTTTATGTACTTTTGGTAAAACCCACACAGTGACACAAAGGATCGCACGTCCTTTTTAGTCTGTGGTCTCGGTGCTCTCTGCAATTTCTCCAGGTTCTTGGGGTCAGGGGTCATGCTACCCTGATATACCGTATGTCCCAAGAATTCCAACTCTTTGCATCCAATACAACATTGTGTTGGTCTAGCAGTCAAGTTTGTCTCTCTGAGTCTATCGAAGAGCATATCCAAAGATTTAACATGTTCTTCAAATGTCTCAGTCGCGATGAGATATCATCCATGAAATTCGTAATGCATGGATTTTTCAGTGGATCCAACAATTGTCGCATCATCCTAGAAAACACACTCGGGGCATTTTTCAACCCAAACGGCAACATGTTGAATTCATAATGACCTTCCGAGGTGCTAAAGGCTAGATAAGGTCGAACCTCAGGCTTTACTGGAATCTGATAATAGCCTTTGCTAAGATCCACCTTAGAAAAATATTTTGCCTTGTTCAGCCTGGCAAACAATTGAGGTAATGGATCCACCTGACTTTCTGTGTGACAGCATTTAGTTTCCTGTAATCTATACACAGTCTATGTTCCCCAGATGGTTTCCTCAACAAAACCACACTAGAGCTATAAGGAGATTCACTGTGAGAAATAATCCCTTCTTTTAACAGGTAATCTATCTCCTCTTTCAAAGCTTTTTCTTTTGCGAACGGGATAGAGTAGGCTCTCATACAGATGGGTGTTGGGTCTAATAGTTTCATGTCATATTCCAACAAATTGGTGTGCCCTGGTTTGTCCGTTAACACGTCCGTATGATTTTCCAGAACCTTTTGAATCCGTTCCCTCTGATTTTTCGTCAAGTGTTTACTGACTTTGACCTGTGCAGGTGTTTCACAGGGTTTTAGGGGGTATTCGTGAGAGGTGAGTGGTTTGTTTTTCATCTCCGTTGCGATAGCCAAGGTCATTAAATGTGCCCCTTCCTGGTTTTGTCTATCCAGATACTTCTTTAGGAGGTTCACATGATAGATTTTCTCTTTCCCTTTCTTATCTATCTTATAATTAATTCTAGACACCTTTTCTAGAACCGTGTATGGACCTTGCCATCCGATTTGCAATTTGTTACTGCTGCCAGGTAGTAGAAGAAGCACCTTCTCCCCCACAGCTAGTTCTCTACCTTCGCTTTCTTATTATAGTATGCAGCATGTTTCTTCTTGGCTTGTCTTAGATTATCATTAGCGAGTTTCCAGCCAGTTTTGAGACGAGTGGTTAGCTCGTTCACATACTGATATGATGAGGTAACAGTCTCTTCTGCCTTCTCATCTGTCCACGTCCTCAATAAGGCTTCCAATGGTCCTTTTATTGGCCTGCCAAATAACCTTGTTGTCTGTTATTTGGCCTGCTATTTGGCGGGCTTAATTTTCATGGCACCGGTAATTATCATGTAATTGGAAGTATGGTGGTGGTGACTTTTTCTTCCTTTTGTCATCACACAAGAACCGTCCACTACCAATTCTTTTCTTCGGGTTTTCTCCCCGCAGTTTCAGTTTCAAAGTGAGAGAACTTCGCTCTCTTTCATGTTTATCCAGTTCCCGGTTTTCCGACAAAGGAATTGTCGGGTGGGACTGAGTTGAAGTCACTTTTTGCGCAATCCGCATAGTGGCCATTCTACTTAGTTTATGTGAAGACTGTGTGTGAAAAGGAGTCCTCCTATCCACCGTGTCTACCTTATCCTGTTTTTATTTTTATTGTCAGGCCTAAGTTTGCCCCGTGGCGTTTCTAGGTCCTGTTCCTTTTCCCAACGTGTGGGTGTTCCCTTGTGGCATTGGTCGCAGGCCTCCACAAATTCTGCAACTTCGGCAGCTACGCCTGGCCAATAAAATTCTTGAGAAATTCTTTGACAGGTGGTACCTATTTTCTCGTGTCCACCGTCCGTTCCAACATGTGATCTTTTTATCACTTTCTCCCTATATGAAGTGGGAAGAACCAGCTGTCCGTGACCATTGGATCCAGTTCCAGCTTTCCTATGGATCAGTTTATTCTTCATATAGTAGTCTCCTTTGTTTGGAGGTGTATGGCATTTAGGCAATTTCTTAAAACACGGCTTGAGTGACCTATCCTCAGCCTGTGCCTTCCTCATCTCCTCTGGATGAGTATTTATTGGATTATCCTCCTCCTTCCTTGACTGTGACCTGGTCTGTACTGCTGCCAGGACAACAGTTTGGGAGTTCCCAAGAACACATATTTACACCCCAATATCAGAGGGTAAATTGGTTCGTTTATCACTGCTGCTCTCATCACTCCTTCCACATAGCGAGTTTTTACACCGATTCTGGCGATGGGAAGTGTCATGGTTGCTTCGTCCTTGGTTGCCGTTTGGATCTCCACTGTTTCTGTGGTGTATTGATCTGGGTGCACCAGGTGAGAGCTCACGACTGAGTCAAAATCCAATCCTGTATCATAAAGGCACCTAATGGTGGCCCCGTTGCATACAACATCTTCACAAACTGGGGGGTGATAAGGTTCCTGCTGTCCAGTAGGTTTGTCCTTTAATCCCTTGTTCCCCGTTTTCATTGCAGCGAAGTGAGGTTGCTTTTTACAGTCTTTGGTGTCATGAGTGTCCCTCTTACACCAATTACACCATTTCCTTCCTTGGTTGGAAGGTTTTCTTTCATTGAACTGCGGGTTCCTATCTCGTTGATCATACTTTGGCCTATCATAGTGGGGTTTACCTTTGTTGTACTTGTCCCTACTATCAAATTTATTTTGGGTATGGTTTTAGGGGCCTTTGTTATAGTCTACTTGCTTCTTCTTCATTCCTGCTATCTCAGACTGGGCTGCCTGATATCGTTCAGCCACATTTATGATCTCCCCCAGTCTCTCAGCACCCTGTTCCGTGAGAAATTTTCTCAAGTCTGGAGCCATGGACTCTCTTAACTGTTCCATCATCATCATTTCCTTTAAATCTTGGGTTTTCCCCAGAGCCGTCCATTTCTCCAAGTATGCCTCCAGGCGTGCAGAGAACTGGTGGTAAGTCTCCCCAGTAAGAAGTTTAGCGTTTCTAAATTTCTTTCTATAAAATTCACTATTCTTCTCATACCTAACCAGGAGAGCCTGCTTTAGAATGTCATAGTCTTCCTGATCTTCCTTACTCAACTTGGAAAATACCTCATACGAGGTTCCCCTAAGCCCTTGGGATATTTTCAGACTCCACCTTTCTTTTTCCAACCCATAAGTTGTAGCTAGTGCCTCAAATCTACTTAAAAATGACTCTATGTCATCATCTTTTTCGACAAAAGGGTCTAAATGAAAACTCATGGCTGAGTTGGAGGCTACCTGGCTTGCAGCAGAGTCGGAGGTGGATGGGCTGTTACCATTTTCAGGAGCATGGCCTTGCAACTCTAACTCCCTTAGTCGTAGCTCATGTTCCCTCTGTAATCGTTTTTCCTCAGCCTCCATCTGTAATAGTTTTTCCTCCTTTTCAGCCTCCATCTGTAATCGTTTTTCCTCCTTTTCAGCCTCCATCTGTAATCGTTTTTCCTCCTTTTCAGCCTCCAATCTGTTTGCCTCAGCCTCCAATCTCTTCTCCTCCAACTGCAACTTTTTATTTCAGCCTCCCTCTCAGCTTCTAATTTCTTAGCCTCCCTAGCATCTTCTAATACTATTCTTTTCTCCTCTGCTAATCTCCTATCTTCTCGTTCAATAAACTTATCACACTCTGCTGTTACGTTTGCTATCAGACCTTGCCCCTCCATTCCCATTTCCTTCGCAGCCTGCATAGTAGCAGATCTGAATTTGGCCAAGTCCACCATCTTATAGTTAATACTAAATATGATTAACTATTCAAAACAACTAACAAATATTTCTAATTAATTAACTAATGGGCAATGATATTTCACCTGACTCTCCACACAGCTAAATATTACAAATTTTGAAATCCCGGACCGAGCGTCCCAATATATGTGGTGGGTTTTGATGTTATTGACTAAAGTATTACTTGTCTACAGAGTGAGGTCAGCTATGCAAGCCCCTGAGTCTAATAGTTGAAGAAGCTTGTTCTCAGGGATCCTGACTGCTACCACCTATGACCTCAATCTGCGATGTATTTTAATCCTACTTATATGTTAAGGTGTCTGGTTGTTATCTGGCTAGGTGTCTAGGGTAATGTGATATCTGATGTAAAGATAATGACAACAACCACTAATTTAATTCAATGAAAAGGATTAAACAAATCAGTATTTAAAGTTTGAGTAACAATTTTTTACAATTTTTAATTTTCTGTACCTCATTTTCTTGGGCACAGAAATGTTTAAAACTTAAATCGAATGGAAAGATATTTACATAAATTGTGAATCAAATCAAAAAGACTACTTGTCTGTTTATATCTTAAAAATGTCTGTGACTTGAACTGTCCTGATGAAGCACTCAAATATATTTATATGTCACTATTAGGAGGAACAAATGTGTTCATCACTTGAAGAACCCTGTGTTGATTTTATTACTGGAGTGAATATGTCAGGTGAAAACACATGAACCCATATATGGTTCTTATCTTGAAATTTCAGGATCACTGTGGTCTTTCGTCCAACACGATAGTAGTCACGACTGCAAACTATAGTCACTGTTGCAGCAATCTTCAAAGTCTTTGAGCAATCAGCTTCTTCTTGCTTCAAACGTGTAGATACAATAAGTATGTTATGGCTCACTGAAGTTTTGCAGCATGGAACCCTGAAATTAAGAGGATTAAGGCCTCTTCAGTATTTTCAAACATATCTCTCCTTCCCTAACCAACTAGACATCATCAACTGGTTCAAAGTCAGTATCAATGGCTACATAAACAGCTATTGTTCCTATCTGACGGGGTGACAGCTTCATACTCAGGTAAATTTCAATCATCAATTTGATACATTCCTTTCGTAGGAAAGTTATAGTTAATCTATGAAGTCATTGGAAAACACGGTGACTTTCTGAAGACGGCCAGTGGTTTTCTGGCCTACCAATTATAATAATGTCATATTTTATTTCCATCTTGGGAAGGCAAACTCGGTCCCAAAAAGTGCCGTGCTGAAGTCGAATGTGTCGGCCGAAAGGCGCAGATATCGCAGCTCCGCTGTAAACAGACACAACGCAACCAACATCCTTTTCAGGATGAACGAGGAAGAAGAAGAAGATTTCCATCTATATCTTTTCATTCTCTCCCAAAGTTTAAGAAAGCCTGCTTTTAACAGAAATGATACTCTTCTCTACTATCACTTGTGGCATACACAAAATATTGAGTTTGGCGCCTTACTGGTTAGCCCCTACCCATCAATGATGCACACACATTCAATAATACAAATACATATTCAATAATAAGGTTTACATAAATGTTCATCTTACCGCATCAATGAAATAATGCACAATGTATAGGTTAACCGGCGATCAATGGACACATACAGATCGCCACTGATACAGAAAAGTGAAGGCACTGGTCATGAACTCCTTGTTTCTGATGATAACCTACTAGTTAAATATTTTTCTTCCTGTGGCAACTAATGCTGGTTTCAAATCATTTTTATCCTTACTGTTAGTCTATTCTGCTACAACCAATCAGATTATGTTATGCCCCACTAGTCTTTTATTCAAAAGTAAATTACACTTTCAAATTGTAACCCCCCCCCCCCCCCCCTTCCTGGTTCTGTTCAAAACGCATCAACGTGTTTGAATTTCATTCGACAATACAAATCTACAGGAAATGAGAGCTTGTCTGTGTGTTTTTCACTATAGTATCGCTATCTAAGTGTTTATACATTCAAACTGTTATCCTAGATAACGGGGTGATAAGGGGTTTGTAATGGCTTTGCACCGTTTTTTTTCAAAATCTGCCAGCGACACAGTCCCGCACGCTCGTTAGTAAGCGATGCCTAGAACCACTGTCTTTCGCTCCTTCCGTCATTCCTCCGTTTTTTTTCTTCTCTCACTCTTTCATGGAACGAAAACGCCTAAGTTGTCAAAATGTTATATTTAGTTTCAATGGCGGCGTATGAAACGCTTGTACTATTGAGAGACCGTAACGTTCACTTTGCGTTAAGGTTTTCTCAAAACCTGCGCGACTTAGGGTGACGTTGAAGACGCTGAGCGCAACTGTCCTATTTTGTTTCTATAGTATTTGGATTTATAATCTAAAATATTTTAACTATTTGAGCGGGCATCAGGGATCTTACTACATATCTCCCCACTTAAGAACATGCATTCTGATGCAAGTTTATGATCAATGATGCACATAGATCAAATTAGCTCACTAGTCTGTTTGAATATCCTGATTTTATTCAACAGGGTGCCTACTCAAGAAATCTGCTCCCACATTTTGCGAACCAGGAATGTATTCAATAGTAAACGAATAAGGTTGGATGAGCAACGACCACCTTAACAAACGAGCATTTCCATGTTTGGCTTGTGCCAAAAACATACTAACGGCTGATGATCTGTTTGTACCACGAATGTTTACCATACAGATAGATCTGGAACTTCTTTATAGCCCAGACTAAAGCTAGACATTCTTTTTCACTGGTTGAATAGTTTTGTTCTGCTTTGTTTAGTTTGCGGCTGGCATAAGCAACTGGGTTCAATTCCCCATCTGGTGAAGTGGACCTTTGTAACAATGTGGCGCATAATCCCACATTACTTGCGTCCGTTCTTACCACAAATTCCTGACTCAAATCAGGTAATTTCAATATAGGCTTGCTGGTGAGTTTTTCCTTTAACTCCTGGTATGCCAATTCACACTGTGCTGACCAATTAATTTTATCAGGTTGTCCCTTAAGCGTTAAATCCGTCAGAGGAGCGCATATAGAGTTAAAATTGTTTATGTACTTTTGGTAAAACCCACACAGTGACACAAAGGATCGCACGTCCTTTTTAGTCTGTGGTCTCGGTGCTCTCTGCAATTTCTCCAGGTTCTTGGGGTCAGGGGTCATGCTACCCTGATATACCGTATGTCCCAAGAATTCCAACTCTTTGCATCCAATACAACATTTTGTTGGTCTAGCAGTCAAGTTTGTCTCTCTGAGTCTATCGAAGAGCATATCCAAAGATTTAACATGTTCTTCAAATGTCTCAGTCGCGATGAGATATCATCCATGAAATTCGTAATGCATGGATTTTTCAGTGGATCCAACAATTGTCGCATCATCCTAGAAAACACACTCGGGGCATTTTTCAACCCAAACGGCAACATGTTGAATTCATAATGACCTTCCGAGGTGCTAAAGGCTAGATAAGGTCGAACCTCAGGCTTTACTGGAATCTGATAATAGCCTTTGCTAAGATCCACCTTAGAAAAATATTTTGCCTTGTTCAGCCTGGCAAACAATTGAGGTAATGGATCCACCTGACTTTCTGTGTGACAGCATTTAGTTTCCTGTAATCTATACACAGTCTATGTTCCCCAGATGGTTTCCTCAACAAAACCACACTAGAGCTATAAGGAGATTCACTGTGAGAAATAATCCCTTCTTTTAACAGGTAATCTATCTCCTCTTTCAAAGCTTTTTCTTTTGCGAACGGGATAGAGTAGGCTCTCATACAGATGGGTGTTGGGTCTAATAGTTTCATGTCATATTCCAACAAATTGGTGTGCCCTGGTTTGTCCGTTAACACGTCCGTATGATTTTCCAGAACCTTTTGAATCCGTTCCCTCTGATTTTTCGTCAAGTGTTTACTGACTTTGACCTGTGCAGGTGTTTCACAGGGTTTTAGGGGGTATTCGTGAGAGGTGAGTGGTTTGTTTTTTCATCTCCGTTGCGATAGCCAAGGTCATTAAATGTGCCCCTTCCTGGTTTTGTCTATCCAGATACTTCTTTAGGAGGTTCACATGATAGATTTTCTCTTTCCCTTTCTTATCTATCTTATAATTAATTCTAGACACCTTTTCTAGAACCGTGTATGGACCTTGCCATCCGATTTGCAATTTGTTACTGCTGCCAGGTAGTAGAAGAAGCACCTTCTCCCCCACAGCTAGTTCTCTACCTTCGCTTTCTTATTATAGTATGCAGCATGTTTCTTCTTGGCTTGTCTTAGATTATCATTAGCGAGTTTCCAGCCAGTTTTGAGACGAGTGGTTAGCTCGTTCACATACTGATATGATGAGGTAACAGTCTCTTCTGCCTTCTCATCTGTCCACGTCCTCAATAAGGCTTCCAATGGTCCTTTTATTGGCCTGCCAAATAACCTTGTTGTCTGTTATTTGGCCTGCTATTTGGCGGGCTTAATTTTCATGGCACCGGTAATTATCATGTAATTGGAAGTATGGTGGTGGTGACTCTTTCTTCCTTTTGTCATCACACAAGAACCGTCCACTACCAATTCTTTTCTTCGGGTTTTCTCCCCGCAGTTTCAGTTTCAAAGTGAGAGAACTTCGCTCTCTTTCATGTTTATCCAGTTCCCGGTTTTCCGACAAAGGAATTGTCGGGTGGGACTGAGTTGAAGTCACTTTTTGCGCAATCCGCATAGTGGCCATTCTACTTAGTTTATGTGAAGACTGTGTGTGAAAAGGAGTCCTCCTATCCACCGTGTCTACCTTATCCTGTTTATTTTTATTGTCAGGCCTAAGTTTGCCCCGTGGCGTTTCTAGGTCCTGTTCCTTTTCCCAACGTGTGGGTGTTCCCTTGTGGCATTGGTCGCAGGCCTCCACAAATTCTGCAACTTCGGCAGCTACGCCTGGCCAATAAAATTCTTGAGAAATTCTTTGACAGGTGGTACCTATTTTCTCGTGTCCACCGTCCGTTCCAACATGTGATCTTTTTATCACTTTCTCCCTATATGAAGTGGGAAGAACCAGCTGTCCGTGACCATTGGATCCAGTTCCAGCTTTCCTATGGATCAGTTTATTCTTCATATAGTAGTCTCCTTTGTTTGGAGGTGTATGGCATTTAGGCAATTTCTTAAAACACGGCTTGAGTGACCTATCCTCAGCCTGTGCCTTCCTCATCTCCTCTGGATGAGTATTTATTGGATTATCCTCCTCCTTCCTTGACTGTGACCTGGTCTGTACTGCTGCCAGGACAACAGTTTGGGAGTTCCCAAGAACACATATTTACACCCCAATATCAGAGGGTAAATTGGTTCGTTTATCACTGCTGCTCTCATCACTCCTTCCACATAGCGAGTTTTTACACCGATTCTGGCGATGGGAAGTGTCATGGTTGCTTCGTCCTTGGTTGCCGTTTGGATCTCCACTGTTTCTGTGGTGTATTGATCTGGGTGCACCAGGTGAGAGCTCACGACTGAGTCAAAATCCAATCCTGTATCATAAAGGCACCTAATGGTGGCCCCGTTGCATACAACATCTTCACAAACTGGGGGGTGATAAGGTTCCTGCTGTCCAGTAGGTTTGTCCTTTAATCCCTTGTTCCCCGTTTTCATTGCAGCGAAGTGAGGTTTCTTTTTACAGTCTTTGGTGTCATGAGTGTCCCTCTTACACCAATTACACCATTTCCTTCCTTGGTTGGAAGGTTTTCTTTCATTGAACTGCGGGTTCCTATCTCGTTGATCATACTTTGGCCTATCATAGTGGGGTTTACCTTTGTTGTACTTGTCCCTACTATCAAATTTATTTTGGGTATGGTTTTAGGGGCCTTTGTTATAGTCTACTTGCTTCTTCTTCATTCCTGCTATCTCAGACTGGGCTGCCTGATATCGTTCAGCCACATTTATGATCTCCCCCAGTCTCTCAGCACCCTGTTCCGTGAGAAATTTTCTCAAGTCTGGAGCCATGGACTCTCTTAACTGTTCCATCATCATCATTTCCTTTAAATCTTGGGTTTTCCCCAGAGCCGTCCATTTCTCCAAGTATGCCTCCAGGCGTGCAGAGAACTGGTGGTAAGTCTCCCCAGTAAGAAGTTTAGCGTTTCTAAATTTCTTTCTATAAAATTCACTATTCTTCTCATACCTAACCAGGAGAGCCTGCTTTAGAATGTCATAGTCTTCCTGATCTTCCTTACTCAACTTGGAAAATACCTCATACGAGGTTCCCCTAAGCCCTTGGGATATTTTCAGACTCCACCTTTCTTTTTCCAACCCATAAGTTGTAGCTAGTGCCTCAAATCTACTTAAAAATGACTCTATGTCATCATCTTTTTTCGACAAAAGGGTCTAAATGAAAACTCATGGCTGAGTTGGAGGCTACCTGGCTTGCAGCAGAGTCGGAGGTGGATGGGCTGTTACCATTTTCAGGAGCATGGCCTTGCAACTCTAACTCCCTTAGTCGTAGCTCATGTTCCCTCTGTAATCGTTTTTCCTCAGCCTCCATCTGTAATAGTTTTTTCCTCCTTTTCAGCCTCCATCTGTAATCGTTTTTCCTCCTTTTCAGCCTCCATCTGTAATCGTTTTTCCTCCTTTTCAGCCTCCAATCTCTTTGCCTCAGCCTCCAATCTCTTCTCCTCCAACTGCAACTTTTTATTTCAGCCTCCCTCTCAGCTTCTAATTTCTTAGCCTCCCTAGCATCTTCTAATACTATTCTTTTCTCCTCTGCTAATCTCCTATCTTCTCGTTCAATAAACTTATCACACTCTGCTGTTACGTTTGCTATCAGACCTTGCCCCTCCATTCCCATTTCCTTCGCAGCCTGCATAGTAGCAGATCTGAATTTGGCCAAGTCCGCCATCTTATAGTTAATACTAAATATGATTAACTATTCAAAACAACTAACAAATATTTCTAATTAATTAACTAATGGGCAATGATATTTCACCTGACTCTCCACACAGCTAAATATTACAAATTTTGAAATCCCGGACCGAGCGTCCCAATATATGTGGTGGGTTTTGATGTTATTGACTAAAGTATTACTTGTCTACAGAGTGAGGTCAGCTATGCAAGCCCCTGAGTCTAATAGTTGAAGAAGCTTGTTCTCAGGGATCCTGACTGCTACCACCTATGACCTCAATCTGCGATATATTTTAATCCTACTTATATGTTAAGGTGTCTGGTTGTTATCTGGCTAGGTGTCTAGGGTAATGTGATATGTGATGTAAAGATAATGACAACAACCACTAATTTAATTCAATGAAAAGGATTAAACAAATCAGTATTTAAAGTTTGAGTAACAATTTTTTACAATTTTTAATTTTCTGTACCTCAATTTCTTGGGCACAGAAATGTTTAAAACTTAAATCGAATGGAAAGATATTTACATAAATTGTGAATCAAATCAAAAAGACTACTTGTCTGTTTATATCTTAAAAATGTCTGTGACTTGAACTGTCCTGATGAAGCACTCAAATATATTTATATGTCACTATTAGGAGGAACAAATGTGTTCATCACTTGAAGAACTCTGTGTTGATTTTATTACTGGAGTGAATATGTCAGGTGAAAACACATGAACCCATATATGGTTCTTATCTTGAAATTTCAGGATCACTGTGGTCTTTCGTCCAACACGATAGTAGTCACGACTGCAAACTATAGTCACTGTTGCAGCAATCTTCAAAGTCTTTGAGCAATCAGCTTCTTCTTGCTTCAAACGTGTAGATACAATAAGTATGTTATGGCTCACTGAAGTTTTGCAGCATGGAACCCTGAAATTAAGAGGATTAAGGCCTCTTCAGTATTTTCAAACATATCTCTCCTTCCCTAACCAACTAGACATCATCAACTGGTTCAAAGTCAGTATCAATGGCTACATAAACAGCTATTGTTCCTATCTGATGGGGTGACAGCTTCATACTCAGGTAAATTTCAATCATCAATTTGATACATTCCTTTCGTAGGAAAGTTATAGTTAATCTATGAAGTCATTGGAAAACACGGTGACTTTCTGAAGACGGCCAGTGGTTTTCTGGCCTACCAATTATAATAATGTCATATTTTATTTCCATCTTGGGAAGGCAAACTCGGTCCCAAAAAGTGCCGTGCTGAAGTCGAATGTGTCGGCCGAAAGGCGCAGATATCGCAGCTCCGCTGTAAACAGACACAACGCAACCAACATCCTTTTCAGGATGAACGAGGAAGAAGAAGAAGATTTCCATCTATATCTTTTCATTCTCTCCCAAAGTTTAAGAAAGCCTGCTTTTAACAGAAATGATACTCTTCTCTACTATCACTTGTGGCATACACAAAATATTGAGTTTGGCGCCTTACTGGTTAGCCCCTACCCATCAATGATGCACACACATTCAATAATACAAATACATATTCAATAATAAGGTTTACATAAATGTTCATCTTACCGCATCAATGAAATAATGCACAATGTATAGGTTAACCGGCAATCAATGGACACATACAGATCGCCACTGATACAGAAAAGCGAAGGCACTGGTCATGAACTCCTTGTTTCTGATGATAACCTACTAGTTAAATATTTTTCTTCCAGTGGCAACTAATGCTGGTTTCAAATCATTTTTATCACTACTGTTAGTCTATTCTGCTACAACCAATCAGATTATGTTATGCCCCACTAGTCTTTTATTCAAAAATAAATTACACTTTCAAATTGTAACTCCCCCTCCCCCCCCCCCTCCCCCCCCCCCCCCCCCCCCCCCCATCCCCCCCCCCCCCCCTTCTTCCATCGTTCTGTTCAAAACGCATCAACGTGTTTGAATTTCATTCGACAATACAAATCTACAGGAAATGAGAGCTTGTCTGTGTGTTTTTCACTATAGTATCGCTATCTAAGTGTTTATACATTCAAACTGTTATCCTAGAGAACGGGGTGATAAGCGGTTTGTAATGGGTTTGCACCGTTTTTTTCAAAATCTGCCAGCGACACAGTCCCGCACGCTCGTTAGTAAGCGATGCCTAGAACCACTGTCTTCCGCTCCTTCCGTCATTCCTCCGTTTTTTTCTTCTCTCACTCTTTCTTGGAACGAAAACGCCTAAGTTGTCAAAATGTTATATTTAGTTTCAATGACGGCGTATGAAACGCTTGTACTATTGAGAGACCGTAACGTTCACTTTGCGTTAAGGTTTTCTCAAAACCTGCGCGACTTAGGGCGACAGTGAAGACGCTGAGCGCAACTGTCCTATTTTGTTTCTATAGTATTTGGATTTATAATCTAAAATATTTTAACTATTTGATCGGGCATCAGGGATCTTACTACACTCCATACATAACACTCAGAGTAAGATATAAAATAAGCATACTAATCCTTGTCAAGAAGAGATCAGGTCATAATTTTCAGTCTGAGAACTGGCCAACATAGACACAAATAGCACCTCTTCAACAAATTAAAAATCAGGCTGACAAAAATGTGTCCATGTGAGGATGACATGCAAGCAGAAAATAAATTGTTCATTTCCTTCATCAACCCCATTGTCAGAAAAACTGAATGGCAGTGAGAGAAGCCTGAGACAGACTGCCAGCCTTATGAAAGAAGTAGATGTGGTTATGTGAGGGTGAATGAAAAAGAAGTAGAAGTGATCAAGCATAGTTATCATTTACATGATCATTGTACTCAGTAGCAGTGTAATTTACCGAGTATCATTGGTAAGTTTGATACATGTCACTGTAATTTGTTGAGTATCACTGATACATTCCTTGTGTTTCACTATAATCTACTGACTATCAATGATAGGGTTGATGTTGTATCACTATAATTTTCCAGATATTGTTGGCTTCTGTATTGAGCAGCATTGAATTCCTGATATTAATAATTCAGCTTGTCATACATTGACGTAATTGGCTGAGGGTCTATGTCTTCTGAAAAATCTCCTGATTGGCCTCTAACATGTATTCATCACTACCTTTTGATAACTGTTTTCACTTTAATTGTTTACAGTATTTCTTTGTTGCTTTTGAATATGAAGATGAACCTCGAAAGGAGTAGTTGCCATCATTTTTGACACAACATAATATAGTTTATATTTGCTTCCAACTGGGGAAAAAAATTGCCACAAAATACAAAAGGCTTCAGTGAATGATACACTGGTTGCTGTTATCATTTCAGTTAAAATAAGTGCTCCCCTGATGATCATACGAAACTCTATACAGAGCAATACAACAGGAGGCAATCTGATCATCAGAAATCATCTCCCCATCAATCAAGTGTTTTTGCCACTTAATCTACTTTACACCCTAAACAGCAGGTCCACTTGGGTCATGACTCCTAACTGTTAGCCTCCTGTTTTTAAGGGCTTTTATTTAATGTCTTGTAGCCATTACATCAAATTGTAAATTCACCTTTTCTTTTCAGTGGGCACCTGCTGCATGTGCCTCAAAAGCTGAAGAAGCTCACAATAAAGTCAGGACACCTGTCTCAGTCCAGCAGCAGCAACTCTCTGGAATCTCTCACCCCTTCACCTCAGCTGCTTCCATCTTTTCCCCTTGACACCATGACTTCTTCAAGTGAGTTTTTAAAAAATAGCTAGCAATGAATATTTTTGTCATTCACTGTGGCTTGCACATAAAGCCATCTTGTAAAATGTGAACTTTGTTTGTTTTGTTTTTGTTATACTATACCAATATGAAAATGCCAATATGTTGAAGATATTGTCTCTAAAGTAGAACAGTTTGACAAGTAAAATCATGTTATGAAACTAACTGCTGCACAGAGCATCACAGCAAGAGCACTGTAAGAGCATGTGACTGCTTTGTGCAGGCTTCCTGCAAGGGGACAAGCTGCGGTGCTGGCTCCATGCTCCATGAGGTGTGTAATGGAAAATGATGATGATGTACAGTTCTATACTTTTTTTAAATTTATATATTTGATAAGTCCCTGACAATTGCTATTTTTTGGTTCACCCTTTTACAGGTAATTTACTGTCACCGCACCCAACTTCAAGACCTGACTGATCTAATCTAGCCATTTACTTCAGAGTGGTGTCAAGGAATGTAATCCTTGCTACAGTGCCTTCAGAACTTCCCAGGGATCAGATATAGAGCTCAAGCCCTGGTGGCATTTTATGTGAATTACATGCCAGATTTTATTAGTTTGTGATGCCAGATATATCAATGACACTATTTCTTGATAAGTCTCTATATAAAGTTCTTGTGCCAAATAAAGTAAAAGAAATTGTGAACCTTTCTTTTAAATGCAGCTTTTGGAGAAAAAAAATTGTAGAAACTATTAGGGTGCTCAGGTTCAAAATAAGTGCCTAAACTATAAGGCATACATTGTATCCTTTATATAAATAACTTGTAGTGAAAGGTACTTTTGCTTGCTTGTGTCTTTGTGAGAATTAGGCTAACTTGAAATGGTGTCATTGTTTAAAGTGTTCAGTATTACTGGACATGTGTTCTGTGTGTCTTCTTCTTGTTACTGAGCATTCACTGTACCAAAGATAAGTTAGCAGACATAACAACTCCTGCACATTTTGTTGTTACCGAACATTTACTTTATCAGAGATAAGTCAGCAGACATGACAACTCCCGCACTTTTTGTTGTCAGCAAGCATTTACTGTATCAGATATAAGTCAGGAGACTATACAACTCTAAAAGTAAGGTATGCACTTTTTATTGTTACTGAACACTTACTGTATCAGAGGTAAGTCAACAGACGTAATTTGTTTGTTTGTTCCACTGCTAAGATATTTGAAGGAATATTTATGTGATACCAGTATCGCAGTGTCTGAAAGTCTAAAAAGTGACTGTTTTGAGATTTTATGTCATATTTAGGATAGATAGTTATTTATATGTAAATGTCATCGTAATACATACATTTTTCTTATGGATTATACAACCTTCTTCTTACAAGTTTGCAATAATGCTCTTAATTTGTATAGAAATATCCCTTAAATTAACTATGTATTTTCAGAAAATGGCTGTTGTAATATTCAGTTCTTTACTTAGTGTAAAATGTTTCCCATTTATTTATTCTTTCAAACAAAGTGCAGAGATAAAATAGTGGAGAGAGATGTTGTCAATATTCTATTATAAGGTCGTGAGCAACAGACCATTTTACTTCAGAATTGATTATCTTGACTCTCAAACACCTGCTTATCTTCACAAACATCTGCATATCTCCTTAGCAGTTGAACTCTCAGTCTGATATCATATCAAACATCTTGTTATCTCATCAAACATATGCTTATTTTCTAAAAAATCTGCTTAGTTTCTCAGTTGTTTGACTCTCAAACATCTGTTTATCTCATCAAACATATGCTTATCTTCTCAAATATCTGCTTAGTTTCTCAGTTGTTTGACTCTCAAAACATCTGCTTAGTTTCTCAGTTGTTTGACTCTCAAACATCTGTTTATCTCATCAAACATATGCTTATCTTCTCAAATATCTGCTTAGTTTCTCAGTTGTTTTACTCTCAAACATCTGTTTATCTCATCAAAAATATGCTTATCTTCTCAAATATCTGCTTAGTTTCTCAGTTGTTTGACTCTCAAAACATCTGTTTATCTCATCAAACATATGCTTATCTTCTCAAACATCTGCTTATCTTCTCAAACATATGGCTTGCAATCTTGTAACTAACTGATAACTTAAAAGATCACAAACCAAGAATGTGTTTACAATTAAGAAAGTCACGTACAAGGGACACAAACATATCGTTTACACAGTGAGGAATGTAAGGAGCAGACACAAATAACTAGTGTAAATATTGCTAAGAGAGGTCACGGACAGAATTAACTCATGTAATGTGACACAGAATGTTAAGGACAGGTAGGAACACAGAGTACATTTTAAAGTAAAGTTAAATAGGTTTATACTCATTCATTTCCTTGTTGCTCCTCTAGGAGCATTGAAACATCAATAAAGCTGGTACCCTTGCAGGAAGCCTGCATCAAAGCCCTCCTGCTTTTGTGGTGTCTGTAGCAGTTTATTTTGTTTGATGAGGTTGCCAGTCTGATGCACAGCCTCGTATGACATGCTTGTTGAAGCAAGAGTACCATTCTGTCTTTGTCTCCTCCTTGACACCCATGGATATTAAGGCATATATACACACACACAAAAACAAGGGAAAAAAAGAACTGCATGATAAAGTAAACGATACATGCTATAGGGATTATTTTATATTTTAATCTCTATTTTATTTACTGTTGACTGCAATTCTTCTTCTTGGATCCTTAGCCCCTGACTGACAAAGCAGTCACTGGCCATCACGCCTAGTGGTGTCTTGTAGGGCAGTAACAAACTTCCCATTTTGCTTGGTCGGTGGCTATCTTTCATGCCTTGCCACAACTCTGGTTCATACTTTGCATCTCAGACTCCACTGTTCTCTGCCAGGTTGTCTTGGTCTGCCTCTCTTTCGCCGTCCTTCTGGGGTCCATAGCATAGCAGTTCTGGTGATGGTGTCATGGTCCCTTCTGAGGACATGGCCAACCCAGTTCCAGCCTCTGCCAGCAATGATGGTGTGCATGCCTTTTTGACTGCACCGTGTAAGCAGTTCCTGCTTGGAAATGGTATTCTACCAAAAAATTAATGCAATTAATGAAACAAATAAAAAAGAAAAGATCAAATTGAAATGTAAGTGTTTTTTAAGATTTTGACATATTAGATTGAAAATAAATACAGTAGAACCTCAGTAAACCAATCTAATTGGTACCGGAGGTAGTTCAGATTTCCAATTAGTTTTTGGATTTTCATATTGTTTTTGAGGCTTAAAAAAAAAGGTTTAGTAATAAAAACACTTAGTTATGCTTAACATATTTTTTTATTCATTGGTAACAGGAGAAATGGAACTTTCAACAGTATCATTTTTCAACTTTGTTTCTTTGTTGCTAGGCTGTCACCCTTTTCAGCAACAGAAGTTGATTTGGACAGCATTCAATTTGTTGCTCAAAAGAAGCCATCACAGATTCTTGTACAATTTGGCTAACAAAGATCCGCTTTCTCCTTTTGAAAGTTTGTTTAAAATCTTAATCTTCATTTTCATTGTTGAAAACTTCTGCTTCCTTTTAGAAGAAGATGCCATTGCCACAATACAGTAAAACCATGTAAACATGAGACAATCACATTCACAAACTGATGAAACGACCAGATGAGCGTGAGAGTTAAAAAGCGACACTCTTTCCCATCTACAGTTCTCACAGTCAAGGACACATTTGGTCTAGCTCAGGCACACTCCTCACTTTCTGATGCCAGCATCAAAACAATGCTGGCTCTTTCTTTTTATTGACGTTTGGATTATGGAGGTTTCAACTGTACAAGACTAGATAGGTTTCATGCAGAAAAAAAGAATGCACAATAATTAGTGGGTCTGAAAAAATTACGGAAAAAGAACTGAGAGAAGTTAGTGCAATGAATAATTGAGAAACTATTTTCCAGCAGAGAATGGCTGAAAATGCTACAATGCAACAATAGAAGCACAGTGTGCATAACTGTGACACATTTTCACAAAATATGTGAGATTTTGGCATGTAAGATTTAGAGAAAAGTGGGGGGGGAAAACTTCGGCTAAAGATATCAATATTAAGATCTGAATTGTTGTTGTTTAATTAGCATTGCTAAGCTAGCCATTACATTTTTCACAGCTGTGCTAAGTTGAAGAATCTTTGGCATTATCTACATTGTAGGTCGTGGTTTTTCTGCCTTTCTTAAACTTGTTGAGTTAGAGTCATGAGCTTCAATTTCTTTCCCGGGTTTTCTATCCTGGTTTGGCAAGCTTTTAAAGGATCTCGTTTCAAGCTAGGGGAAGGGGGGTGGGCATAATGTGCTTGCCCAATTTCCATGGTGGTCTTCCAAATATGCAGGGCTAAAATACTGTGCTTTGGTTCTGGGTTCTCCCAAGGAATCAGCACGTCCTGCACAGATCCATTTTCTAACTCTCCTTACCAGTCTTCTGTGCAATGTGAGATCCATGTGTAAATGCTATATTTGACATAACAGTATGAAATTGGTAATTTAATATTTTTATATATAGTTACTGGCTTCATAGAAGTTTTCAAAAATGCTCACAATGGTAAATATAGAAATTATTAAAATCTACAAATTTGCTGACAAGTTACGCATATTACAAATATATAATATTTTCAGAAATTACATTTAAAGTTTAGTTAGGTTCCATAAACATTGAGGCTTTTTTTTTTTTATGAATTAAAAGTTGTTGAGAAAGAAATTTCTTTTAAAAATCAGTTTAAGTGCAACTGTGACAAACGTAGCCTATGGCATTTGATAGTAAAGAAGTTGGATTTAACAATTTACAATCAGTGAAGTTGGATTTAACAATTTACAATCAGTGAAGTTGGATTTAACAATTTACCATCAGTATTGTAACTAAATTAAAAGGTTTAACTTTGTTCTGTCTATTTTGTCAGTTTCAGATACGCTGACAGCAACTGATTATTTTATGCCATGTCACATAATTGTTTCAAATGATTAAAATGAATTGGTGGGTGCGGATGGATACGGATATATATACATATATATATATATATATATATTTTTTTTTTTTTTTTTTTAAATGGATTTAATATATTATATATGCATTTCTAAATGACAAGTGTGAAAATAGTATATATACATTGTTTCAAATGACAACAACAATGTGCGTATGTTTATGTTTACAAATGACTTGAGCACCTGAATTTTTTACTTTTATTATTACCAGTCATACACTATTTTGCTCTATCTTGAGTTAGCACTCTCACTTAATGAACATTTTATATCCATTTTACATATACATATATATTTGATATGATATTTTTACAAATTATTATATACATACAAGAATTATTGCATGTATTTTCTTATATTTCTACCGCAGAAAATGTTTACCGTTTCATAGTTGAGGGTTGTATTCCAGGGCTATAACTTGTGAGCAGGAAATGGGG
The DNA here is from genome assembly GCA_024509875.1 of Oreohelix idahoensis. NCBI lineage: Eukaryota > Metazoa > Mollusca > Gastropoda > Stylommatophora > Oreohelicidae > Oreohelix > Oreohelix idahoensis. The sequence goes on from JAMPIV010004369.1 coordinate 27,086, forward strand.
CTATGCCCTATAGTACTGCTTTTGTTCGAGGATGCAAACGTACAAATAATTATTTCAAAACGTGAATGTAAGGATGTTGCTAGAGTACCAGACTAGGTCTGCTGCCCATGTTATTTGCTACTTATTTCTATTCCAGTGTCTACTCGCTCATTTTTTTAATTTAATGGGATGAATTTCTGAAAATATTTTGTGAAAGTATTTACTTATCCTTCTAAGTTAACAAAATGTGAACCTTAGCAGTGTTGTTTTCAGTTCCAGAATTTTAACATCAGAATTATCATGCCATTTCAGAATGGTATTCATATTCCTAAAGAAAATGTTTTTAAATCTCAAATACCTGGGATAAAACATAATTAATTTATCAACCTTGATGTGTTTTAAGATGCTGCACTGGTTCTTTTTTTTGTTTCTTATTTTACTATGAACTAACTTTTTCTATTTCCTGAAGGTCACTGTGGAGACAGATAAAGAGGAGAACTAATGCTTCCTCGGGTATGTTGTAAGAGGCGACTACTGTCAGGTTGTGAACGGGGCTTGCAACCCTATTGTATAAAACAAATTGCTACATAAACTGCTACAAATGCACATAAATGCTTTGGTGTAGGCTTCCTTCAAATGGACCAGCAGCAATGGTGGCTCCTTGCTTCATGAGGAGTACACAAATATGAGGATAGATTTATAGACTATCAAACAGGAGAGAGAACTCTGGCAAGAAAATAATATATTTGTGAACAAGACTGTCAGATTTGTAGCAGACTCTGTTAACTTGATGAATAAGCAGACTCCCTAATGTTTAATGCCAAAAACTGAATCTCTGATGTTTAATTCTTGAAGCAAAATCTCTGGTAAACAAGCCAGTTTTATGTTGTGTGCGTGAAGCAGACTGTCATATGTTGTGTTTATGAAGCAGAAGAGGGTTTGTTAAGCAGAAGATGTCTGCATAAAGCAGACGGTTAGATATACTTGTGAAGCAACCTTTCTGCTATGTCAGCCTCTCTAATGCAGGAAACAGGTTTTCTCAATGTTATATTTTTGAAACAGAATCTATAACATATATATTTATGAAGCTGGAAACTGTAAGTAATATATATGTTTTTAATTCACAAAGATCTGTCTCGAATATTCTCATATTTTCTGCAGCTGAGAAAAATTTAAGAGTATATTTTTTTATTTATATGTTTCATTTAGATGCATTTAATGTTATGATGTTTGTTGATAAGCATTGATCTGATAACAGAAGGGTGGTGAGTTTTGTCAGGGGTTAGCCTTGACAGAATTCTATTGTGATTACTCCCATTTTACAGGTGGATCAAATTCCTTAAGCTCACTTCATATCAAAATATGTTGTATGGTAAATTATTTTCATATATAATATACACATATAGCCATATATTTATTATTTTCCCATTCCAAAACTATATCTGTTTCTTATTCATATATATCTGTGCACCAATACATGCAGGAAAAAATGGAGGAGGGGGATTGCTGCAGAGCACAGAAGTAATGGCTGTTTTTTTTTTTTTCTATGCAAGCGAAGAACTGGCATGAAAACAATGACCCATGGCTATGCATAATCCTTTGATACCGAAGACATTATATAAATAATTAGACCAAAGACTGCCTTTATCATAAAAATGATGCTTTCACTAATCGCTCTCTATTCTTTGATTGTCAGCAGAATTGATGATCAAATATTGTTAAAGACTGGGGCACTTGGTAGGTAGGTTATTTTACTCCTGGCTAAATGTACTCTAGGTCCTGCTGAATTTTAAAAAATCACTTCAAGGGTCAAAATGTTGCGAGTCAAAAGATAATTAATAAAATTGTAGGTAAACCTTGAAAAAGTATGACAATTTCTTCAATGACTTGTTTTTTTACATGTTGCATTTGTTGTAGACATAGAAAGCATTGGTGTGTCTCTTCTGTGTTTTCTTATATTACCTATCAAATATTGTTTATATAGTTGTCTTTTTTTTTGTAACCACTTTTATGTAAGTGCACATATAGTTTACATATCTGTCACATTTTTAATGGTTGACATTTAAAATCTCTATGTTTCATTCATCATAGAGAGTTGAAACTTCAGTTCAATTTCCTTGTAAGTTTTGAGTTTTCAAGATTTGATCGACAAAGACCCAGCCAATTTTATATAGTAATATAAAACATATAAAATAAAGTGGAACAACTTCAACTAAATCTTGGAAATAAAGCAAATGAAATGTATAACTGCAAATATAGATTGGACTTCATATCTGAAGGAGCAGACATTTGATGGTGAACAGTGGTGTACCGATTTAATCAAGGTTTTTCTTCAAACAACTAGATCAGCGAATCTTCTTTTTTAAACAGCTCTAGTTTAAAACAACTTCTCGTTTTACATTAGATTTTTGTAATTTATTAATGTATATTTAAAGATGAATTTTGCTTGGTGGAGGTAGCAATGGTTCTGAAATATTAATATTCAGTTATGATTTAAAATCATAAAACAAGTAATTTAAAAAGTTGTAGGGGTCCACATGTATTGCAAGGATTTCTGCTTCAGCCTAAGTCAATAGAAAAATGGTGTGAAGACACACATCTGGCTGGGATAAAAGTTATTCACAGCAGCAGTGGTTTATGATACAGCATCAAGGAACTGACTGGCTACTGCTGTAAAAGCACAACAGCTTCAACAATTAATTTCATGTTATATATTTTGACACAGGCATACACTGTGTGAACCACCTGTGATGGGCACTAAAAGTATTTAAAAAAAGGTAGTCCCATAGCAGATACTACCATAGTAGAGTGAAGTGTTAGAGACTTCACCATACTAGGTCCAGCTGTTTTTTTTTTTAGGTGGGGGCTGACTAGTTCTCTTCGTCGCTGTCTTGGCCTTCCCTAACTCAAGAGCAGAGTCTTGTAGCCATTTACAGCTGGATAGCACTGGCTTCCTAGCTTAGTGGTCCATGGTTTGATCCCCAGTTGAGGTGGGATTTTTTAAACCGCAAACAGCTCCGAGGTCGACTAAGCCAGCTTGAATTGGGTACTAGAGCAACTCTGGGAAGGTTAAGGCAGCCTGCCTATTGCTGACCATATTACTATTAGTGTGTCGATGGTTGAGAAAATATGGGCCTAACACCATATTCTCAATATGCCTCAATGGGCATGTAACGGGATCCCCTAGACTGGAGCACTTTCTATCTTTTCCCTGATGAAGGCCTAGTTGCTGCAAAGTAAGCAATATTATTGTTTTTTTGTTTTATTAAGACACATTACCTTTTATTTTTTTTTTAATTAAAAAAACCACCCGTTATGTTTTTTTGGATCTTCATCACATTTTCTCAGTCCAGTGTAAAGGTGTTCATCTCAGGAGGTTGACAGGTACACAAAGAACGTGTTGTTTATAAAGAGTGGTAACAAAACACAATTTACAGAGCTGACAGTAACACAACTCCAAACCTTGCGCCATATGTTGGATTACTCATCAGCTTATAGTTACTAGTAATCCTTCTACAGTGTTTATCCGAAAATAAGACCGGGTCTTATATTAATTTTTGCTTCAAAAAATGCACTAGGGCTTATTTTCGTGATAGGGCTTATATTAAAAGATACAAAAATCTACATTTATTCATGTACAAAATTCTACATTTATTCAAATATAGTCATGTCATCTTCTTCTGGAACATCGTCATAACTCTCCAAATCCCGAATTCCGGCCTGAATTTCTTGCGACTCCATTTCCTGTAGAACCATTGGCCCCATTCTCTCATGTCCAGCAATAAAGCTTTCCTTAAATGAGCATTTCTTGACCATGTAGCCTGCCCGTAGTGCATTGGTAACACAGCTGTCAGTGATTGTATCCCATGAATTCTTCACCCAAGTCACGACCTCCTGCAAACTAGGCTTCACAAAGTTTCCACGCTGATTTCTCTCCATTCTATTTTCAATGTAGTCGTTGATTTCTATTCGCAAATGGTCCATGAATGGCTTGTTTATTGCAATATCAACAGTCTGGCGATAACAAGTCATTCCTGCGGGAATCATTATTTGATCTATTCTTCTCTCTGCAAGGAAGTTCTTCATGTCTTTAGCGCGGTGAGTGCTGGCTGAATCCCAGACTAGCAGACCTCGTTGACCACCTTGCAAAACAAGAGGCAGCATTAAATCGACCCACTTCCTTATAACTGCTTGTGTGCACCAGGCTTTTTTGGTTTCAAGAACATAAATGCCTGAAACACATTCAATATTATCTTTCTTGCCCTTAGTGATGATTAGAGGTGGGGCTTTCCTTCCATCCAGATAAATTGCCAAAATACAGGTAACACGTGCACTTTCGTAACCAGTGGACGAAATGTAGATTGACGAGGCACCCGTCTGATCAATTGTCGTTTGATATCCTAGGTCCATAAACACTGCAGTTTCATCCATGGCAATCATGTTGGAGAGTTGGTATTTAGAAAAGTCGATGCCATCAACAAAGTACTTGAATGCAAGTGCACGTTTAATAACTTCAGTATCTTCCAGCTTGAACAGTGTTGTTGATTTTCTTAGAGACAGTTTATATCGCTGAAGGAAGCCAACGAGCCAGTGTTGTGATGCTTTGAATTCTTCTGGGGATATTTCTAAATGTGGTGCCATTGCAAGGGCAAATGCTTGAGTATCAGCCCTGCGCACATCCAAAGTCTTTGCTCTCCTGTCAGCAATCCATTCACAGATGATGTCTTCCAGTTCAGAAAATAATGGTTGCCGACCTGATCCACACTTGCGCTTCTTAGCATTTCCTTCTTCCACCTGTTGACTGAGGTTATCGTACTCTGCTCGCCATTTTCGGACCATTCGGAGATCAAGCTTCTTCTCTTTGCAGAAAGCCTTAAGATTCTTGCCCCGGGAGTCTTCAACGATTCCTTTCTTGTAATCGACGGAATAGCTCTTTCTTTTTGCACTCATCTTGTCTGGGTGTCAAAATATTATTCCCTTAAGTCTACCATTAAATCAAGTGTTAATTGAAGACTTACGAGACAGGTGTGGCAACAAAAATTATGAGACTTAAGAACGATGGCACACACAAAAGCGACGAGAAATTGCTGGCGCCAAAATTCTGCTTCTTTATTGCACACAAGTGACGTATTGAATTATGAACCACATCAGTTCATTATCAAGTGCGCACTAGTGGCGTCTGTACTCCGACTGGCCATTCGGCAACAAGTCTCTCATTCTAGCTGACGAAATGCACTAGGGCTTATTTTCGGGGAAATGCACTAGGGCTTATTTTCGGGGTAGGGCTTATATTAAAAGCATCCTGAAAAAAACGTGCTAGGGCTTATTTTCGGGGTAGGTCTTATTTTCGGGGAAACACGGTACTCGGCAGTATTACAAATACAGTTGTTGCGTCCGATTCGTCAAACTATATCCCTATGAATATACTTGACTAGCATGCATATTTCATGATCCTATAACATTGTTTGAAGTCTTTGATAGATGATATCTCACAGATGTTAGCAATAAAAAATTTTTTTTTTAAAGTAGTGATTAAGGTCAAAATAGAAAATGAGAGTAACAAGTCAGTGGGAAAAAAAAAAGTAAAATTGAATGATGATGTCTGTAGTAGTAGTAGTGGTAGTTGTTGTTGTTGTTGTTGTAGTAGTAGTGGTTGTTGTTGTAGTAGTAGTTGTTGTTGTAGTTAGTTGTTGTTGTAGTTGTAGTAGTAGTTGTTGTAGTAATAGTTGTAGTAGGAGGAGGAGGTGTTGTTTATTATGATTTGCCTAAGGGTGTAGTAGTCCTATTTTTTCTTTGTCTCTTCAGAAAGACCGTATGTGACAGTCTAGTTTTCATGATTTCAATATTCACTCCTGTTTATAAAATGCTATGAGGTTAGCAACTAGAAAAGCATTCACGCCTATATATGTAGCCATTGAAAATAGCAGCGGCGAATTATCATAATTATTGTTACTGTGGATCAGAATCGATATCACTGCACTCCGGGTAAACCCATAGCTGCTCAGTCTCCCTCAGCAAATGTTATAGGGTATGTGTGTTGTTGTTCCTATAGCACGCTGGTAGTTTACACGCCAGATGCATCTTCTGATACAACCATGCCTACTAGTCCAGCGTTGTTGATACATCGATTGCAGTGTCATTCTCTAATAGATAAATTACTGTTGCAGTGGGGAAGGGTTTTGATTGGTTTGAGGATCCAGGCTGGGAAGATGATTAATGGGAGTTTCAGTGTATGCAAGATAAACTGAATCTGATGGAAGAAAAATACTGAAAGAGCAGCCGAATATAAAGAAATTAGAGTACAACTCTGTTAGCGTATTATGGCCACAAAAAGGAAGTTTGTGTTAGCACATTATGGCCACAAAAAGGAAGTCTGTGTTAGCACATTATGGCCACAAAAAGGAAGTCTGTGTTAGCACATTATGGCCACAAAAAGGAAGTCTGTGTTAGCACATTATGGCCACAAAAAGGAAGTCTGTGTTAGCACATTATGGCCACAAAAAGGAAGTCTGTGTTAGCACATTATGGCCTTAAAAAGGAAGTCTATGTTAGCACATTATGGCCAAAAAAAGGAAGTCTGCGTTAGCACATTATGGCCACAAAAAGGAAGTCTGTGTTAGCACATTATGGCCGCAAAAAGGAAGTCTGCATTAGCACATTATGGCCGCAAAAAGGAAGTCTGTGTTAGCACATTATGGCCACAAAAAGGAAGTCTGCGTAAGCACGTTATGGCCACAAAAAGGAAGTCTCTGTTAGCACATTATGGCCACGAAAAGGAAGTCTGCGTTAGCACATTATGGCCACAAAAAGGAAGTCTGTGTTAGCACATTATGGCCACAAAAAGGAAGTCTGCGTTAGCACATTATGGCCACAAAAAGGAAGTCTGTGTTAGCACATTATGGCCACAAAAAGGAAGTCTGCGTTAGCACATTATGGCCACAAAAAGGAAGTCTGCATTAGCACATTATGGCCACAAAAAAGGAAGTCTACATTAGCACATTATGGCCACAAAAAGGAAGTCTGCGTTAGCACATTATGGCCACAAAAAGGAAGTCTGCGTTAGCACATTATGGCCACAAAAAGGAAGTCTGCGTTAGCACATTATGGCCACAAAAAGGAAGTCTGTGTTAGCACATTATGGCCACAAAAAGGAAGTCTGGGTTAGCACATTATGGCCACAAAAAGGAAGTCTGCGTTAGCACATTATGGCCACAAAAAGGAAGTCTGCGTTAGCACATTATGGCCACAAAAAGGAAGTCTGCGTTAGCACATTATGGCCACAAAAAGGAAGTCTGTGTTAGCACATTATGGCCACAAAAAGGAAGTCTGTGTTAGCACATTATGGCCACAAAAAGGAAGTCTGTGTTAGCACATTATGGCCACAAAAAGGAAGTCTGTGTTAGCACATTATGGCCACAAAAAGGAAGTCTGTGTTAGCACATTATGGCCACAAAAAGGAAGTCTGCGTTAGCATATTATGGCCACAAAAAGGAAGTCTGTGTTAGCACATTATGGCCACAAAAATGAAGTCTATGTTAGCATATGGCCACAAAAAGGAAGTCTGTGTTAGCATATTATGGCCAAAACTCTAAAACAGCCTTTCTCAACCGGGGTTCCACGAGATGTCAATAGCGGTTCCGCAGGAGGTCGTGATTGAAAAAATAAATAAACCGGTTTTTTTTTTTTTTCAAAATTTTGGATAAAACTGTGCCTTTGGCTAAATATTTATTCATATTGCTTGTGCCTATGGTTTTTATTAGCTTTATATTACAACATGTCAAAATTTTCATGTTGTAAATAACATTAGTTAAAATTACCGTCAGCTAAAGATATAATAATTTTTATGCAGTGGTTCCGTGAGACCTGAACAATTATTTCAAGGTTTCCGTCAGAGTGAAAAGGTTTAGACTGGGTGCTCAAGAACGCCGGAAGTATATAACCAACGCGAAAAACAAAACATAGTGAAAAAAAATGCAAACTGAATTGATAACTTTTTAATTTCATCTTAATTATTAGTCTTTGACACGTGTTTACGAATAATGAAGACCCATCACCACTAAAAGTTAAATGAGGGTATCCAGCTTTTGATATTTTGTAACAATTTGTTAGTCCAGTCTAAATTTTTCAATATCTTCTTATAGTCCACTGCCCCGCATGTACATCTGAAGTCGACATCTTCGTATTTCTTATTATCTTCTTTGTCAGACTGTCCCGGCGAAGAATCTGAATTGCCATCGCCCGTTAGGCACTCATAACCTGAAAGATAGACAAGAAATAAACACATAGACAAAACTCGTACTTTCCCGTAACTGGCAGACTTTACGGTCATTCAAACGGTAATATACATGGTGATTCTTCATTCCAATCCAACTAATTTATATGAAACAAACGTCAAGATAATGATAACTGAATCTAATTGTATTACATAAAATGATATGTCACATTGAAATTACAACTCAGAGTGAGATCTGGACTGTACAACACCTAAATTCATAAACCAATCAGATAATACCCTTTCGCACTAGTCTAAAGTTTAGCAATAACGCTGATTCAATTAATTCTATTATGTTACTCCTAGCTTCCTGTAGGTTCACACTTTTCTTTTGTCTATGTATTTATTTTCGCTGATAAACTTTTTTTTCATCCTTTAATTAATTAATTTATTGTTTGCCTTAAAACGTAGTTGTATTTTTTTTTTCTTATTTCTCCTTTTACGTCATTTCTGTTTCCTCACTATCTTTTTCTTCGTGCACTCTCAGACGTCAACTTGAATCCTCACATTATTACTCTTCTGTTTTTAGATTCATGGCTGCAAACCTATTAAATTATTATTTTTCACAGTCCAAAGACAATGCTATGTCCTGTCTCTTTGTCTTAATTATGGCAAAGTCGGTTCAGATTACCGTACCGAGAAAGCCAACACAACCATAAACCTACCTTCAATGCACGCCGCCATTGTCTAGTGTACGGTAATTGTGAACAACAACACTAATATATTTTTAATATTCAAAATAGAAGCTCTAATAGTTCAGATCTGAAGATAAATGTCAACGTAACAATTCCACGCATATCGGCACGATAAAAGAACAACTACAAATAAATATTGAGACTGTATATAAGATTTATATATTGTTTCAAGACCTGAAGTCTTGTATATTTGGACATGCGCCCTAATATAACCGAGTAGATTGAACGGGATGCGCCTCGCCAAAACAAGGCAAAATTTTATTAAAAAATAATAATAAAAATATTGAGACTGTGAGTTACCTGAATAAATGTCTAACATTTTTTACAACAAATGGAAGATTATAAAGAAATAGAAACACGGAATTAGAGAGTTAATGTTGTAAATTGTCAGCTGGTATAGCTTGTGATACATTTTAACTTCTTGGAAGAAAACTGTAAATAGTCAATACCATTTGTATGCCAACACTGTGTTATGTGTGTAAACATTAACATTTCTCAACAACAACAAACACACACAGAGAGAGGAGGGGGAGAGTACAGTGAATGACAGGCGATCCCTGTGAAAGGTGACCAACAATATACAAGTAGAAATACTACAGTATTTGAGACGTCCCACACCCCCTACATCGTGCGGCTCTTGAAAAATTGTGTTTATTATTTAAATTATATAATATATATATATATATATATATATATATATATATATTTATTATATATATATATATATATATATATATATATATATATAATAAATGAGGGATACCATGTGCTTTTTTTTTCCATGCGGCTCTTCAATTTTTTTAAAATGGAGACCAAACTAAATATCATGGAAAGGTTCCCGACCCCTGCCCTAGATGGAACGAATCCTTTACTGAGAGCAGCAACGAATGAAGTGGTTTCAACATCTGGTCAAAATAAAAACATGCAAATCTGCAACAACACGTCTGACGTACGCGGTTGGTGAAGGCCTTGAATCCAATCTGCTTGTGGAGCCGACGGCTTTGGACGAGATGGTCTGCTGTTCGTATGTCTTGATACATCGACACGTGTCCTCCGATTTCTAATTTTCTGAGCCAGTGTTATGAGCATACAGTGCCAGGTTCTCAGACTGGAAATTATCACTCGAGATCTTCTTTTGGTAAGGAGTATTATGTCTTGTTATGTTTGACTCAGGCATATCATGTGTGTTGTTTATTCCAAGAAGAATCAGTGAAATGTAAACGAAAGAGAATAATTGGTTGGAAGACGGTAAGCGGACGTGATAGAAATTGTAAGTCCAAAAAATTATTTTAAAAAAAAAACCAATTGATTATGTAGTTCTTGTGGGGGACTCTGAGTAGACAAATAAAGAACAGGACTATTTGTCCTTCATCAATATATATATATATGAAATCCCAGCTTTTTCTGTCACTAACGCTAAGGGATGCAACTTTGGTTGAAAGTTAGACATTAATTGTATTGTTTCCCTTAAATGTACTCTCCCGAAAATAATAACACTCGACAAAGAAAAGTGCGCAAATGACGGTGTACACAAACATATTTATAGAATGTGTGATCCCGTATATACACATTAGGATCCTCGCTGCTGCTACGTAGATCGTGTACTGTGGTGATGCACAGTGTTTAAAAAAAAAAAAAAACACTTTTGAATAAGTAAAATTGCCGTTAGGTATTGGTGCTTTTGAATTTAATTCCCGTCTTATGACGGGCTTTTACACTAGTGTACGTTATAAGAAGCGACTAATAGGAAGTTGTGCATAGAGCTGGCAACCCCATCATATAAAACACATTACTGAAGAAACTACCACTGTAAAAGCCCATAAATGATTTGAATCAGGTGCAGTAATCCTTCCTTTTAAAGAAAGAAAAAACAGCAAAAGAAGAAGAAGAAAAGTAGTAGAGCGAATAATCTAGAGTTGAATTAATCTTTCTGTAAATGAACGTCGGCAGATAGGTGGGTTACAGGTAGACAGACAGGTAGGTTGAAGTAAGTATCAATATTTCAAAGTAATTCACTACCAGTACCAGGTACTAGTGAACGTCGGCAGATAGTTGGGCTAAAGGTAGACAGACAGGATGGTTGGAGTAAGTATCAATATTTCAAAGCAATACCAGGTACTAGTGAACGTCGGCAGATAGTTGGGCTAAAGGCAGACAGACAGGTAGGTTGGGGTAAGTATCAATATTTCAAAGGAATACCAGGTACTAGTAAAGTGAACTAAAGGCAGGCAGATAGTAGGTTGGGGGCTAAAGGTACAGTGACAGACAGGAGGTTGGAGTAAGTATCAAAATTTCAAAGCAATACCAGGTACTAGTGAACGTCGGCAGATAGTACACTCTCGGACGTTCACTTGAATGTTCTCAAAGAAAGCAGTAGTCAGTTTGAGGCTATTTGAATTCCCGTAAAGCTTTTCCACGAAAGGAGCTGGCGTCGGCCATATGCACTTTCTCTGTACCACATATAAGGGGCAACTTTGAAGCAGATGTTCAGCAGTCATTTTATCAGTGCCACAGTTACACTGATCGGTAGTTCCTATCTTTAGCTTGTTGAATAGATGGTATCTCAATCTGTTGTGGCCAGTGCGGAGTCTGAAGATTACCACTTGTTCTCTTCTGTGGAGCTGGTAGTAAGCATCATTCTGTGTGTGCCCTGGATGTTCTACATATACGTCCATCTTCGTTTTCTTACCAACCTCTCTCTTGCTGAGGAATCCTCGATTTGTGGCCTGAAAAAGTCTCCCAGCTGCTGCTTTTCTAGTGGCCAACTCTTCTTTGATGCCTCCCTTTCGGTCTATAATAGCTACAAGGTATTTAAAGTGGTCGACCTGCTCCAGGACCTGTTCTCCCAGCTTAATCTGATGTCTTCTTTCTTCTCGTGATATCACCATGGATTTTGTTTTAGAGCTGCTTATGACCATCCCTCTCTTCTCCAGCTCTTCCTTCCAGACTTGCAGGTTGGATTGGAGATGTGCCTCTGATTTAGCAATCAGGGCAACATCATCAGCAAATGCCAGCTCTGAAATACAGATCTGTCTCATCTTCCAGTACCCCACTAAATACTTTCTTGTTCTCTCCTTACATGCCTTGATGACATCGTCCATGAGGAGTATGAAAAGATAAGGTGACAGGATATCACCTTATCTTATACCAGTGGTGGTCCTGAACTCTTCTGACTTATGGTTTGCTGTCCTCACATAATTTCTGCAAGACTTGTAGAAGCTCTGTATAGCATGAATCAGAGGTGCGGGAATGTTCTTCCTTGCCAAACAGTCCCAAAGTTTGCTCCAGGGGACCCTGTCAAACGCCTTTTATAGATCTATGAAACAAAGATGGATCTCACTTATACTCAAGGGCCTTTTCACTCAGCTGTCTGAGTGTGAATATTAGGTCTTGAGTACTTCGGTTTGCTCAGAATCCGCACTGGACCTCATCCAATTGTGGCTCAGCTAGGCGTCGGAGTCTCTGCTCTAGGATTCTAGAGTAGATTTTACCAGGGACACTGAGAAGGGATATGCCTCTATGGTTTCCACATTGTCGATTGTCACCCTTTTTGAAAATTGGTGTTATGATGGCAATCTCCCTTTGGTATGGTCTTGTTGCACCATGCTGCCTGTAGGACCCTTAAGAGTAATAGGTCGCCTGATGCTCCCATGTACTTAACCATTTCTGGTGTTATACCATCATGCCCTGCTGCTTTGCCCATTTTGATTTTCTCCAGTGCTGCCTTCAGTTCTTCCATCTTTATGTCATCTTCACCATCAATGTTTTTCTCTTCTGTGCTAGTGATTATCACTTCTGATGCTTCACCATGCTCACCATCCAGGAGTTCTGAGAAATATTCTTTTCCATCTTTCCATTACTTCCTTCGGGGCAGTAAGCAATTTGCCTTGCTTGTCCTTTATAAATTTTGAGAGGGCATTGTTTTTCCTTCTTCATATTCTTTAGGGTCTTATAGAACAATTTCTGGTTTTTCTTGCGCGTCTTTTTCTAGCTTTTCTCCAAATTCTTCCCAGGACTTCTGTTTTGCTGCTAGCACCTTGCTCTTTGCTTCTGTTCTGAGTGTCACATATTCTCTGTATTTCTCCATTTGTCCTGTTGTGTTTATAGCTCCTAAGTATTGTTTCCATGCCATTTTCTTCTCTCTTATTTTCTCTTTGACTTCCTCTGTCCACCGATGCGTCCTCTTTCTCTTGTTCCCAAGTCGGACTTCACCACATGCTTCTGCAACAGCTGTCTTTATGATGTCCTTGAATTTAAGCCAGAGCGTTTCCAAGTCATCAGGTTGTTCTTCTGTGTTGCTCACCGCTGCAGCAATAAGCCCCTGATATCTGGTCTTAATATCTGGCTCTCTCAGCTTGTAGGTCTTAATGCTCATTTCTCCTGTTCGTTTAATTAGTTTCTTGTGTGATGCTGGGCAGTTCGTTGGCTGAGCAATTCTTTCAGTTGTTCTTTTGATTGTAAGCAGGTAGTGATCACTTCCAATCTCTGGCCCCCTCCAGACTCTAGCATCCCGGACATATTTGAATGAGCTCCTCCTAACAATGGCATAGTCGACCACTGACTTCTCATTTTTTGTTGGTTCACACCTAGTGTATGCATGTATGCGCTTATGGGGGAACTTTGTGTTTGTAATGATCAGATTCTGCTCACTGCAGAATCTAAGGAGCCGCTTTCCATTGTCATTGAGAGTTTCTTCTCCATATCTTCCGATAACTCCACCCCATCTAGCATGGTCATTTCCAACTCTGGCATTGAAATCTCCGAGCATGATAATTTCATCTAGGCAGTCATCCACTGTCCTTTGAAGCAGCTCGAAGAATTCCTCCTTGACCTCTGCTCTCTCATCCTCATTTGGCCCATACACTATGACCAGGTTGACTATAGTTTCTCTTTCTTTTAGTTTTACAACCATAATGCGCTCCGAGACAAAGTTCCATCCATTGATTCTATCTTTTTGGTTTTTGGCCACAATGCAACCCACGCCCCCTTTAGCTCTTTCAGATGTGGGTACACCACTGTAGAGCAGCGTGTTGCCATCGAGATCCATGACTCCTTGTCCTTTTTTCTTTGTTTCCGTTATAGCCAGGATTTCTAGTTTTGCTTTCCTCATCTCTTCCACCAGCTCCTCTTCTTTCCCATTTATACTTCTTGTGTTCCAAGTTCCATAAGTCGTAGTCCGTTCCAGTTCGTCGCCTTTAGAATCAGTCCGGTTTTCTCTCTTGTAGTTCTCATAATCAAAAGTTTAAAGCAAACAGGTGATTGGCCTGTTGTGCCTTTGCATGGTGGAGGGGCTGCGTCCTTACTGTTTGTACCAGGTACCGATATTACTTTTTACTGTTTGTACCAGGTACCGATATTACTTTTACTGTTTGTACAGGTACTGTTTGTACCAGGTACCGATATTACTTTTACTGTTTGTACCAGGTACCGATATTACTTTTACTGTTTGTACCAGGTACCGATATTACTTTTACTGTTTGTACCAGGTACCGATATTACTTTTACTGTTTGTACCAGGTACCGATATTACTTTTACTGTTTGTACCAGGTACCGATATTACTTTTACTGTTTGTACCAGGTACCGATATTACTTTTACTGTTTGTACCAGGTACCGATATTACTTTTACTGTTTGTACCAGGTACCGATATTACTTTTGCTGTTTGTACCAGGTACCGATATTACTTTTGCTGTTTGTACCAGGTACCGATACTGTTTGTACCAGGTACCGATATTACTTTTGCTGTTTGTACCAGGTACCGATATTACTTTTACTGTTTGTACCAGGTACCGATATTACTTTTACTGTTTGTACCAGGTACCGATATTACTTTTACTGTTTGTACCAGGTACCGATATTACTTTTGCTGTTTGTACCAGGTACCGATATTACTTTTGCTGTTTGTACCAGGTACCGATATTACCAGGTACCGATATTACTTTTGCTGTTTGTACCAGGTACCGATATTACTTTTGCTGTTTGTACCAGGTACCGATATTACTTTTGCTGTTTGTACCAGGTACCGATATTACTTTTGCTGTTTGTACCAGGTGCCGATATTACTTTTGCTGTTTGTACCAGGTGCCGATATTACTTTTGCTGTTTGTACCAGGTGCCGATATTACTTTTACTTCTTTTTAACCAGGTACCGATATTACTTTTGCTGTTTGTACCAGGTACCGATATTACTTTTGCTGTTTGTACCAGGTACCGATATTACTTTTGCTGTTTGTACCAGGTACCGATATTACTTTTGCTGTTTGTACCAGGTACCGATATTACTTTTGCTGTTTGTACCAGGTACCGATATTACTTTTGCTGTTTGTACCAGGTACCGATATTACTTTTGCTGTTTGTACCAGGTACCGATATTACTTTTGCTGTTTGTACCAGGTACCGATATTACTTTTGCTGTTTGTACCAGGTACAAACAGCAAAAGTAATATCGGTACCTGGTACAAACAGTAAAAGTAATATCGGTACCTGGTACAAACAGTAAAAGTAATATCGGTACCTGGTACAAACAGTAAAAGTAATATCGGTACCTGGTTAAAACCAGATTCTAAAAGGCGACGAACAGGAACAGGACTATCGGGAACAGGAAAAGTAATATCGGTAGCCTGGTGAGGACAGCAAAACTAGAAATTCCTGGCTATAACGTAAACAAAATGAAAAAGGACAAGGAGTATGATCTCGATGGCAACACGCTGCTCTACATGGTGTACCCACATCTGAAAGAACTAAAGCGGGTGTGGGTTGCATTGTGGCCCAAAATCAAAAAGATAGTATCAAGGGATGGAACTTTGTCTCGGAGGCATTATGGTTGTAAAACTAAAAGAAAGAGAAACTATAGTCAACCTGGTCATAGTGTATGGGCCAAATGAGGATGGGAGAGCAGAGGTCAAGGAGGAATTCTTCGAGCTGCTTTAAAGGACAGTGGATGACTGCCTAGATGAAATTATCATGCTCGGAGATTTCAATGCCAGAGTTGGAAATGACCATGCTAGATGGGGTGGAGTTATCGGAAGATATGGAGAAGATACTCTCAATGACAATGGAAAGCGGCTCCTTAGATTCTGCAGTGAGCAGAATCTGATCATTACAAACACAAAGTTCCCCCATAAGCGCATACATGCATACACTAGATGTGAACCAACAAAGAATGAGAAGTCAGTGATCGACTATGCCAATGTTAGGAGGAGCTCATTCAAATATGTCCGGGATGCTAGAGTCTGGAGGGGGCCAGAGATTGGAAGTGATCACTACCTGCTTACAATCAAGAGAACAACTGAAAGAATTGCTCAGCCAACGAACTGCCCAGCATCACACAAGAAAAAATTAAACGTAGCAGGAGAATGAGCATTAAACCTACACGCTGAGACAGCCAGAAATTAAGACCAGATATCAGGGGCTTATTGCTACAGCAGTGAGCAACACAGAAGAACGACCTGATGACTTGGAAACCCTCTGGAATAAATTCAAGGATATCATAAAGACAGCTGTTGCAGAAGCATGTGGTGAAGTCCGACTTGGGAACCAGAGAAAGAGGACACCTTGGTGGACAGAGGAAGTCAAAGAGAAAATAAGAGAGAAGAAAATGGCATGGAAACAATACTTAGGAGCTAAAAACACAACAGGACAAATGGAAAAATACAGAGAATATGTGACACTCAGAACAGAAGCAAAGAACAAAGTGCTAGCAGCAAAACAGAAGTCCTGGGAAGAATTTGGAGAAAAGCTAGAAAAAGATGCACAAGAAAACCAGAAATTGTTCTATAAGACCCTAAAGAACATGAGGAAGGAAAAACAATGCCCTCTCAAATTTATAAAGGACAAGCAAGGCAAATTGCTTACTGCCCCGAAGGAAGTAATGGAAGATGGAAAGAATATTTCTCAGAACTCCTGGATGGTGAGCATGGTGAAGCATCAGAAATGATAACCACTAGCACAGAAGAGAAAACCAATGATGGTGAAGATGACATAAAGATGGAAGAACTGAAGGCAGCACTGGAGAAAATCAAAATGGGCAAAGCAGCAGGGCATGATGGTATAACACCAGAAATGGTTAAGTACATGGGAGCATCAGGCGACCTATTACTCTTAAGGGTCCTACAGGCAATGGTGCAACAAGACCATACCAAAAGGGAGATTGCCATCATAACACCAATTTTCAAAAAGGGTGACAATCGACAGTGTGGAAACCATAGAGGCATATCCCTTCTCAGTGTCCCTGGTAAAATCTACTCTAGAATCCTAGAGCAGAGACTCCGACGCCTAGCTGAGCCACAATTGGATGAGGTCCAGTGCGGATTCTGAGCAAACCGAAGTACTCAAGACCTAATCTTCACACTCAGACAGCTGAGTGAAAAGGCCCTTGAGTATAAGAGTGAGATCCATCTTTGTTTCATAGATCTGGAAAAGGCGTTTGACAGGGTCCCCTGGAGCAAACTTTGGGACTGTTTGGCAAAGGAAGAACATTCCAGCACCTCTGATTCATGCTATACAGAGCTTCTACAAGTCTTGCAGAAATTATGTGAGGACAGCAAACCATAAGTCAGAAGAGTTCAGGACCACCACTGGTGTAAGACAAGGTGATATCATGTCACCTTATATTTTCATACTCCTAATGAACGATGTCATGAAGGCATGTAAGGAGAGAACAAGAAAGTATTCAGTGGGGTACTGGAAGATGAGACAGGTCTGTATTTCAGATCTTGCATTTGCTGATGATGTTTTGCCCTGATTGCTAAATCAGAGGCACATCTCCAATCCAACCTGCAAGTCTGGAAGGAAGATCTGGAGAAGAGAGGGATGGTCATAAGCAGCTCTAAAACAAAATCCATGGTGATATCACGAGAAGAAAGAAGACATCAGATTAAGCTGGGAGAACAGGTCCTGGAGCAGGTCGACCACTTTAAATACCTTGTAGCTATTATAGACCGAAAGGGAGGCATCAAAGAAGAGTTGGCCACTAGAAAAGCAGCAGCTGGGAGACTTTTTCAGGCCACAAATCGAGGATTCCTCAGCAAGAGAGAGGTTGGTAAGAAAACGAAGATGGAATATATGTAGAACATCCAGGGCACACACAGAATGATGCTTACTACCAGCTCCACAGAAGAGAACAAGTGGTAATCTTCAGACTCCGCACTGGCCACAACAGATTGACATACCATCTATTCAACAAGCTAAAGATAGGAACTACCGATCAGTCTAACTGTGGCACTGATAAAATGACTGCTGAACATCTGCTTCAAAGTTGCCCCTTATATGTGGTACAGAGAAAGTGCATATGGCCGACGCCAGCTCCTTTCGTGGAAAAGCTTTACGGGGATTCAAATAGCCTCAAACTGACTACTGCTTTCTTTGAAAACATTCAAGTGAACGTCTAAGAGTGTACGAAGAAGAAGAAGCAGAAGAAGAACAGTCCCAACTAAGATGGTTTGGCCATGTCTGCAGAATGGGAGAAGATCGTACCTGGTATTGCTTTGAAATATTGATATACTTACTCCAAACCTACCTGTCTGTCTTACTCCAACCTACCTGTCTGTCTGCCTTTAGCCCAACTATCTGCCGACGTTCACTAGTACCTGGTATTGCTTTGAAATATTGATACTTACTCCAACCTACCTGTCTGTCTGCCTTTAGCCCAACTATCTGCCGACGTTCACTAGTACCTGGTATTGCTTTGAAATATTGATACTTACTCCAACCTACCTGTCTGTCTACCTTTAGCCCAACTATCGGCCGACGTTCACTAGTACCTGGTAGTGAATTACTTTGAAATATTGATACTTACTTCAACCTACCTGTCTGTCTACCTGTAACCCACCTATCTGCCGACGTTCATTTACAGAAAGATTAATTCAACTCTAGATTATTCGCTCTACTAGTTTTCTTCTTCTTCTTTTGCTGTTTTTTTTTCTTTCTTAAAAGGAAGGATTACTGCACCTGATTCAAATCATTTATGGGCTTTTACAGTGGTAGTTTCTTCAGTAATGTGTTTTATATGATGGGGTTGCCAGCTCTATGCACAACTTCCTATTAGTCGCTTCTTATAACGTACACAAGTGTAAAAGCTCGTCATAAAACGGGAATTAAATTCAAAAGCGCCAATACCTAACGGCAATTTTACTTATTCAAAAGTGTTTTTTTTTTTTTAAACACTGTGCATCACCACAGTACACGATCTACGTAGCAGCAGCGAGGATCCTAATGTGTGTATACGGGATCACACATTCTATAAATATTTTTGTGTACACCGTCATTTGCGCACTTTTCTTTGTCGAGTGTTATTATTTTCGGGAGAGTACATTTAAGGGAAACAATACAATTAATGTCTAACTTTCAACCAAAGTTGCATCCCTTAGCGTTAGTGACAGAAAAAGCTGGGATTTCATATATATATTGATGAAGGACAAATAGTCCTGTTCTTTATTTGTCTACTCAGAGTCCCCCACAAGAACTACATAATCAATTGGTTTTTTTTTTAAATAATTTTTTGGACTTACAATTTCTATCACGTCCGCTTACCGTCTTCCAACCAATTATTCTCTTTCGTTTACATTTCACTGATTCTTCTTGGAATAAACAACACACATGATATGCCTGAGTCAAACATAACAAGACATAATACTCCTTACCAAAAGAAGATCTCGAGTGATAATTTTCAGTCTGAGAACCTGGCACTGTATGCTCATAACACTGGCTCAGAAAATTAGAAATCGGAGGACACGTGTCGATGTATCAAGACATACGAACAGCAGACCATCTCGTTCAATCTTCGGCTCCACAAGCAGATTGGATTCAAGGCCTTCCCCAACCGCCTGAAACAAACGGCCTGTGTCACGAGAGAAGCGGATGTTGTTGTCTGATAGCGAATGAAGAAGAAGATAAATTCAACAACATCTTTCATTAAGCTTTTTCTTGGTTTTCATGTCTCCAACTTTTCGATGAGCTTGTACGTCAGACGTGTTGTTGCATATTTGCATGTTTTTATCTTGACCAGATGTTGAAACCACTTCATTCGTTGCTGCTCTCAGTAAAGGATTCGTTCCATCTAGGGCAGGGGTTATTTCTATACTGTATATTGTTGGTCACCTTTCACTGTGTATTTCTACTTGTATATTGTTGGTCACCTTTCACAGGGATCGCCTGTCATTCACTGTACCCTCCCCCTCCTCTCTTTGTGTGTGTTTTTTGTTGTTGTTGAGAAATGTTAATGTTTACACACATAACACAGTGTTGGCATACAAATGGTATTGACTATTTACAGTTTTCTTCCAAGAAGTTAAAATGTATCACAAGCTATACCAGCTGACAATTTACAACATTAACTCTCTAATTCCGTGTTTCTATTTCTTTATAATCTTCCATTTGTTGTAAAAAATGTTAGACATTTATTCAGGTAACTCACAGTCTCAATATTTTTATTATTATTTTTTAATAAAATTTTGCCTTGTTTTGGCGAGGCGCATCCCGTTCAATCTACTCGGTTATATTAGGGCGCATGTCCAAATATACAAGACTTCAGGTCTTGAAACAATATATAAATCTTATATACAGTCTCAATATTTATTTGTAGTTGTTCTTTTATCGTGCCGATATGCGTGCAATTAATGAATTGTTACGTTGACATTTATCTTCAGATCTGAACTATAGAGCTTCTATTTTGAATATTAAAAATATATTAGTGTTGTTGTTCACAATTACCGTACACTAGACAATGGCGACGTGCATTGAAGGTAGGTTTTATGGTTGTGTTGGCTTTCTCGGTACGGTAATCTGAACCGACTTTGCCATAATTAAGACCAAGAGACAGGACATAGCATTGTCTTTGGACTGTGAAAAATAATAATTTAATAGGTTTGCAGCCATGAATCTAAAAACAGAAGAGTAATAATGTGAGGATTCAAGTTGACGTCTGAGAGTGCACGAAGAAAAAGATAGTGAGGAAACAGAAATGACGTAAAAGGAGAAATAAGAAAAAAAAATACAACTACGTTTTAAGGCAAACAATAAATTAATTAATTAACGGATGAAAAAAAAGTTTATCAGCGAAAATAAATACATAGACAAAAGAAAAGTGTGAACCTACAGGAAGCTAGGAGTAACATAATAGAATTAATTGAATCAGCGTTATTGCTAAACTTTAGACTAGTGCGAAAGGGTATTATCTGATTGGTTTATGAATTTAGGTGTTGTACAGTCCAGATCTCACTCTGAGTTGTAATTTCAATGTGACATATCATTTTATGTAATACAATTAGATTCAGTTATCATTATCTTGACGTTTGTTTCATATAAATTAGTTGGATTGGAATGAAGAATCACCATGTATATTACCGTTTGAATGACCGTAAAGTCTGCCAGTTACGGGAAATAAAGTACGAGCAGTGGACTATTTTGTCTAACGCAAAATGTGTTTATTTCTTTTAGTGTGATGGGTCTTCTTATTCGTAAACAGTGGTCCAAAGACTAATATAAGATGAAAATTGCCCTTACATTCATTTTTGCAATTTTTTTTCACTATGTTTTGTTTTTTCGCGTTGGTTAATACTTCTGAACGGCTGTTCTTGAGCACCCCGTCTAAACCTTTTCACTCTGACGGAACCCTTGAAATAATTGTTCAGGTCTCACGGAACCCCTGCATACAAATTCTTAGTTCTCTAGCTGACGGTAATTTTAACTAATGTTGTTTACAACATGAAAAATTTTGACATGTTGTAATATAAAGCTAATAAAAACCATAGGCACAAGCAATATGAATAAATATTTAGCCAAAGGCACAGTTTTATCACAAAATTTTGAAAAAAAAAAAAAACCGTTTATTTATTTTTCCAATCACGACCTCCTGCGGAACCGCTATTGACATCTCGTGGAACCCCGGTTGAGAAAGGCTGTCATTTAGAGTTTCTTTGGCCATAATATGCTAACACAGACTTACCTAGTTTTGTGGCCATATGCTAACATAGACTTCATTTTTTGTGGCCATAATGTGCTAACACACGAAACTATCCTTTTTGTGGCCATAATATGCTAACGCAGACTTCCTTTTTGTGGCCATAATGTGCTAACACAGACTTCCTTTTTGTGGCCATAATGTGCTAACACAGACTTCCTTTTTGTGGCCATAATGTGCTAACACAGACTTCCAGTTTTTGTGGCCATAATGTGCTAACTCAGACTTCCTTTTTGTGTGGCCATAATGGCTAACACAGACTTCCTTTTGTGGCCATAATGTGCTAACGCAGACTTCCTTTTTGTGGCCATAATGTGCTAACGCAGACTTCCTTTTTGTGGCCATAATAACCATATGCTAACAGCAACTTCCTTTTTGTGGCCATAATGTGCAACCCAGACTTCCTTTTGTGGCCATAAATGTGTGCTAACACAGACTTATCCTTTTGTGGCCATACATGTGCTTACACGCAGACTTCCTTTTTAGTGGCCATAATGTGCTAACGCAGACTTCCATTTTTGTGGCCATAATGTGCCCTAACGCAGACTTCCTTTTTGTGGGCCCATAAGTGTGCTAATGTAGACTTCCTTTTTTGTGGCCATTAATGTGCTAATGCAGACTTCCTTTTTGTGGCCATAATGTGCTAACGCAGACTTCCTTTTTGTGGCCATAATGTGCTAAACACAGACTTCCTTTTTTGTGGCCATAATGTGCTAACGCAGACTTCCTTTTTGTGTAAATCATAATTAAGAACTAAACACAGACTTCCTTTTATACCTGCCATAATGTGCTAACGCAGACTTCCCTTTTCGTGGCCATAAACGTGCTAAACAGAGACTTCCTTTTTGTGGCCATAACGTGCTTACGCAGACTTCCTTTTTGTGGCCATAATGTGCTAACACAGACTTCCCTTTTTTGCGGCCCATAATGTGCTAATGCAGACTTCCTTTTTGCGCCATAATGTGCTAACACAGACTTTCCTTTTTGTTGGCCATAATGTGCTAACGCAGACTTCCCTTTTTTTGGCCATAATGTGCTCTAACATATCAACTTCCTTTTTAAGGCCATAATGTGCTAACACAGACTTCCTTTTTGTGGCCATAATGTGCTAACACAGACTTCCTTTTTGTGGCCATACATGTGTGCAAACACAGACTTCCCTTTTTGTGGCCATTAATGTGCTAACACACTTTTTGTCTTCCCTTTTTGTGGCCATGACAAAATGTGCTAACACAGACTTCCTTTTTGTGGCCATAATGTGCTAACCACAAACTATCCTTTTTGTGGCCATAATACGCTAACAGAGTTGTACTCTAATTACTTTATATTCGGCTGCTCTTTCAGTATTTTTCTTCCATCAGATTCAGTTTATCTTGCATACACTGAAACTCCCATTAATTCAATCTTCCCAGCCTGGATCCTCAAACCAATCAAAACCCTTCCCACTGCAACAATAATTTATCTATTAGAGAATGACACTGCAATCGATGTATCAACAACTCTTGAGACTAGTTAGGCATGGTTGTATCAAAAGATGCATCTGGCGGTAAAACTACCAGCGTGCTATAGGAACAACAACACACATACCCTATAACATTTGCTGAGGGAGACTGAGCAGCTATGGGATTTTTTACCAGGAGTGCAGTGATATCGATTCTGATCCAACGTAACAATAATTATGATAATTCGCCGCTGCTATTTTCAATGGCTACATATATAGGACGTGAATGCTTTTCTAGTTGCTAATACTCATAGCATTTTATAAACAGGGAGTGAATATTGAAATCATGAAAACTAGACTGTCACATACGGTCTTTCTGAAGAGACAAATAACACAAAAAATAGGACTACTACACCCTTAGGCAAATCATAATAAACACACACCTCCTCCTCCCTTACTACAACTACTACTACTACAACAACTACTACTACAACAACAACAACTACTACTACAACAACAACTACTACTACTACAACAACAACAACAACAACAACAACAACTACTACTACTACTACTACAGACATCATCATTCAAATTTTACTTTTTTTTTTCCCACTGACTTGTTACTCTCATTTTCTTAATTTTGACCTTAATCACTACTTAAAAAAAAAATTTTTTATTGCTAACATCTGTGAGATATCATCTATCAAAGTACCTTCAAACAATGTTTATAGGATCATTGAAATATGCATTGCTAGTCAAGTATATTCATAGGGATATAGTTTGACGAATCGGACGCAACAACCTGTATTTGTAATACTGCCGAGTACCGTGTTTCCCCGAAATAAGACCTACCTCCGGAAAATAAGCCCTAGCACGTTTTTTTCAGGATGCTTTTAATATAAGCCCTACCCCCGAAAAATAAGCCCCTAGTGCATTTCCCGCGAAAAGAAGCCCTAGTTCATTTCCTCAGCTAGAATGAGAGGCTCGGTGCCTGATGGCCAGTCGGAGTACGGACTCCACTATTGCGCACTTGATAATGAACTGATGTGGTTCATAATTCAATACGTCCACTTGTGTGCAATAAAGAAGCAGAATTTTGGCGCCAGCAATTTCTCTCGTCGCTTTTGTGTGTGCCATCGTTATTAAGTCTCATAATTTTTGTTGCCACACCTGTCTCGTAAGTCTTCAATTAACACTTTGATTTAATGGTAGACTTAAGGGAATAATATTGATTTTGACACCCAGACAAGATGAGTGCAAAAAGAAAGAGCTATTCCGTCGATTTACAAGAAAGGAATCGTTGAAGACTCCCGGGGCAAGATTCTTAAGGCTTTCTGCAAAGAGAAGAAGCTTGATCTCCGAATGGTCCGAAAATGGCGAGCAGAGTACGATAACCTCAGTCAACAGGTGGAAGAAGGAAATGCTAAGAAGCGCAAGTGTGGGATCAGGTCGGCAACCATTATTTTCTGAACTGGAAGACATCATCTGTGAAATGGATTGCTGACAGGAGAGCAAAAAAGACTTTGGATGTGCGCAGGGCCTGATACACAAGCATTTGCCCTTGCAATGGCACCACATTTAGAAATACTCCCCAGAAGAATTCAAAGCATCACAACACTGGCTCGTTGGCTTCCTTCAGCGATTATAAACTGTCTCTAAGAAAATCACACAACACTGTTTCAAGCTGGAAGATACTGAAGTTATTAAACGTGCACTTGCATTCAAGTACTTTTGTTGATGGCATCGACTTTTCTAAATACCAACTCTCCAAACTTGATTGCCATGGATGAAACTGCAGTGTTTTATGGACCCTAAGGATCTCAAACGACAATTGATCAGACGGGTGCCTCGTCAATCTACATTTCGTCCACTGGTTACGAAAGTGCACGTGTTACCTGTATTTTGGCAGTTATCTGGATGGAAGGAAAGCCCCACCTCTAATCATCACTAAGGGCAAGAAAGATAATATTGAATGTGTTTAAGGCATTTATGTTCTTGAAACCAAAAAAGCCTGGTGCACACAAGGCAGTTATAAGGAAGTGGGTCGATTTAATGCTGCCTCTTGTTTTGCAAGGTGGTCAACGACGGTCTGCTAGTCTGGGATTCAGCCAGCACTCCACCGCGCTAAAGACATGAAGAACTTCCTTGCAGAGAGAAGAATAGATCAAATAATGATTCCCGCAGGAATGACTTGTTATCGCCAGACTGTTGATATTGCAATAAACAAGCCATTCATGGACCAATTTTGCGAATAGAAATCAACGACTACATTGAAAATAGAATGGAGAGAAATCAGCGTGGAAACTTTGTGAAGCCTAGTTTGCAGGAGGTCGTGACTTGGGTGAAGAATTCATGGGATACAATCAACTGACAGCTGCTGTTTACCAATGCACTACGGCAGGTCTACATGGTCCAAGGAAATGGCTCATTTAAGGAAAGCTTTTATTGCTGGAACATTGAGAGAATGGGGCCAATGGTTTCTACAGGAAATGGGGAGTCGCAAGAAAATTCAGGCCTGAATTCGGGATTTGGAGAGTTATGACGATGTTCCAGAAGAAAATGACATGACTATATTTGAATAAATGTAGAATTTTGTACATGAATAAATGTAGATTATTTTGTATCTTATATTATAATCCCAATCAACGAAAATAAGCCCTATGTGCATTTTTTTGAAGCAAAAAATAATAAAAGAAACCCGGTTCTTCTTTTCGGATTAAACACTGTAAGACGGATATACTAGTAACTATAAGCTGATGAGTAATCCAACATATGGCGCAAGGTTAGGGAGTTGTGTTTACCTGTCAGCTCTGTAAATTGTGTTTTGTTACCGACTCCTTTATTATAACAACACGTTCTTTGTGTACCTTGTCAACCTCCTGAGATGAAACACCTTTAGACTCTGCTCTTGAGTTAGGGAAATAAAATTCAGCAAGGAAAGGAAACTGCCCATCTCATTAAACAGCTGGACCTAGTATGATGAAGTCTCTCGCTATCTAGTTGTTTTGAAGAAAAACCTGATTAAATTTCGGTACACCACTGTTCACCATCAAAATGTCTGCTCACTTCAGATATAGAAGTCCAAACTATATTTGCAGTTCATACATTTCATTGCTTTATTACCAAGATTTAAAAATGAAGTTGTACAAAAACTTTTATTTATTTATTTTTATATATTACTATAAAAAATCTGGAACTGGGTAACCATTTGGCATTTTACAAATGTCATGCAAAGCTCGAACCATAGAAATAAAATAAAGCTGAATATCCTCCCCCCCCTATGATGAAAAGAAACATAGACCTCCCCCACCACCCCACCCCCCCCACCCCAATACCGGGGCTGAATACTTTATTTTAAATAGGTGGCAAACTACATAAAAGTGGTACAAAAAAAAAGACAATGGGATATAAACTATATTATTGACAGTTAAATACATAAGATAACCCCACGAAACAAGGACCACACGCGACTGCTTTCTATGTCAACCAACTTCGGGAATGCTCACCGGGAGAAGCAATAAAAAAACATTGAAGAAAAAGTCATACTTTTTCAAGGTTTACCTACAATTTATTAATTATCTTTTGACACGC
Source organism: Oreohelix idahoensis (assembly GCA_024509875.1). Classification (NCBI taxonomy): domain Eukaryota; kingdom Metazoa; phylum Mollusca; class Gastropoda; order Stylommatophora; family Oreohelicidae; genus Oreohelix; species Oreohelix idahoensis. The sequence continues at coordinate 54,026 of JAMPIV010004369.1, forward strand.
AACATTTGACCCTAGGAGCGGGAGATGTGTAAGGATCAGCAGTGACCTCAGAGTGTCATTGAACCGCCCAGGAGTAAAACAACTACCTACCCGCCTGCCCCAGCCCCAACCACCCCGCCACGACCACCCCCCCCCTCCGCCCTGACCAACGCCCCTCCCTCACACAGCCCCCGCCCCCCCCCACCCCTCCCCCCCCGGTAAAGTCAGTCTTTTGTCCAACTTATCCCCCCCCCCCCGCCGCCGACTACCCCCAGGAACCTACCCGAAACCGCCCACCCCCCCATTGCCCCCCCCTCCATGCACGACCTCCACCCCTCCTCCATCACTCCCCCCCCCCCTCAAACCCCCCCCTACTTCCGCCCAGCTCAGCCCCACATCCCCCCATCCTCCATTTTTCCGCCCCCCCTACCCCCTGCACAGATACACCCGACCCAGCAACAGATTATAGTTATGAATGAAAATCATCGAATATATGCCCCATACCCCCCCCCCGATATTGAAAAAAAAATTTACCATACCCCCTCAATTTTGATATGAAGTCCCCCCCAAGGAACCCCGCCCCCCCACTCCCACCCCCCCCGATCCACCCCCCTAGCCGATTCTCCCAACCCCGCTAACCCCCTCCCTGAGTGCGCCCACCCGGCTTCTGTTTAAGAGCCCCCAACCACGGCCCCTCAACAAACATCCCCCCCTCGAATGCCACTAAACGAAACCCGTTGCCCCACACCCCACCCCCGAAACTACCCTCAGGCCACACGCCCCCCCATGAGATACCTCCAGACTGCATCCCTGTTGACATCCCCCCCACCAGCCCATCCCTCCCCCCCTCCCACCCCCCCACCCCCCCTATGTTATAGCATTCCCCCCCTCACCCCCGCACGCCCCCCGCCACATCCTCGTTTCCTGCATTAGAGAGGCTGACATAGCAGAAAGGATTTTGCTTTCACAAGTAATTTCCTAAAACCGTCTGCTATATATGCAGACATCCACTGCTTAACAAAAACCCACTCTGCTTCATAAACACCCCCCGATACGACAGCCCCCTCGCCCGCACCCACCCCGCCACTGGGCCGTTCACCCCCCCTTCCCACCCCACGAATTAAACATCTAGATTCAGTATTCCCCCATTAAACCCCCGCCGCCCAGTCCGCTCCATTCCCCCACCCCCCCCCCGCCTCCCCCCCCCCCCCCCAGTCTTTTTCCCCGCTATATCAATTTTCTTGCCAGAGTTTCCCGCTCCTGTTTGAAACCCAGGCCCCCCACTCCAAAACTATCCACCATACCCCCATCTCCACCCCTCCTGAAGCAAGGAGCCCCCACTCCCCGGCTAGGTCCATTTGAAGGAAGCCACTACGGCCCCCGGCATTATGTCCATTTATCCCCCCCACCTCAGCACATTTGTTTACCCACCATACCGTCATACCCCCCCCCCTCCACCCCACCCCCCCAGTAGTCTCCTCCCCCCACCGTCCCCGAGGACCCCCCCATAGTTCTCCTCCTATCAGTCTCCACAGTGTCCTCCAAGAGGGATTAAAAAAGGTTATCGAGGGTGAAAGTTTTCTATAGATTTTCTGAAACTAATCAACAAACTCATTCGCAGCATGAGTGTATAAAGTCATTATATGTTGATAAATTAATTCTGTAGTTAAGTGTGACAGAGTATGGGAGGAATAAGAAAGGGGACACATAAGTATCCCTGTCAGGAATAACGCAAGAACATCCAGGGAGAGTGGTATCGTTCTCTTCTTCTATCATTTTTTCAAAATCCTGGAAAAAAAAACGACGAGAAACTGCGAAGGTTCACATTTCGTGGTAACTTAGAACCGGATAAGCTGACAATCTTATCACAAAACACATTTCACCTAAGGGCATACCATAAAACTCTGGGAAAACACAAGTGAGGCGGATGTATCACAGAAAGTGGCCCGATCCGTTCGCAAAAACACTAGCACCAGAACTCTCGGTGGAGCACTCTAGTCATACTATACTCATTCTTGATTGTACTCACTTTTTTGGATACGAGCTGGCACCTTTCGTTTCTTGTAATCCCTCTTGACCACAAGGAAAACGGTGAGCAATAGGGCATAGCCCATTTCCTGCTCACAATTATCCATAGCCACACGAATACAAAACCTCAACTAGTGAAGACGGCAGACACTACTAGTGGCCGAAATAAATTGCATACTATATCTTGTCACATAAGTGAACTGTGTAACAATCCAAACCCTACTCCTCACTTGTACAAATTAGATGGCAATCACATATATAGTCTATGTAAACTATTGATATAAAATGTTCATTAATATGAAGACCCTGTTCAAACTACAAAGACAGAGCTTAAATCGAGTAGATTTGTAAATGTCTTGAACGAGGTTATAAAAATTACCAGGGTGCTCAAGTCAATTGTCTACATGAACATTTTACGCATAATGTTGTTGTCCATTTGAAACAATGTATATATACTATTTTCACACTTATCATTTAGAATGCATATATAAAATATTAAATCCATGTAAAAAAATTTATTATTTAAGTTTTTATAATTTTTTATATATTTTTAGTAAATATAGTCCGTATCCATCCGCACCCACCAATTCATTTTAATCATTGTGAAACAATAAGTGACATGGCCAAAAAAAAATCATTGCTGTCAGCGCGTATCTGAAACTGAAAAATAGACCAGAACAAAGTTAAACCTTTAAATTTAGATTACAATACAGATGGAATAATTGGTTAAAATCCAACTTCACAGAATGTAAATTGTTAAATCCAACTTCACTGATTGTAAATTTTATAAAATCCAACTCTTACCTATCAAATGCCATAGCTACGTTTGTCACAGTTGCACTTAAACTGATTTTATAAAAGAAATTCCTTTCATCAACACTTTATTATATTCATAAAGAAAAAAAAAGCCTCATTGGTTTTATGGAACCTAACTTAAACTTTAAATGTAATTCAGAAAATATTATATATTTGTAAATATGCGTAACTTGTCAGCAAAATTTGTAGATTTTAATAATTTCTATATTTACCATTGTGAGCATTTATTTGAAAACTTCTATAAGCCAGTAACTATATATAAAAAAATATTAAAAAATACCAATTTTCATACTGTTATGTCAAAATAGCCTTTACACTGGAACATCAGCAATGCCACAGAAGACTGGTAAGGAGAGTTAGAAAATGGATCTGTGCAGGACTGCTGATTCCTTGGAGAACCCAGAACCAAAGCACAGTATTATTAGCCCTGCATATTTGGAAGACCACCATGGAAATTGGGCAAGCACATTATGCCCACCGCCACCCCCTTCCCTAGCTTGAAACGAGATCCTATAAAAGTCATGCCACAACCAGGATAGAAAACCCGGGAAAGAAATGAAGCTCGATGACGCTATCTCAACAGTTTAAGAAAGGCAGAAAAACCACGACCTACAATTAATAATGGCCCAAAGATTCTTCAACTTAGCACAGCTGTGAAAAATGTTATGCTAGCTTAGCAATGCTAAATAAACAAACAACAATTTCAGATCTTAATCAATATATATGATTAACTTATATCCTAAGAAATAATTACCCCCCCCACTTATCTCTAATCTTACATGCCAAAATCCACATACGTTTGGTGGAAAATGTGTCACAGTTATGCACACTGTGCCTTCAATTGTTGCATTGTAGCATTTTTCAGCCCATTCTCTGCTGAAAATAGTTTATCTCAATATTCATTTCACTAACTTCTATCAGTTTCTTTTTCCGTAAATTTATTCAGACCCACTAATTATTGTGCATTCTTTTTTCTGCATGAAAGGGGGCCTATCTAGTCTTTACAGATGAAACCTCCAGAATCCAAACGTCATAAAAAAGAAAGAGCCATGCATTGTTATTGAAGCTGCATCAGAAAGTGAGGCGTGATGCCTGAGCTAGACCGAAATGTGTCCTTGAACGGTGAGAAAACTGTAGATGGGAAAGAGTGTCGCTTTTTAACTCTCACGCTCAATCTGGTCGTTTCAACAGTTTGTGAATTTGATCGTCTCAGTGTTTTTTACAGTTGTTTCATGGTATTTTGGCGAATGGCATTCTTCTTCTAAAAGGAAGCAGAAGTTTACAACAATGAAAATGAAGAATTAAGGGATTTAAACAACTTTCAAAAGGAGAAAAGCGGATCTTGTTAGCCAAATAGTACAAGAATCTGTGAAGGCTTCTTTTGAGCAACAAATTGACTGCTGTCCAAATCAGACTTCTGTTACTGAAAAGGGTGACAGCCTAGCAACAAAAGAAACAAATGATGAAAAAATGAAACTGTTTGAAATTTTCCATTTCTCCTGTTACCAATGAATAAAAAAATATGTTAAGCATAACTAAGTGTTTTTATTACTAAACCTTTTTTTAATAACCTCAAAACAATATGAAAATCCAAAAACAAATTGGCAAATCTGCACTACCTTCCGGTACCAAATAGATGGGTATTACTGAGGTTTCTATGTATTAATTAATACAATCTAAGTTATGTCAAAATCTTAAAAAACACTTACCTTTCAATTTGATTCTATTCTGTTTTTATTGTTTCATTAATTTGCAATAATTTTTTGGTAGGAATACATTTCCAGCAGGAACGTCTTAGCACGGTGCAGTCAAAAAGGCATCACACCATCATTTGCTTTCAGAGCTGAACTGGGTTGGCCAAGTCCTCAGAAGGGACCATAGACACCATCAACCAGAACTGCTATGTCTATGGACCCCCAGAAGGACGGCGAAAGAGAGGCAGACCAAGACAACCTGGCATAGAAACCGAGGAGTCTGAAGATGCACAGTAATGAACCAAGTTTTGTGCAAGGCATGAAAGATAGCCACCACCAAGCAAAATGGGAAGTTTGTTACTGCCCTACAAAGACAGCCACTAGGCGTAGGATGGCCAGTGACAGCTTTGTCAGTCAGGGTCTAATGATTCCAAGGAAGAAAGAAGATGCAGTCAACAGTAAAAATAAAAAATAGAGATTAAAATAAAAAATAATCCCCTATAGCATGTCATCGTTACTTGATCATGCAGTTATCTTTTTTTCCTTGTTTTTTGTGTGTGTGTATATATGCCTAATATCCATGGGTGTCAAGGAGGAGACAAAGACCTGAATGGTACTCTTGCATCAACAAGCAGTCCTACGAGCTGTGCATCAGACTGGCAACCTCATCAAACAAATAAACCTGCTACAAACCCACAAAAGCAGGAGGGCATTGATGCAGGCTTCCTGCAAGGTACCAGCTTTAATAGATGTTTCAATGCTGCCTAGAAAAAAAGGAGCAACAAGGAAATAATGAGTATAAACTATTTAACTTACTTTAAAATGTACTCTGTGTTCCTACTGTCCTTACATTCTGCGTCACATTACCCAAAGTTAAGTTTCTGTCCGTGACCTCTCTTATGCAATATTTTACACTAGTTATTTGTGTCTGCTCCTTACATTCCTCACTGTGTAAACGCGATAATGTTTTGTGTCCCCTTGATACTGACTTTCTTATTGTAAACACGAATCTAGGTTTGTGGATCCTTTAGAGATATCAGTTTAGTTACGAAATTGCAAGCCATGGTATTTGAGATGGTATTGAGAAAGAATAGTCAGATGTTTTGAGAAGATAAGGCATATGTTTTGAAGAGATAAACAGATGTAGTTAGGTGTAGAGTCAAACAACCTGAGAACTAAGGCAGAAATATTGAGAAGATTAGCAAATTTTTGATGATATAAACAGATGTTTGAGAGTTAACAACCACTGATAAACTAAGCAGGATATTTGAGAAGATAAGCAATATTTATGATGAGATAACAGATGTTTGAGAGTCAAACAACTGAGAAACTAAGCAGATGTTTTGAGAGTCTAACAACTGAGAACCTAAAGCAATAATTGAGAAAGATAATCAAATGTTTTGATGAGATAAACAGCATGTTTGAGAGTCAAACAACTGAGAAACTAAGCAGATTTTTTAGAAAATGAAGCATATGTTTGATGAGATAACAAGATTGTATGATATGATATCAGACTGGAGAGATCAACTGCTAAGGAGATATGCAGATGATTTTGTGAAGATTAAGGCAGTGGTTTTAGAGAGTCAAGATAATCCAAATCTGAAGTAAAAAGTCCTGTTGCTCCACGACCTATATAATAGAATAATTGACAACATCACTCTCCACTATTTTATTCAGCTGCACTTTGTTTGAAAGAATAAAATAAATGGGAAACATTTTTACACAAAGTAAACAGAAACTGAATATTTTACAACAGCCATTTTATCTAAAATAACATAGTAAATTTAAGGGATATTTCTATACCAATAAGAGCAAAATTTGCAACTTGTAATGAAGAAGGATGTATAATCCATAAGAAAATGTATGATATTAACGATGACATTTACATATAAAAAACGTATCTAGCCTAAATATGACATAGAAATTCTCAAACAGTCGACTTTTAGACTTTCTGACACTGCGATACTGGTAATCACGATAAATATACCTTCAAATATCTTTAGGCAGTGGAAACAAACAAACAAATTACGTCTGTTGACTTTACCCTCTGAAACAGTAAGTGGTTCAGTAACAATAAAAAGTAAGCATACCTTCCCTTTAGAGTTGTAATAGTCTCCTGACTAATAACTGAATACAGTAATGCTTGCTGACAACAAAAAGTGCGGGAGTTGTCATGTCTGCTACTTATCTCAGATAAAGTAATGATTCGTTAACAACAAAAGGTGCAGGTAGTGTTTTATGGTCTGCAAACTTATCTTTGGGTACAGTGAATGCTCAAGGAGACAAGAAGAAGACACACAGAACACATGATCCATAAAACTGCACACTTTAAACGAATGACACCATTACCAAGTTTAGCCTAATTCCTCCACAAAGACACAAGCAAGCACAAGTACCTTTCACTACATGTTATAATAAAAAGGATACAAATGTATGCCTTAAAGTTATTAGGCACTTATTTTTTGAACCATGAGCACCCTAATAGTTCTACAATTTTTTTTTCTCCAAAAGCACATTTAAAAGAAAGGGTTCACAAATTCATTTTACTTTATTTGGCACAAGAACTTTACTATAGAGACTTTATCAAGAAATAGTGGTCATTGAAATAACTGTCATCCACAAACATAAAAAATCTGGCATGTAATTTCACATAAAATTGCTCACCAGGGCTTGAGCTCTATAACTGATCCCAGGTCATTCTGAAGGACTGTATCAAGGATTACAATCCTTGCACAACTCAGAAGTAAATGGCTAGATTATATCAGTCAGTCTTGAAGTTGGGTGCAGTGACAGTAAATTACCTGTAAAGGGTGAACCAAAAAATAAGCAATTTGTCATGGACAATATCAAATATAAAAAATTAAAAAAAAGAATAGAACTGTACATCATCATCATATTTCTATTGACACACTCATGAGCATGGAGCCAGCACCGCAGGCTTTCCCTGCAGGAAGCCTGCACAAAGCAGTCACATGCTCTTACAGTGCTCTTGCTGTGATGCTCTGTGTCAGGCAGTTAGTTTTGATAACATGGATTTTTAACTTGTCAAACTGTATCTACTTTATAGACAATATCTTTCAACATATTAGGCATTTTCATATGGTATAGTATAACAAAAACAAAACAAACAAAGTTCACATTTTTACAAGATGGCTTTATGTGCCAAGCCACAGTGAATGACAAAATTATTCATTGCTATCTATTTTTTTAAGAAACTCACTGAAGAAGTCAAAGGGTGTCAAGGGGAAAAGATGGGAAGCAGCTGAGGTGAAGGGGTGAGAGATCCAGAGAGTTGCAGCTGCTTGAGCTGAGACAGGTGTCCAGACTTTATTGAGAGCTTCATCTAAGCTATTTGAGGTCACAAGCAGCAGTGCCCACAGAAAAGAAAAGTGAATTTACAATTTGATGTAATGGCTACAAGACATTAAATAAAATCCCTTAAAAACAGAGGTCTAACAGTTTAGAGTTCATGACCCAAGTGGGCCTGCTGTTTTTAGGGTGTAAAGAAGAGATAAGTGCAAAAACACTTGATTGATGGGAGATGATTTCCGATGATCAGATTGCCTCCTGTTGTATTGCTCCTGTATAGAGTTATCGTATGATCATCATGGGAGCACTTATTTAAAACTGAAATGAAAACATCAACCAAGTGTATCATTTCACTGAAGCGATATGTATTTACTGTGGCAAATTTTTTTCCCAGTTGAAGCAATTATAAACTATATTATGTTGTGGTCAAAATGATGGCAACTACTTCCTTTCTCCTTTTGAGGTTCATCTTTCATATTCAACAGCAACAAAGAAATACTGAAAACAATTAAAGTGAACACAGTTATCAAAAGGTAGTGATGAATACATGTTAAGAGGCCAATCAGTAGATTTTTACAGGAAGACAAAGACCCTCAGCCCATTACGTCAATGTATGACCAAGCTGAATTATTAATATCAGGAATTCCCCCCCCCCCCAAAATTGCAGCTCAATACAGAAGCCCAACAATATCTGGATAAAATTATAGTTATAAGCAACATCAACCCTAACAATGATAGTCAGTAGAATTATAGTGAAACCCAAGGAATGTATCAGTGATACTCAACAAAATTACAGTGACATGTATCCAACTTACCAATGATACTCGTAAATTACCTGCTACTGAGGCTACACTGATCATGTAAATGATAACCCATGCTTGATCACTCCCACTTCCCCCCCCCCCAAAAACCCCCCCCCAAACACAAACACATCCCCCCCCCCCCCTAACTTCTCTCATAAGTCTGGCAGTCTGTTCTCAGGCTTCTCTCACTTGCCATACCATTTTTTTCTGACAATGGGGTTGATGGAAAAGGAAATGAACAATTTTATATAGTCGTGCTTGCATGTCATCCTCACATGGGGGGGGGGGGGGGGGGGGGGGGACACATTTTTGTCAGCCTGATTTTAATTTGTTGAAGGAGGTGCTATTTGTGTCCAAAGTTGGCCAGTTCTCAGACAGAAAATAAGTTACCTGATCTCTTCTTGACAAGGATTAGTAATGTCTTATTTTAAATCTTAACTCTGATTGTTATGTATGGAGAGTATTAAGGATCCCTGATGCCCGATCAAATAGTTAAAATATTTTAATTATAAATCCAAATAACTATAGAAACAAAATAGGACAGGTTGCGCTCAGCGTCTTCGCCGTTCGCCCTAAGTCGCGCAGCTTTTGAGAAAACCTTACGCAAAGTGAAACGTTAACCGTCTCTCAATAGTACAAGCGTATTAATACGCCGTCATTGAAACTAAATACTAACATTTTGACAACTTAGGCGTGTTCGTTCTCCAAGAAAGATCGTGAGAGAAGGAAAAAAAGCGGAGGTAGTGACGGAAGGAGGCGGAAGACAGTGTGGTACGTAGGCAATCGCTTAATAAACGAGCGTGCGTGCCTGTTGTCCAGCGCTGGCAGATTTTGAAAAAAAAAACGGTGCCAAACCCATTACAAACCGCTTACCACCCGTCTCTTGGATAAAAACAGTTTGAATGTATAAAGACTTAGATAGGCGATACTAGTATTGAAAAAACGCCACCGACAGGCTCTCATTTCCTGTAGAGTTTGTATCGTTGGACTGAAATTCAAAAACGCGTTGATGCGTTTTTCGAACAGAAACGATCGGAAGAAGGGGGGGGGGGGGGGGGGGGAAACGTTAACAATCGGAGGGAAGTGTAATTTATTTTTGAATAAAAGGACTAGTGTGGCGATAACCATAACTCCGATTGGTTGTAGCAGAATAGACTAACCGTAGTGCTAAAAACGATTTGACAACCCAGCCATTAGTTGCCAGCTTGAAGAAAAATAATTTAACTAGTAGGTTATCATTCAGAAACTTAGGAGTTCAAGACCAGATGCCATGTTCTGCTTTTCTGTAACCAGTGGCGATCTGTATGTTTCCATTGAATTCACCGGTTAAACCTATACATTGTGCATTATTTCATTGATGCGGTAAGATGAAACATTTATGTTAAACCTTTATTATTGAATATGTATTTGTATTATTTGAATGTGTGTGCATCATTGATGGGTAGGGGCTAACCAGTAAGGGCGCCAAACTCAATATTTTTTATTTTGTTATGCCACAAGTGATAGTAGAGAAGAGTATCATTTCTGTTTAAAGCAGGCTTTCTTAAACTTTGGGAGAGAATGAAAAGATATAGATGGAAATCTTCTTCTTCTTCCTCGTTCATCCTGAAAAGGATGTTGGGTTGCGTTGTTGTGTCTGTTTACAGCGGAGCTGCGATATCTGCGCCTTTCGGCCGACACATTTCGACTTCACACGGTCACTTTTTGGGACCGAAGTTTGCCTTCATTGTTACCAAGATGGAAATATAAAATATGACATTATTATAAAATTGGTAGGCCCAGAAAACCACTGGCCGTCTTCAGAAAGTCACTGTGTTTTCCAATGACTTCATAGATTAACAATAACTTTCCTATGAAAGGAATGTATCAAATTGATGATTGAAAATTACCTGAATATGAAGCTGTCAACCCATCAGATATAGGAACAATAGCTGTTTATGTAGCCAATTGATACTGACTTTGAACCAGTTGATGATGTCTAGTTGGTTAGGGAAGGAGAAGATATGTTTGAAAATACTGAAGAGGCCTTAATCCTCTTAATTTCAGGTTTCCATGCTGCAAAATTCAGTGGAGCCATAACATTACTTATTGTAATCTACACGTTTGAAGAGAAGAAGCTGATTGCTCAAAGACTTTGAAGATTGCTGCAACAGTGACTATAGTTTGCAGTCGTGACTACTATCGTGTGGACGAAAGACCACAGTGATCCTGAAATTTCAAGATAAGAACCATATATGGGTTCATGTGTTTTCACCTGACATATTCTCTCCAGTAATAAAAACAACACCGAGTTTCTTCAAGTGAAAGAACACATTTATGTAGCCGTCCTAATAGATGACATATAAATATATTATGAGATTGAGCGTGTCAGCAGGACAGTTCAAAGTCCACTAGACATTTTTATAGATATAACAACAGACATAGTAGTACTTTTTTGATTTGAATCACAATTTTATGATAAATCTTAATCTTATCCATTGCGATTTAAGTTATAAACGCATTTGTACTCTAGTGCCCAAGAAATATGAGGTACGGTAAAATCTAAAAATCTGTAAAAAAATTTGTTACTCAATCACAAACTTTAAATACTGATTTTGTTTTTTAATCCTTTTCATTGAATTAAATTAGTGTGTTGTTGTCATTATCTTTACATCACATATCACAGTACCCTAGACATAAGACACCTAGACACCTAGCCAGATAACAACCAACACACTTAACATAAATGAATAGATTAAAATCCATATCGGCAGATTGAGGTCATAGGAGGTAAAAGGCAAGCAGTCAGGAGCACCTTGAGAACAAGCTTCTTCAACTATTAGACTCCGGGCGCTTGCAAAGCTGACCTCATACTCTTAGACAAGGTACTGTACTTTAGACAATAACATCAAAACTCCACCACATATAATGGGACGCTCGGTCCGGGATCTTCAAAATTTGTAAGTATTTAGCTGTGTGGAGAGTTCAGGAGAAATATCATTGCCCATTATAGTGTAATTAATCTTCTAGAAATATTTGTTATGTGAAATTTGTTTTGTTTTTGAATAGTTAATCATAATTTAGTATTAACTATAGCAGATGGCGGACTCTGGCCAAATTCAGATCTGCTACAATGGCAGGCTGCGAAGGAAGATGGGAATGGAGGGGCAAGTCTGATAGTCAAACGTAACAGCAGATATGTGATAAGTTTATTGAACGAGAAGATAGGAGCATTAGCTAGCATAGGAGAAAATGAATAGTATTAGAAGATCTAGGGAGGCTAAGAAAATTAGAAAGCTGAGAGGAGAGGCTGAAATAAAAAGTTGCAGTTTCCAGGTCGAGGAGAAAGATTGGAGGCTGAGGCAAACAGATTGGAGCTGAAAAGAGATAGAGAAAAAACGATTACAGGATGGAGGCTTGAAAAGGAGGAAAAACGATTACACAGGATGGTGCTGAAAAGAGGAAAAACTATTACAGATGGAGGTGCTGAGGAAAAACGATTACAGAGGGAACATGAGCTACTACTAAGGGGAGTTAGAAGTTGCATAGAGGCCACTGAGTGCTTCCCTGAAAATGGTAACAGCCCATCCACCTCCGACTCTGCTGCAAGCCAGGTAAGCCTCCAACTCAGCCATGAGTTTTCATTTAGACCCTTTTGTCGAAAAAGATGATGACATAGAGTCAATTTTTAAGTAGAATTGAGGCACTAGCTACAAACTTATGGGTTGGAAAAAGAAGGTGGAGTTCTGAAAATATCCCATAGGGCTTAGGGGAACCTCGTATGAGGTATTTTCCAAGTTGAGTAAGGAAGATCAGGAAGACTATGACATTCTAAAGCAGGCTCTCCTGGTTAGGTATGAGAAGAATAGTGAAATTTTATAGAAAGAAATTTAGAAACGCTAAACTTCTTACTGCGGGGAGACTTACCACCAGTTCTCTGCACGCCTGGAGGGATACTTGGAGAAATGGACGGGTGTGGGGAAAACCTAAGATTTAAAGGTAATGATGATGATGGAACAGTTAAGAGAGTCCATGGCTCCAAGACTTGAGAAAATTTCTCACGGAACAGGGTGCTGAAGAGACTGGGGGGAGATCATAAATGTGGCTGAAACGATATCGAGGCAGCCCAGTCTGAGATAGCACGGAATGAAGAAGAAGCAAGTAGACTATTAACAAAGGCCCCTAAAAAATACCCAAAATAAATTTGATAGTAGGGACAAGTACAACAAAGGTAAACCCCCACTATGATAGGCCAAAGTAATGAGATCAACGAGATAGGAACCCGCAGTTCAATGAAAGAAAACCTCCAACCAAGGAAGGGAAATGGTGTAATTAGGTGTAAGAGGGACACTCATGACACCAAAGACTGTAAAAAGAAGAAATCTCACTTCGCTGCAATGAAAACGGGGAACAAGGGTTTTAAAGGACAAACCATACTGGACAGTCAGGAACCTTTATCACCCCCCCATTTTTGTGAAGATTTGTATGCAACGGGGCCATCATATAGGTTGCCTTTATGATACAGGATTGGATTTTGACTCCGTCGTGAGCTCTCACCGGGTGCAACCCACGAATCAATACACGCACAGAAACAGTGGAGATCAAACGGCAACCAAGGACGAAGCAACCATGACACTTCCCATCGCCAGAATCGGTGTAAAAACCTCGCTATGTGGAAGGCGTGATGAAGAGTCAACAGTGATAAATCGAACAATTTACCCTCTGATATGTGGGGTGTAAATTTTGTGTTCATTGGGAACTACCCAAACTGTTTGTCCTGGCAGCAGTACAGACCAGGTCACGACAAGAAGGACGGAGGAATAAATCCAATAAATACTCATCCAGATGAGATGTGAGGAGGCACAGGCTGACGGATAGGTCACTCAAGCCGTGTTTTAAGAAATTGCCTAAATGTCAGTACACCTCCAAACAAAGGAGACTTACTATATGAAGAATAAACTGATTACCATAGGAAAGCTGGAACTGGATCCAATGGTCACGGACCAGCTGGGTTCTTCCCACTTCATATAGGAGAAAGTGATAAAAAAGATCACATGTTGGAACGTACGGTGGACACGAGAAAAATAGGTACCACCTGTCAAAGAAATTTCTCAAGAATTTTATATGGCCAGAGCGTAGAAGCTGCCGAAGTTGCAGAATTTGTGGAGGCCTGCGACCAATGCCACAAGGAACACCCACACGTTGGAAAAGGAACAGGGACCTAGAAAACGCCACGGGCAAACTCCTTAGGCCAGACAATAAAACTAAACAGAATAAGGTAGACATACAGTGGATATGATGTGACTCCTTTTTCACACACACACAGTCTTCTTACATAAAAACTCAAGTAGAAATGGCCACTATGTGCGGAATGCGCAAAAAGTGACTTCAACTCAGTCCCACCCGACAATTCCTTTGTCGGAAAACCGGGAACTGGATAAACATGAAATAGAGCGAGAGTTCTCTGAAACTTCTGAAAAGGAAATGCGGGGTGAAAACCGAAGAAAGAGAATTGGCTAGGTGGACGGTGCTAATGTTGTGTTGATGACAAAAGAAAGAGAAAAGTCACCGGGGACCACCATACTTCCAATTACATGATAATTTACCGGAATTGCCGATGAAAATTAAGCCCGCCAAAATAGCACGGCCCAAATAACAACAAAAAGGTTATTTGGCACAGTAATATAAAAGGACACCATTGGAAGCCTTATTGAGGACGTGGACAGATTGAGAAGGCAGAAGAGCAATGTTACACTCGCATTCAAATCAGTATGTGAACGAGCTATAACGCACTCGTTCTCAAAAAAATGGCTGGATAAACTCCGATACATGATAATCTAAGACAAGCCAAGAAGAAAACATGCTGGACATACAATAATTAAAGAAAGGCGAAGTTAGAGAACTTAAGCGGAGGGGGATAGAAGGTGGCTTTTTCTTCTACTACCTGGCCAAGCAGTAGACAAATTTGCAAATCGATTGGCAGGTCCATACACGGTTTCTAGAAAAGGTGTATAGAATTAAGTATAAAATAATATAAGAAAGTGGAAAAAGAGAAAAAACTAATACATCGTTGATACCTTCTAAATATGTATCTGGATAGACAAAACCAGGAATGGTGCACATATAATGACCTTGTCTATTGCAACGGAGATGAAAAACAAACCACTAACCTTCTCACGAATACCCCTTAATAACCTTGTTGATAACACCAGCACAGGTCAACAGTCCTGTAACACACTTGACGAAAAAATCAGAGGGATACGGATTCAAAAGTGGTCTGTAAAATCAAACGGACGGTGTCTCAACGGACCAAAACCCGGGCACACCCAATTTTGTTGGACATAGCCATGAAGAACTATTAAAGACCCCAATCACCCATCTGTATGAGTGCAACTCTCATATCCGGTTACGCAAAAGAAAAAGCTTTGAAAGTTGAGGATAGATTACTCTGTAAAGAGTAGGGCGTTATTTTCTCACAGTGACATCACCTTGGGTAAGCTCGTAGTGTGTTTTGTTGAGTCACATATACCATCTGAGGGAACATAGACTGTGTAATAGAATACAGCCACACAAAATGCTGTACCCATAGAAAGTCAGGTGGGAGCTCCCTTACATCAATATGTTTGCATAGGCTGGAACGAAGGCCCCAAACTAGTTTTTCTAAGGTGGAATCTTCGCAAAGGCGTAATCATCAGATACCATTAACTCGCCTGAGGATCGACCATAACTTAGCCTTAAGTGACCACGGACTAGGTACCCTATATGAAAATTCGAACAATGTTGGTTGCGTTTGGGGTTTAGAAAAATGCCCAGAGTGTGCTTTTCTAGGATGATGCGGACAAATTGTTGGATCCACTGAAAATCATGCATTAACGAATTATCAAGGATGATATCTCATCGCGGACTGAGGACATTTGAAGAACCATGTAAAAATCTTAGGAATATGCTCGTCGATAAACTTCAGAGAACCACCATGACTGCTAGACCAACAAAATGTTTTGTAATTGGATTGCAAAGAGTTTGGAATTCTTGGGACATATACGGTATATCAGGGTAGTCATGACCCCTGACCCCTAGAACCTGGAGAAATTGCAGAGAGCAACCGAGGACCACAGACTAAAAAGGACGTGCGATCCTTTGTGACCACAGGTGGGTTTAACCAAAAAGTAACATAAATAAATTTTAACTCTATAGTGCCGCTCCTCTGACGGATTTAAACGCTAAGGGACAACCTTAAAAAATTAATTGGTCAGCACAGTGTGAAATGCATACCAGGAGTTAAAGAAAAACGTCACCAGCAAGCCTATAATTAAATTACCGGG
>JAMPIV010004370.1:0-5000 GCA_024509875.1 Oreohelix idahoensis
GGATTTGGGGGGGTGATATGTGAAGGGATTGTGGGGTATGGGAGAGGGATAAGTAGGGTTTAATTGGTTGTTTTATTTAAGGAATGATATATGGATGGGATTTTTTGTTTTAGGGTTTGTTAATTGGGATGAGGAATAATGTGAAGGAAGTAATGGGGATGGAAATTGTTTATTGTTGGATAGAAAAGGGGTGTGTTTGGTTGTGTGGGTTTGTTTAAAGTTTTGATTGATTTTGTTTTTTTGGTTTTAATTTATTTTTATTTTATTTATATTTTTGTTGAATTTTTTTATTATATTTTTTTTATAATATATTGATATTTATTATTTTTATATATATATATATATATATATATATATATATATATATTTATATATATATATATATAGATATATATATATTATATATTTGTACGCTCTAACTGTAGAAATGAATATAATTCTTGTACACTGACAGTCCTGTAAATTTCCACTGGATATAAACCCCGAAGAAACATAAACTCTCTGTTCAGTCTTTGTCATCACGCTATAGAAGTTTGCCCACCGCCACGGTGAAATCCGGAGACGTACCACTACCCTTCTCATATTTATAACCAGTGAACAGATGCCATCCCATAGAAACTTTAGATAATAAATCAAAAAGGAACACTAATGCTTTCACCTTCCAGCGATTACGGGAAAATGTGGCTAAACGCCAAACCCACTAGTCTGGGGCTGAAAACGAAGAAAAGAACATACATATTGTTGAGTCAATTCATTTGCACTGTTTGTGTTATTCTATGGAGTGGCCGATTCCCCAATGATCGGTAAGTGAGAAAGTGTGTGTGGACTGATGTATGGCCATCGCTAGCGTGCATAATAATGAGATGTATTTAAGCTAAACTTATAATTCTCTTACTTAGTAAATATCCTTATACTGAATTCTTTGTGATATTTCTCTTTAAGTGGGGTTGTGCTTACCTTTGCTTATTTCCCCTCCTTAATCTGCTTAGCAAGGGATAATATTCTATCTTTTGGGTTAAATTATCTCTTTCTGATTACCACTTGTCCTTGGACTGGGTTTTTTTTTTACTATATAAGCGGGAAGGGCATATTGGGATACTACTCTTCAACACCCCCCCCCCCCGCCTTTGTTATTTGTATTTTTTTCTGTAACTATGATCTTTGACTGTACCATGCTAAATGTTGTGATGTTGGTTTAATGATAATAAACACCATAAACCTTAAAGTACTGTGTTGGCCGACCCATTACCCCCATATTCTGTTTATATGTAGTTTGTATTCACGTTTGTGTGTTTGTAGCACCAAATTGGTGGGTGTACATTGGTGTTGAGTAACTGGCATAAATTGTTTAGCCAGGAGAGGTTTTGGAGTCAAAAGATAAATCAAAAATTGTCGTAAGATAGGGCAGATCGGAGAATATTACACCCGATTTCAGAGACTGTCCCTTACTCTTTCCAGCACCCTTGTGAATCAACTATCTATTTCTTAACCCTTACTATCATAGAGCCTTCACCATCATTCTTCACTCTAAACTGGGACTAATATTTCTAAGACCTATCTCAAATATAAAAAAATTTACGACATTAGGTACATTGAAAATATACATGTTCATTCTAATAATTAGGCACTTTGAAAACGTTACATACTCATTTGTTTTAATACTTAGGTACATTGAATAAAACAAACATACTCCTTTGTTCTAATACTTAGGTAACATTGAAAACATAGATGTTCATTTTAATAATTAGGGCACATTGAAAACAAACATACTCATTTGTTCCAATACTTAGGTAACATTTGAAAACATAGATGTTTCATTTTAATAATTAAGCACATTGAAAACATTTCATACCCATTTGTTCTAAAATTTAGGTACATTTAAAACATACATACTCATTTGTTCAAATACTTGGGTACATTAAAAAAACATATACATTATACTCATTCATTCAAATACTTAGGGTACACTGAAAATTGTTAACAAGAAAACGAATCCCTGAGATTAAGAATTAAAATTATAATATAGGACGTACTGTTTATAAGGCACTAACATCTTACCGTCTCTTATTTTGTTTTAGGCTTTTATAAATGTGTTAAGCCAGTGAAAACATTTTCCGTTTCGTATAGATATATGCTTAGCCTAATGCAGCTCGTAGAATCTGTTCCGTGAATACGAAATTTAACCACATTATTGTCTCTGTCTTCGTAACTCAGATTCCAGAGCACAGCGAAAAAGTAAATATACTGATTCTATTTTGAGTGAACTAGTTAGCAAAGCTGCATACTTTTTTATTTTCAAATATATCTAGGGACCTTAGTTCGCTCAAATTCAGCACTATACGCCATTTCCGCTGCTTTACCATTGTCATTTCAAAGTTCGTCGTCTATTTTGTTTTCATTCCCTTCAGTGTGGGCAAAGATAACTATTAATAATATTGAAATGTGGTGATATTATCTAAAACAAGATATTGGGGCATTTTTGACTGGATAAATTAGTCAAACTGAGGATTGACGTCTTCAATGAAAGTTAACAAACTCAACAAGATCACACACACACACACACACACACACACACACACACACACACACACACACACACACACACACACACACACACACACACTCCCACACACACACACACACACACACACACACACACACACACACACACACACACACACACACACACACACACACACACACACACACACACACACACACACACACACACACACACACATCTAAACAAACACACATACACGTGTATGTGTGTGATCAAGAATACCCGTTAAAACAATGTCAGGAGAAGAATTAAAGCTCAACATTTTCAACTATCACCATCTGTAGCACATTTAGAAGACAAAGAAGTGGAATTGGTAATTAGAGTGTAATTTGACTAATTACATAATATATCTCTTTAACCACAAATTTTTTTTTATATAAATGCAAGATTATCTTTAAAAATTCTTGCATTGATAGCCCGTGTCCTGAATAAACACATTAAGATTGTATGGGTTCCTTCTTTGCGTAAGCGTTACATAAATTCGGACACAAGCAAAGACTGCTTCTGGTGGGTATGCACCTAAATAATTTTCTGTGTTTTGTTGTCACGACAAAAGCTCAAATCATAGGAAACTGATGTCATCTCGAGATGACAGGAAGGCTAGCATCGCTTGACTTTAAACTGATACGTGGAATGAAAACTCGTCCACGTACTGAAGGTCATTCCTCTGTCTTCAGTTATAACAGAATGTTGAAGTTTAAAAAAAAAAAAAAAAGTACTGGGTGGCTTTTAAAAAAATGATGAACCTAGATTATTTAAATTCTCTGCAATTTCATAACGGGCTACTTGCAGTAATGGCTCCATGTTCCACTGGGAGCGAAAAGGAAATCATCATATTACGATGATGATAATGATGTTGATGATGATTATGATAAATTACTGTTGTTTGGTTGGCTTGTATACAATATTATACATATTCATTGACCTAACAAGTATGAGGTACCAAGAGAAAAGACAGATGTAGTAACTGTTATAACGGGAGTAAATTATACAGATACAGTAACTTTTTGTAACGGAAATACATTATACAGATGCAGGGGCAGTAATTTGTGTGACGGAAATACATTATACATATGCAGGGCCAGTAACTTTTGTAACGTGAATAAATTATGCGGGTGCGGTAACTTTGCGAAGGGAATAAAAAATATTACATATACAGATGCAGTAATATTTTAAACTGGAATAAATAATGCAGATGTAGTAATTTTTGTTACTAGAATTAATTATGTAGAGGAAGAAATTATTGTAACGGGAATAAATTACGTAGAGGAAGTAGTTATGGCAACGGGAATAAATTATATAGATGCAGTAATTTGTGTAACTAGAATACATTCTGCAGATGTAGGTGCGGTAATTTATCAAACGGGAATAAACTATACAGACGCAGATGCAATACAAGTTGTATAGGGAATAAATTATGCAAATGCAGGGGCAGTAATTTCTATAAGGAAATAAATTATGCAGATGCAAGGGTAGTAATTTTTATAAGGGAATAAATTATGCAGATGCAAAGGCAGTAATTTTAAAAGATAATACATTGCACAAATGCAGGGGCAGTAATTGTTATAAGGGAATACATTATGCAGATGCAAGAACAGTAATTTTTATAAGGGAATAAATTGTGGACATGCAGGGGGCAGTAATTTTTATACGGGGAATAAATTAAACAGATGCGGTAAATTTTTTTAAACTGGAATAAAATTGTGCAATTGTGGTAATTTATAAGACGGAATAAATTAGACACATTCAGGTTCAATACAATTTACAAATGAAATATGTTGTGAAGAGCAATATAACTTTCTATTAGGGGAGTTAATGGTGCAGATCAGTAATTTTTACAGATGAAGTGTGACTACTGTGCCCCACAGGAGGGGGTCAGTTTGACGAGTAGCTCCTTCCACTATGAGGAATCGAACATGGAAAAGATTTATGATTAATGATTGCGTACTTTAAAATACCCGCATTTCGAGATAATAGACAAAGGTTCGTTTCTCTCTTCTGTCGAGTCCGATAATTTAAACATTATAAAACGCCTTAACTCAAAGTTATGCATTCAAGATAGCTTTAACAATGGCAATATCACGGCTCCCACAATAATTTAAAACACTGTAAAAACATACTGTCAAAATCTATTTATTCCATTTGCCATATTAATCTAAAATTACGTCATAGTGGTTCCCACCTACTGACCATCTATAACTTATGTGACATAATAACAGTGCCAAGATTTTTATCTATTTTTATTCAATGCGGGCAGACCTGCTAAACAACAAACACGAAACTCCCGGTGAAGTTTTCCTGAAAAGGTGTTCAACAACTTTGTGCCACATTTTAGCAAAAATAGCTTTAAACCGGCTCCTTTTAATAAGTAAGCCAGCATTGTGCTGAACACAGACAACAATTATTGGCAAATATAGGATATTTTTCTCTGTAAATA
>JAMPIV010004370.1:10000-250595 GCA_024509875.1 Oreohelix idahoensis
CGCTAGCGTGGCCATCACCATCAGGTTGTCGACAACACACATTCTAAAATTTACCGATCATTGAATCTGGCACTCCATAGGAATAACAAAAACAGGCAATTAATTGCTCAACAAAATGTAATGTGTCTTTATCCTTCGTATATTTTCCAGCCCCAGACTAGGGGGTTATATGGTTATTTGGTTATATTAGTGCACATTTTCCCGTAATCGATGAGAGGTTGAGCATTAGTGTTAGTGTTTTTTTTTTTTGATTATATATTAAGTTTCTATGGGATGGCACTGTCATGGTATAAATATGTTAAGTATTTGTTTGGTAGTGGTTCTCCTGGGTTTTAAAATTTGACTTTATTAGGTATGTTGCGGTGGGCAACTTATTATTGCGTTTTGACAAAGACTGAATAAGGTGTGAGTTATGTTTTTCTTAGTAATAAGAAACAATTTTAAATCCAGTGGGATAAATAACAGGACTGTCAGTTACAAAGAGGGGTGTATATTCATTTTGGGTGATTAGGGTATTTTTAGAGCAGTACAATTTATATTATATATTAATTATTATATTTATATATATATGTTATATATATATATTTTTATATATATATATTTTATATATATTATATATATTATATATATATATATATATATATTTTATATATATTATTATTATATATATATATATAGTATAATATTTATATTTATATTTATATTTATATTATATATTTTATATTTATATATATTTTTATAAATTTATATATATTTTATATATTTATATACAAGGGGATTGACATAAGTCTTGGGCCTGACCATGAAGGAGTCACAGGAGGAAGATGAAACTTGGTACATTTAAAGTTCATCATATTTGCACTGAATGTGTGAAGGACGCGTTTGTTTCTTCATTGGGTTTTCCCGCTACGGTGCACAGCGCAATGTACCCTATTGACCGGATCTGCTGCTCCAAAAATTTGACAAAACAATGGAAAAGAAGGAGGCCAGAGATGTGATAAAATTTCTGATGTTTCAGGGAAAAACACCTACATTTTTTGGAGACCATGGTGACAGCAGATGAGACTTGGGTACACCATTATGACCCCAAATCCAAAATTGCCAGCATGCAATGGAAAACCCCGGGCTCCCCAACACCTGTCAAGCCGAGGGCGCAGAAATCTGCTGGAAAAGTGATGCCGACTGTTTTTTTGGATGGCAAAGGTGTCCTTTTGAAAGATTATCTGCCTCGTGGCAACACAGTTAATGGACAGTACTATGCAGATCTTCTCACAAAACTAAGAAAGGTTGTGACCAGGAAAAGAGGAATAACGCGCACTCAAAATCTTCCTTTGCTTCAAGACAACGCGCCCTCTAACAAAGCACGGCTTGTGCAGCTAGCAGCCAACGATTTGAATATTGAAATTCTTCCATACCCACCATTTTCTCCAGATTTGGCTTCATCAGATTTTTTCTATTTCCAAATCTTAAAAAACAGATAAAAGGAAATCATTTTGACAGCGATGAAGAGGTTATACTGGCATGTGATGACTGGTTTAGTTTGAAAAATAGGGTGTTCTACTCCCAAGGTCTTTTCAAGGTCAAGCAGAGATGGCAGAAGTGTGTCAGTTCAGACGGTGGCTATATTGAAAAGGAATAAACACTATACAAAATTTCAGCTCTCTGTGACATGTCCTTCATGGTCAGGCCCAACATTTATGTCAATCCCCTTGTATATATATGTATATGTATATATATATGTATGTATATATATATATATATATATATATATATATATATATATATATATATATATATATATATATATATATATATATATATATATATATATATATATATATATCGCTTCTGACAATTGTTCTTCTCCAGTTAATTTACATAATTTATTGCTTTATGAGTTTTAAATGTTCTTGGGTTACTTTATCTCATGTAACTTTAGAGAGCGAGACAGCACAGGGCCGCCACAATAAGATTATATTTAAAAAGGTTCATAAAAATTATGATAATAGAAGAACCGAGTCTGGAGGACTCTATAATTGCTGGGACGCAAAGGTATATGATCATCCTATGTGAAAAAATAGAAAACATGAAATCATACACTCAATACTAATCATATTCTGACGCGCGCTAAGTTTACAGTTAAGACTATTTTTAAACACTAGCGTATTCAGTTATATATATTTAAGAAAAACTCCACGAGTCTAATAGTTAAAAAACACACGTATATACAGAACTAAACTGTATTAATTTGTTATAAATCCCTTTTCGGCTTCTAAATAAATTTAAGCATCTATTATATTTGTCGCAGAGTGAAGATAATTTGCCTATTTGAAATTTTCTGTCCATCCTGTATATTGCTTTATTTTCTGTCTACCCTAAGTTTCTGGAAAAAAAAAATGTTTCTCACGCACTTAACTCAGGTGAAGATTCGGTCAACCGGATTTTCCAGACTCGTCTGTCTAGAAATTTATGGCCTGTCTTCTTCTTCATTGTTAATACTTTGAGCTCGGAACCCTCAGCACGTACAAGTGACATTCAATATGCAAACTAATTTGCAGCGATACTTTTGGCTATCGTGGGAACGTTTAAAATGTAGCGGGTAAATCGAAAATAATTCTTTCTTTAAGAAACTAGTTTTTAGACTTCACTGGTGAGAAGCATACTGGAAGAGTAAGACGCATTTCTTAGTCTTGTAAAGTAAAACTGTGCATAAGGGAGACTTGAGTTAAACACACATAATGCCCTCTAGTTTAACTTACAGACTATCTATAAATTCCGGAGCGGGTATGTATTCACTTTTCCAGTATATAGGAAATTAGCTCAAATATATAGATATGAAATATATTATTATCATGGTGAAAGTCTAATGAAATATATTACTATCATGGTGAAAGTCTAAGTGTATTATATAAACGGGTTTCCTTTATCATGTATATATCATAAATTCTTACGAAAATTCATTTATTTTCACTGCTTGTATTTTAAAGCGATGTTATGTTACAATGTTTGTATCATTCATAATTTCAATGATCATTTTACTTTTCAATGTTTGTAACATTAATGTATGAGCATATTATTATGAATGCTGGAAGGAATGAACGGTGGAAAGCACAGGAGGATTCTCTAGCGGACCCTCATGTAACTTTGTCTGACAGGGGAGGAAGCAACAGTCTTGTTATTGTGTATGTACCTGGACTGGCCCGCTAATTCATTCACAGCAGACAGGAATGTTTAAGAATGGACTGACCTATTTTAGGAACGAGACGCATGCATGGATATCAACATGCCGACGCTGGACACTGCTTAAATTGTTTCTGTTGTAATCTGCATGTTGCAGCAGAAGAGTAGTTACACATGTATTTTTGTTTTGTCTAACAGATTTATGCAGTGCAAAGTCTTGTCTCGTATTGCTGAAAAGAGGTTACCTTTGGCCAGTGGCCATATAGTCCTCGTCCACCAGTCACAATAATTCCCTTCAATCATTTCAATCATTTCAATTATTTCAATTACTTCAATTATTGCAACGATTCTCAACACCAGATATTACCCCTAACAACCATCACCCGTACCATACTCCACCCATTTTAACCCTCCATCCCACCTCTGGAAGCAAATTCGTATCTTTGGATATCTCATCAACTGTGGATACGTTACACCAATCTTGGATTTATAAAAATCGTGTTCAGATTCTGTGCCCTTTGTGGATACCTTATTCGAACAGTGAAGTCGTTACCCCAATCTTGGATTTATAAAATCGTGTTCAGATTATGTGCCACTTTGTGGATACCTTATTCGAACAGTGAAGTTAATTTCAAGCATTGGATTACGATATATTTTTCCAAGAGACCCCCAGGATATAAGTTGTTTCCAACATTCACACCAAAGGAACAAAGGAACAAACATTCATTTACACACAAACAGTATTTCACATATTTTCCAGCAAAAGCCTATCAGGCCTGCCGGGAACTTTACTAACACAATTCATTCATAATCCTTGTTTTCACTATTGGTGTAATAATTTTTTTTCTTCTTTAAAATCATCAAATTGTTGTGAGTTTGTTTTCTCGTGATAATCTTTATTATTATGTGCTGTAAAATCCTTATTGATTTATTTACATTTCTAAATTGAATAAAATTGAGTTAACCTCGATAGGATTGTTCGTTCAGTTCAGATTACCAAATCCTCAATCTAACTTTACATCTTTACCCTACTATTTGTGAGTGACACAGTGTGTGCAAAAGAGTAATATTGTCGCCAGAGAAAACAAGAAGAGCTGTGTGTGTGGTTTTTTTAGTGAAGAACTCACTGACTCAGCCTGTGCCTTCTGCCTATCTCTCTTGCGCACCACTATCACACGTCCGTGTGCAATATTGTCCATCGCGCCTATACAGCTGTCAAGCTTACCTACTATTAATTATATTTTCATGCGACAATATTGGGAAATAACGTATAGATATATCATTTAATTTACAACTGGAAACTTTTGAGATGAGTTTATTTAATAGTTTAAATTAACACAAAATCCAGTGAAATAAAATGAAAGAACTAGACCACTGATCACTTGAAACTAATATATTACCACTGGCCAAACAGAATGAATTTAGTCTCCAATATAGAAGATATGCACAGGAAATCTTGTTCTATATAGCTAGTACTTTCTTCAGACCCTCTGGCGCAAATGATAAACGCATTCTTCAGTGGTCTCAATATATAATTAAAGGATTGAAGGATCAGGGGGACACGCGAAAGTTCACAACTTTTTGAAATCAGGGAACTTTTCTGATTCTGCGCCGCCAGTCCCCGCTCTATTACCCAACTATCTTACCGCTAGACTATTCCCCGTTCGTCTCAGTCTGCGAGCGATTCTCTGGTTCACACTGAGGTGTTAAACGAAGGCGTGAAACTGCTTCGTCCGTTTTGGGACCACCACTGCCTTTTTGATCGTTAACCGCTTTCTTCGTTGGACTTTGGCAACGCCCTATAAGGCGGTAAGAAAGAAAGGTGAAGGAGGTAGTTGATTTAGATCGCTCTAAGGTAAGGCGGAAGGCGTGGCTTAACCTCCCCTTTAAGACAAAGCGATGTCCTGGATGCACGCATGAAAACTGTTTATCATATTAATTAGCCCACGTTGTAGAATTCCACGTTGCTATTGTGCATGCTAATGAGCCCGCGTGAAATCCACGTTGACTATTGTGTTGCACACAACTCCAGGGGCTGCGATGCTATTCAGGGCCACTATCCTTTATCATCCATCAAATCAGGGACTTCAATTTTCATATCTCTACGTCACACTAAGTATTGGAACAAATGAGTATGTACGTTTTCAATGTGCCTAATTATTAGAATGAACATGTTTGTTTTCAATGTACCTAAGTATTGGATCAAATGAGTATGTACGTTTTCAATGTGCCTAATTATTAGAATGAACATGTACGTTTTCAATGTACCTAAGTATTGGAACAAATGAGTATGTATGTTTTCAATGTGCCTAATTATTAAAATGAACATTAAATTAATATTAGACAAACATAAAGGTATGTTTTCAGGCACTCGTAAGAAATAAAGAAGTAGAACACTTGGACAACAGAAAAACAACAGACGTGAGTGGCTTACCCTGGGTTCGAACCCCGTACCTTCCGTACGACAACTCCGCCTAGCTATCAAGCGAATCACACTGACCCCACGGCCAGCTGGGCATCCCCAAAAAAGGATGCTTTACTGACTATTTATCAGTACGAAACACAAGATAACCCCGGAAGTATACAGTGGGCAACTCAGCCCCTTAATGACGCAATCACTTCTGTTGTTCCCCTATTAACAGTATGTGTCAGTCCAAACAAGACAAAGACCTTGATACTGGGTCCAGTAAATAGTAGAAGACTTAAGGACAGTAGTATAGAACAGAGGGTAGGTTTCTGGTATTGTACAAACATAAATAACACATAAGGAAGGGAAACCCGAGGCCTGTAAACAGTAAATTAATATTAGACAAACATAAAGGTATGTTTTCAGGCACTCGTAAGAAATAAAGAAGTAGAACACTTGGACAACAGAAAAACAACAGACGTGAGTGGCTTACCCAGGGTTCGAACCCCGTACCTTCCGTACGACAACTCCGCCTAGCTATCAAGCGAATCACACTGACCCCACGGCCAGCTGGGCATCCCCCCAAAAAAGGATGCTTTACTGACTATTTATCAGTACGAAACACAAGATAACCCCGGAAGTATACAGTGGGCAACTCAGCCCTTTAATGACGCAATCACTTCTGTTGTTCCCCTATTAACAGTATGTGTCAGTCCAAACAAGACAAAGACCTTGATACTGGGTCCAGTAAATAGTAGAAGACTTAAGGACAGTAGTATAGAACAGAGGGTAGGTTTCTGGTATTGTATAAACCTAAATAACACATAAGGAAGGGAAACCCGAGGCCTGTAAACAGTAAATTAATATTAGACAAACATAAAGGTATGTTTTCAGGCACTCGTAAGAAATAAAGAAGTAGAACACTTGGACAACAGAAAACAACAGACGTGAGTGGACAATTACCAGTGGTTCGAACCCCGTACCTAAAACTAAATGAAACTCCGAACTAGCTTTATAGAATCACACTGACCCCACGGCCAGCTGGCATGAAAAAAGTGCTTTGCACGCTGGGTTGGACTATTTATCACGTACGAAACAGAAGCAAACACCGGAAGTATAAGTGGGCAACTCAGTTGCTCAAAAATGACGTCAATCACTTCTGTTGTTCCCCTATGGTGACAGTAGATGACTTGGGTACAGTCCATTAAGGACCCTGAAGACAAAAGCCAGCATGCAATGGAAAACCCCCGGGCTCCCCAGTAACACCTAGTAGAAGACCGGAGGATGTTTTCAGGGCGCAGAAAAATCTGCAGGTAAAGTATGCTGTTTTTTTGGGATGGCAAAGGTGTCCTTTTGAAAGATTATCTGCCTCGTGGCAACACAGTTAATGGACAGTACTATGCAGATCTTCTCACAAAACTAAGAAAAGGTAAGTGTGACAGGAAACGAGGGATAACGCGCACTCAAAATCAAACAACGCGCCCTCTCACAAAACACGGACTTGTGCAGCTGGCAGCCCAGGATTTGAATATTGAAATTCTTCCACACCCACCATATTCTCCAGATATTTGGCTATATCAACTTTTTTATATCCCAAACAGTAAAAAAAAACATAAAAGGAAATGTTTTCAGGCACTCGTAAGAAATAAAGATGTAGAACACTTGGACAACAGAAAAACAACAGACGTGAGTGGCTTACCCAGGGTTCGAACCCCGTACCTTCCGTACGACAACTCCGCCTAGCTATCAAGCGAATCACACTGACCCCACGGCAGCTGGCTATCCCCAAAAAAGGAATGCTTTATGACTATTTAGCTCTCAGTGACGAAACACAAGATAGGCCCAAGACTTATGTCAATCCGGAAGTATACAGTGGGCAACTCAGCCCCTTAATGACGCAATCACTTCTGTTGTTCCCCTATTAACAGTATGTGTCAGTCCAAACAAGACAAAGACCTTGATACTGGGTCCAGTAAATAGTAGAAGACTTAAGGACAGTAGTATAGAACAGAGGGTAGGTTTCTGGTATTGTACAAACATAAATAACACATAAGGAAGGGAAACCCGAGGCCTGTAAACAGTAAATTAATATTAGACAAACATAAAGGTATGTTTTCAGGCACTCGTAAGAAATAAAGAAGTAGAACACTTGGACAACAGAAAAACAACAGACGTGAGTGGCTTACCCAGGGTTCGAACCCCGTACCTTCCGTACGACAACTCCGCCTAGCTATCAAGCGAATCACACTGACCCCACGGCCAGCTGGGCATCCCCAAAAAAGGATGCTTTACTGACTATTTATCAGTACGAAACACAAGATAACCCCGGAAGTATACAGTGGGCAACTCAGCCCCTTAATGACGCAATCACTTCTGTTGTTCCCCTATTAACAGTATGTGTCAGTCCAAACAAGACAAAGACCTTGATACTGGGTCCAGTAAATAGTAGAAGACTTAAGGACAGTAGTATAGAACAGAGGGTAGGTTTCTGGTATTGTACAAACATAAATAACACATAAGGAAGGGAAACCCGAGGCCTGTAAACAGTAAATTAATATTAGACAAACATAAAGGTATGTTTTCAGGCACTCGTAAGAAATAAAGAAGTAGAACACTTGGACAACAGAAAAACAACAGACGTGAGTGGCTTACCCAGGGTTCGAACCCCGTACATTCCGTACGACAACTCCGCCTAGCTATCAAGCGAATCACACTGACCCCACGGCCAGCTGGGCATCCCCAAAAAAGGATGCTTTACTGACTATTTATCAGTACGAAACACAAGATAACCCCGGAAGTATACAGTGGGCAACTCAGCCCCTTAATGACGCAATCACTTCTGTTGTTCCCCTATTAACAGTATGTGTCAGTCCAAACAAGACAAAGACCTTGATACTGGGTCCAGTAAATAGTAGAAGACTTAAGGGCAGTAGTATAGAACAGAGGGTAGGTTTCTGGTATTGTACAAACATAAATAACACATAAGGAAGGGAAACCCGAGGCCTGTAAACAGTAAATTAATATTAGACAAACATAAAGGTATGTTTTCAGGCACTCGTAAGAAATAAAGAAGTAGAACAGCATATTTGTCAACTTCATAATATAATCAAATTCCAACGTTAGAGACTTGATAAGTCGTTCCTTGAGTCCACATACATTTATTATATCACTTCCATACACGAACAGTTCACACATGGTCATCATGAAGAATTATACATAATAAGTTGCAGTTCATACTTCATATATTATTCCTTTACAAATCAGTCCTTTGTCTCGTAGCTTGAAAACATAATAGTCAGAACAGCATAACTGTCTGCACGCGTGGTTGGTAATTCCAACGACCGACAGTGAGATTATGCGTCTGGCACTAATATAACGGACTGTTAATTCATCTTGACAAGGTTTAGTCAATTACTAACCTGTAACTTCATCTTTCTTCATCATCACATTGGACTGACCCATGTCCATTATTTAATACAATATAATTGTGCGGCAATACATGCCCGGCAATATAACATTCCAAGGACACGTCTTCTCGGTTCGACGGTCGTCTAGAAAAGGGTCCCGTCTCTTGGTCACCGTGCGTGACTACTAACGCTGAAACGTCACAGCGTTCACTAGACTAATAATACTTTTACATTACATTACACGTTGTAACCCCTAAAATCGCATGCCGCTAACCTCTAGCAGACCATGCCAATTAATCTACCGTAACAATTCCCTGTCCACCGGGGGAAAAAAATCTATTAGATAGATTTTTTTTTTCAAAAACCTATCTGAATGAATATCAAAAAAATTTAACAATATCAAAAAATGTAACCAAAAAATGCGGCATATGGCCTACGATGTTCTGTCTAGAACAGTGTCGTGGTCATGTCGACTTACTAACAGTCATCTAATATATTAATCATCATATTATACATAAATGTTATACATAAATTTTATATGAACTAAAAGAGAATGGCTAATGTTGATAACTAATTAAATAATTAACTTAAAATATGTCGTAATGAAATGTCATGTCAGACTAATCTAAAGAGTTAAAATTAAACTAATTAATTATATTGAGTGTGTAATAAGAATAAAGTTGTTGAAAATCTAATGTAAGAGAAATGAAAGGATATGTTAAGGAGAGAAATAAATAAATGAAGAATAAAGTAGCGAAAGAAAGTAATGTATAAATTTAACTTAGTTATGTGTGTTGGACATTAATTAAGTTTAGTATTAAGTTGTTAATACCTATCTAACTAATTTAAACAATAATATAGTATGTAATGTATCAACAGAATTAATAACTATATAATATAATAGTTACATACAATAATAGTATATAAGAATCATGTGAGTTCTTATTTTTTTTCTTTCTTTCATTTTTTTTTCAAATTTCATCTTTTTTTTTTTTTTTTTCATATTCATCTCACTTTTCATTTTAATTTCCATTATTTTAATGTACTTAATTAAAATTAATTAAAGTTGGATATGATGATCCATACGTAGGCTTGATCCTTGTGAATTCCGATTAGAAGAAATGTATATGTTTTTAAGTTCATAAGTATCGACGTTATTGACAATAGTTCATGTCGCATACTCAGTTACCTTGATATTGTTTTCTATTATTTTCACTTGATGCACGGAAATGTGTCCATTATCATTAATTTAAAAAAAAAAAAAAAGTAGAACACTTGGACAACAGAAAAACAACAGACGTGAGTGGCTTACCCAGGGTTCGAACCCCGTACCTTCCGTACGACAACTCCGCCTAGCTATCAAGCGAATCACACTGACCCCACGGCCAGCTGGGCATCCCCAAAAAAAGGATGCTTTACTGACTATTTATCAGTACGAAACACAAGATAACCCCGGAAGTATACAGTGGGCAACTCAGCCCCTTAATGACGCAATCACTTCTGTTGTTCCCCTATTAACAGTATGTGTCAGTCCAAACAAGACAAAGACCTTGATACTGGGTCCAGTAAATAGTAGAAGACTTAAGGGCAGTAGTATAGAACAGAGGGTAGGTTTCTGGTATTGTACAAACATAAATAACACATAAGGAAGGGAAACCCGAGGCCTGTAAACAGTAAATTAATATTAGACAAACATAAAGGTATGTTTTCAGGCACTCGTAAGAAATAAAGAAGTAGAACACTTGGACAACAGAAAAACAACAGACGTGAGTGGCTTACCCAGGGTTCGAACCCCGTACATTCCGTACGACAACTCCGCCTAGCTATCAAGCGAATCACACTGACCCCACGGCCAGCTGGGCATCCCCAAAAAAGGATGCTTTACTGACTATTTATCAGTACGAAACACAAGATAACCCCGGAAGTATACAGTGGGCAACTCAGCCCCTTAATGACGCAATCACTTCTGTTGTTCCCCTATTAACAGTATGTGTCAGTCCAAACAAGACAAAGACCTTGATACTGGGTCCAGTAAATAGTAGAAGACTTAAGGGCAGTAGTATAGAACGGAGGGTAGGTTTCTGGTATTGTACAAACATAAATAACACATAAGGAAGGGAAACCCGAGGCCTGTAAACAGTAAATTAATATTAGACAAACATAAAGGTATGTTTTCAGGCACTCGTAAGAAATAAAGAAGTAGAACAGCATATTTGTCAACTTCATAATATAATCAAATTCCAACGTTAGAGACTTGATAAGTCGTTCCTTGAGTCCACATACATTTATTATATCACTTCCATACACGAACAGTTCACACATGGTCATCATGAAGAATTATACATAATAAGTTGCAGTTCATACTTCATATATTATTCCTTTACAAATCAGTCCTTTGTCTCGTAGCTTGAAAACATAATAGTCAGAACAGCATAACTGTATGCACGCGTGGTTGGTAATTCCAACGACCGACAGTGAGATTATGCGTCTGGCACTAATATAACGGACTGTTAATTCATCTTGACAAGGTTCAGTCAATTACTAACCTGTAACTTCATCTTTCTTCATCATCACATTGGACTGACCCATGTCCATTATTTAATACAATATAATTGTGCGGCAATACATGCCCGGCAATATAACATTCCAAGGACACGTTCTTCTCGGTTCGACACGGTCGTCTAGAAAAGGGTCCCGTCTCTTGCTCACCGTCCGTGACTACTAACGCTGAAACGTCACAGCGTCGTTCACTAGACTAATAATACTTTTACATTACATTACACGTTGTAACCCCTAAAATCGCATGCCGCTAACCTCTAGCAGACCATGCCAATTAATCTACCGTAACAATTCCCTGTCCACCGGGGGAAAAAAATCTATTAGATAGATTTTTTTTTTTTTCAAAAACCTATCTGAATGAATATCAAAAAATTTAACAATATCAAAAAAATTTAACCAAAAAATGCGGCATATGGCCTACGATGTTCTGTCTAGAACAGTGTCGTGGTCATGTCGACTTACTAACAGTCATCTAATATATTAATCATCATATTATACATAAATGATATACATAAATTTTATATAAACTAAAAGAGAATGGCTAATGTTGATAACTAATTAAATAATTCACTTAAAATATGTCGTAATGAAATGTCATGTCAGACTAATCTAAAGAGTTAAAATTAAACTAATTAATTATATTGAGTGTGTAATAAGAATAAAGTTGTTGAAAATCTAATGTAAGAGAAATGAAAGGATATGTTAAGGAGAGAAATAAATAAATGAAGAATAAAGTAGCGAAAGAAAGTAATGTATAAATTTAACTTAGTTATGTGTGTTGGACATTAATTAAGTTTAGTATTAAGTTGTTAATACCTATCTAACTAATTTAAACAATAATATAGTATGTAATGTATCAACAGAATTAATAACTATATAATATAATAGTTACATACAATAATAGTATATAAGAATCATGTGAGTTCTTATTTTTTTTCTTTCTTTCATTTTTTTTCAAATTTCATCTTTTTTTTTTTTTTTTTTTCATATTCATCTCACTTTTCATTTTAATTTCCATTATTTTAATGTACTTAATTAAAATTAATTAAAGTTGGATATGATGATCCATACGTAGGCTTGATCCTTGTGAATTCCGATTAATAGGGGAACAACAGAAGTGATTGCGTCATTAAGGGGCTGAGTTGCCCACTGTATACTTCCGGGGTTATCTTGTGTTTCGTACTGATAAATAGTCAGTAAAGCATCCTTTTTTGGGGATGCCCAGCTGGCCGTGGGGTCAGTGTGATTCGCTTGATAGCTAGGCGGAGTTGTCGTACGGAAGGTACGGGGTTCGAACCCTGGGTAAGCCACTCACGTCTGTTGTTTTTCTGTTGTCCAAGTGTTCTACTTCTTTATTTCTTACGAGTGCCTGAAAACATACCTTTATGTTTGTCTAATATTAATTTACTGTTTACAGGCCTCGGGTTTCCCTTCCTTATGTGTTATTTATGTTTGTACAATACCAGAAACCTACCCTCTGTTCTATACTACTGTCCTTAAGTCTTCTACTATTTACTGGACCCAGTATCAAGGTCTTTGTCTTGTTTGGACTGACACATACTGTTAATAGGGGAACAACAGAAGTGATTGCGTCATTAAGGGGCTGAGTTTCCCACTGTATACTTCCGGGTTATCTTGTGTTTCGTACTGATAAATAGTCAGTAAAGCATCCTTTTTTGGGGATGCCCAGCTGGCCGTGGGGTCAGTGTGATTCGCTTGATAGCTAGGCGGAGTTGTCGTACGGAAGGTACGGGGTTCGAACCCTGGGTAAGCCACTCACGTCTGTTGTTTTTCTGTTGTCCAAGTGTTCTACTTCTTTATTTCTTACGAGTGCCTGAAAACATACCTTTATGTTTGTCTAATATTAATTTACTGTTTACAGGCCTCGGGTTTCCCTTCCTTATGTGTTAAAATGAACATCTATGTTTTCAATGTACCTAAGAATTAGAACAAATGAGTATGTATGTTTTCAATGTACCTAAATTTTAGAACAAATGAGTATGTATGTTTTCAATGTGCGTAATTATTAAAATGAACATGTATGTTTTCAATGTTCCTAAGTATTAGAATAAGTGAGTATGAATGTTTTCAATGTACCTAAGTATTTGAACGAAAGCGTGTTTTTAAATTGTTATTTCCTTACTGCGATGGTATTTCGGAGCCAATGTTCCTGTACGTTTAGTGAGTGCAGTACTTCTCTGTTGGTCTTTTTTTCTGTCCAGGGTATTCTCAACATCCTTCTGTAGCATTTCATTTCGAATGATGTGTAGTGGGTGTTGATGGTATTGTATGATGGTGATATTACTAAATGTAATTGTATGAGGCCAGCTGTGAAGGCTCCTGAGATAAAATGTAGTTGAGAATTGTCAGAAGGCCTTTCTTGCTACCACTACGACCTCACACTTAATTTTTTTTTAATGAATGTGGCTACGTAAAGTGTCTAGGGTTATGCTATGTAGTGTGGTGTAATAGGTTATAGATATACCCACAGATATTCAACAAGACTAATAATATTAATAAATGTTAAAATACACTGAACTAACTCACGTGTGTAAAATTTTTTGATAGAATTATATTACATTTATTTTGTTCTGGATCAATTTTTTAGGTTGACCAGAACTTAAAAGGATTTAGAGATTATGAAAGAAATACATGGAATATTATATCATAAGTGCAATAGTGTACATATATATGTACTATACTAGTTAGTTTTATTAAAATGTTCTAGTAGTCATCTACTTGGGAGGATAGTTAATGTTTGTGCTGTTGGGGTGGCCTCATCACACCTGTCTATATTGACTACACAGTGTCCAGAAAATGGTGGGAATTTTTATGGGGTTATTAGTAACTAAACGGTGTTGGTGAATGTCCAGCAGACCAGAGGCTCACTCATCTTGTGGTTGTAGCTCTGGTGCTGAAATCTGGTGGTCCCACCTCTCCGTGCTGGCGGGCAATAATGGTGGTCTCTGTCACAAGTACTGCACAGATACACTCGAGTAAGTCACCAACTGAATAGACACTGCTTTGTTGACAACAGAAACTCACAGCTCTGCAATCAAAGTATGGGCCATGTGTCAAAATCTATTCTCTACCCACGTCTGGACACAACACTGACACAACAACCACATCATACAGACAGGTCAGATCTCTCTGACCAAACAGCACATTTACCATGGTGGTTTTACATCAGATAGATCCTCCCAGACTATAGATTCTGAAAAATATTTATTAGTTGTCTGCCCTAAAAGAGGATAGGTAATATGTTTCATTATTCTCAACACTTGATCTGTCTTGCCTAACCCTTGCTGGAGTTTATGTACATTGTTGGTCCCTAGACCCTGACTAGGGCGGGGGGTCTAGAGCAAATCCCTACTTGTTTGTAAGGCTAGATTTCGATATGGCAGTATCAAATCACTCGAACATGAAACAATATTCAAAATATATATGGAAATAATTTCAATCTTACCAGATTATGAATAAATAACACAGAATTGCTAGCAAAACTCAGCTGAGCTGCTGGCTATAGTATGGCGTCCCTAAATTTCTTTCACTTTCTTTCATATGGAAATCACCACACTTTAAAATCTGTGTCTATCACTGAACAACTATTGAAGAATGGCCCCACTTTCGCGTCTGAGCGCTAATGATATGATTGTCTGTGGCCAATCACTGCCTAGGTTTATTTGAATTTCAAATTTCCTACACTAAAGTCATTTCAGTCATGCTTCAGTCAAGTATGGATGTTTATCTGTTAGTCTGTCCGTCTCTACTTGTGTTTCTACAAAATGTACTTGATTTTTGAACCAACCTTTCTCTCCCCTCCAAAATTTTGTCGTTAAAAGTTATTTTTTAGACACAGCCACCACAAATGTCCCTCTCTTCCATACTACGTAGATTTGAACACCTGCGTCTCGAGGTCGTGTTTTTTTGTGCAATTAGCGACACTTTTAGATTCAATACAGTCTGTCGATGATGTGACTACACTGTCTTTTGTCATTATCTTCAATATTATCTATCCGTCTGTAAAATTAAGAACATATTTGTTCACTGCTCAGAATGGGCCATCCGGCCAGCTAATTTTTATATTCCTAACATTAATATTAAGAAAAAAGTACTTTTTAATTTTTGTAATATTCCTAACATCTGCGTTTAGCCGCTGAATTCAAATCAAGGGCTTGGTATCGCAAAAGCGTCCAATAAATGACTGTGGCGTAACATATCTATGGTCCCTTCTGTCGAGTTGCTTACTTTTTATGTCAACTTGGGAAACGTGACTTTTCTCCGTCCCCCCCCCCCCCCCCCCCCCCCCCCCCCCCCCCCCCCCCCCCCCCCCCCCCCCCCCCCCCACCCCCCTCCCCCCCCCCCCCCCCCCCCCCCAGTCCCACCCCCCCCCCCCCCACCCCCCCCCACCCCCCCCCCCCCCCCCCCCCCCCCCCCCCCCCCCCCCCCCCCCCCCCCCCCCCCCAATTGCGTCTCCTTAGCCTTTCTAGTCTCACGCAATCTTTCCAGTCATATTTTTTTTTCCTTTTTGATCCGCCGTTCCCCTCCTGTCTAGCAAGTCAATTTTTATGGAGGATGATGACCCGCGGTCTAGGCGATCATGTACTATTCGCAGCCTACGCATTATGTTTTTTATCCTTAAATGTTATCTTTGGAGATATTTTACCGTTGTATCTCTGTCAATTTTCACTACACATCTCCCCACTTGAAAACATGCCTATGGCAAGTTCCAAAACCAGCGATACACATAGGTAAAATTACTCCTCACGTCTGCCACTACTCTAATTTTGATCACAGGGGTGCCGACTGAGGAAATCTGCACCGACATTCAATTTGCCTGGGATATATTGGATACTAAACTGATAAGGTTGAAGCAACAAAGACCACCTCAGCAATCTTGCGTTTTCATGCTTAGCCTGAGACAAGAACACGAGAGGCTGATGGTCCGTCTCCACCACAAAAGTCCTACCATACAGATAGATTTGAAACTTCTTTATTGCCCAGATTAATGCTAAACATTCTTTTTCGCTTGTGGAGTATCCTTGTTCCGCCTTATTCAATTTGCGGCTTGCATAAGCGACTGGTTTAAGTTCCCCATCAGGTGAAGATGATCTTTGCAACAAAGCCCCTCCGAGTCCCACATTACTTGCATCGGTTCTTAAGACAAAGTCCTGTGTCAAATCAGGCAGTTTGAGAATAGGCTTGCTAGTGAGTTTTTCCTTTAACTCTTGGAACGCTAGTTCACATTGTGCAGTCCAAATAATTTTATCTGGAAGTCCCTTGCGAGTCAGATCAGTCAGAGGAGCACAAATAGCGTTAAAATTTTTGATGTATTTCTGATAAAATCCGCATAACGACACGAATGATCGCACGTCCTTTTTTGTTTGTGGCCTAGGTGCTCTCTGCAGTTTTTCCAAGTTCTTAGGATCAGGGGTCATATTACCCTGATATACAGTGTGCCCCAAGAATTCCAACTCTTTGCATCCAATACAACATTTTGTTGGCCTAGCAGTTAAGTTCGCCTCCCGAAGTCTATCAAACAACATCTCCAGAGCTTCAATGTGTTCTTCAAATGTCTCTGTGGCGACGAGAATATCATCCATGAAATTTGTGATACATGGGTTATTCAGGGGATCCAACAATTTGCGCATCATCCTTGAAAACACACTCGGAGCATTTTTCAGTCCGAATGGTAGCATATTGAATTCATAATGTCCATCCGAAGTGCTAAAAGCCAAATAAGGTCTCACTTCAGGCTTCACTGGGATCTGGTAATAGCCTTTACTAAGATCCACCTTTGAAAAGTATTTTGCCTTGTTCAGTCTGGCAAATAACTGTTTTGTGTCTGGTAATGGATCCACTTGTCCTTCTGTGACAGCATTCAGTTTCCTGTAATCTATGCACAGTCTGTGTTCCCCAGACGGTTTTCTCAACAAAACGACACTAGAACTAAAAGATGATTCACTGTGCGAAATAATCCCCTCCTTCAACAAATACTCTATTTCTTCCTTCAATGCCTTCTCCTTCGCGAACGGAATAGAATAGGCTCTCATACAGATTGGGTTTGAGTCTACCAGTTTCATGTCATACTGTAGCAAATTTGTATGGCCTGGTTTATCTGTTAATACATCTGTATGTTCCTCCAGAACTTTTTGAACTCTCTCCCTCTGGTTTTTTAGTCAGGTGCTTACTGACTTTTACCTGTGCTGCTGTTTCACAAGGATGTAATGGGTATTCATGTGAGGTGAGTGGTTCTTTTTGCATCTGGGTTGCAATAGCCAAGGTCAATAAGGGGGTGCTTTCCTGGAGTGGTCTGTCCAGATACTTCTTTAACAGGTTTACATGATAAACTTTTTCCTTCCCCTTTTTGTCAATTTTATAGTTTTTTCTAGACACCTTCTCTAGAACCGTATATGGACCTTGCCAACCAATTTGTAATTTATTCTGGCTTCCGGGTAGTAGAAGCAGCACCTTCTCTCCGACTGCCAGTTCCCTGTCCTTTGCCTTCCTATTAAAATATGCTGCATGTTTCTTCCTGGCTTGTTTCAAATTATCATTTGCCAGTTTCCATCCAGCTTTCAAACGAGTGGTCAGTTCGTTCACGTATTGATACGATGAGGTAACAGTCTCTTCCGCCTTCTCATCTGTCCAGGTCCTTAATAGGGCTTCTAATGGACCTTTTATTGGCCTCCCAAATAGCAGAGTTGCGGGAGCCATCCCGGTTGAACTATGTGGTACCTCCCGGTAAGCAAACAATGCGGCGGGCAGGAATTGATCCCACAGATCCGGTTTTTCGTGTGCCAGCTTTCTCAGGATAGAAATGAGAGTCCCGTTGAACCTCTCTACCTGGCCGTTCCCTTGTGGATGGTACGGACTACAATGAAAGTGCCTGGCTTGAAATAGCTTAAAAACTTCTTCCGTTAGTTTCCCCTTGAACTGAGAACCATTATCCGTCAAGATTTGATGCGGGAATCCTAATCGGGTAAATATTGTAAGTAGTGCCTCTGCTACATGTTTTGAATCAATTGATGGCAGGGCTACCGCCTCTCCCCACATAGAACAAGTGTCCACCAGAGTAAGGATGTAACTGTTCCTCCTCTTGGTCCGAGTGAGAGGTCCTACAATATCCACTGCAACCCTCTCAAAAGGTGTTCCCACTATGGGCATTTCCCCTAGAGTTGCAGGAGCAGTCCAGTGCTTTGGAGCTACCCTTTGACATTCTGGGCAGGATTTGACATATCTTTTTATATCCTCCGTTATCCCTGGCCAGAAGTAATGACAAGCTATACGCTGTCCTGTGGCGCTGATCCCCATGTGACCACTGAAGGGAATCGCATGCCCGAGTTCCATCACTTTATCTCTATATGAAGTGGGAAGAACCAGCTGGTTATGACCATTTGTTCCAGTTCCGGCCTTCCTGTATAAGAGTTTGTTCTTCATGAAATATTCCCCCTTGCTCGGAGGTGTGTGGCATTTGGGCAATTTTTTTAAAACATGGCTTGAGTGTCCTATCCTCAGCCTGCGCCTTCCTCATCTCCTCTGGATGAGCATTTATAGGTTCACCTTCTTCCTCCTTCTTCTGTGACCTGGTCTGCACTGTCGCCATGATCACAGGTTTCTCGGATTCCCCAAGAAGACGTATCTACACCCCAATATCAGAGGGTAGATTGGTTCATCTATCACTGCTGCTCTGATTTCTCCTTCCACATAGCGAGTTTTCACCGTTATCCTTGCGATGGGAAGTGTCATGAGTGGTATGTCCTTAGTCGCCCCTTGTATTTCCACTGTTTCTGTGGTATACTGACTTGGGTCCACTAGGCTAGACTTCACAACTGAATCATAATCCAAACCTGTATCATAAAGGCACCTTATGGTGACCCCATTACAAATAACATCCTCACAAACTGGGGGGTGATAAGGTTCCTGTTGTTCCTTAGGATTAACCTTTAATCTTTGCGTCCCCGACTTCATTGCAGCAATGTTTGAAGGTTTCCTTCTACAAAATTCGGTGTTATGGTTATCCTTCTTGCACCATTTACACCATCTTTTTCCTTGGTTCAACGGTTTTCTTTCATTGAACTTTTGGTCATTGAACTGTGAGTTTCTGTCGCGATAGTCATTTCTTGGCCGCTCAAAGTTTGTCCTACCTTTATTTCCCTGCTCTCTATTATCAAATTTATTAAATTGCTGTGGAGCTTTAAAATTGTCTATGTGCTTCTTCTTAGCACCACTTACCTCTGCCTGGGCTGCCTGATACCTCTCAGCAACATTTAAAATTTTCCCCAACTTCTCTGCACCTTGTTCCATGAGAAATTTTCTCATGTCTGGAGCCATGGACTCTCTCAATTGCTCAATCATGATCATTTCTTTAAGATCTTGGGTCTTCCCCAGAGCCGTCCATTTCTCCAAATAGGTTTCTAGTCTAGCAGAGAATTGGTGGTATGTCTCCCCAGACAACAGTTTGGCATTTCTAAATTTCTTACGATAAAATTCACCATTCTTCTCGTACCTTAATAACAAAGCCTGCTTTAACATGTCATAATTGTCTTGGTCTTCCCTGTTCATTTTGGCAAATACTTCATAAGAAGTACCTCTCAATCCTTGTGATAGCTTTAAGCTCCACCTCTCTCTCTCTCTAACCCATAGGTAGTAGCTAATAACTCAAAACGTCCTAGGTACCCCTCTATGTCATCGTCTTTTTCAACAAAATGGTCTAAATGAAACCCCATAGCTGAGTTTGAGGCTCCCAGACTGGGCGTAGCATCTGAGGCAAAAGGGCTGGCACCATTTTCAGGAGCCTGGCCTTGTAATTCCAGCTCCCTTAGTCGTAATTCGTGCTCCCTTTGCAACCTTCTATCTTCTGCCTCCCTTTCGGCAGTCAACCTTTTTTCTTCTGCCTCCCTTTGCTGTCGTTTTTCTTCTGCCTCCCTTTGCTGTCGTTTTTCTTCTGCCTCAATTTGCAGCCTCTTAGTCTCAGCCCCTAACTTCTTCTCTTCAACCAACCTGTCAGACTCCAATTTTCTTTCAGCCTCTTTTTCTAATCTCCTTTCTTCCCGTTCAATATATTTATCACATTCAGCCGTTACGTATTGAATTAAAATTTGACCATCCATTCCCATCTCCTTCGCGGTGAGCACAGCAGCTGATCTAAATTTTGCCAGCTCCGCCATACTTTTTAGACAATATAATAATATACAAGATAAATCTCTAACCAGTAAATACACTAAGTACTTCTTATGACTATAGTCTAACCAATTCTAACCAACCAGTTAACTAATTAATTATTACTGGCTGTGAAGATTCACCAACTTTTATCTGCAGGGACACTTTTAATTTTAAAGGGAATTTTACAATTTATTTCCCTACTTTTATTTCTCCCACCAGGAGATCCTAATATTACTGTTGGGCTAATTATCCCTGGACAAGACCCCAATTTATGTAGTGGTGTTGATGGTATTGTATGATGGTGATATTACTAAATGTAATTGTATGAGGCCAGCTGTGAAGGCTCCTGAGATAAAATGTAGTTGAGAATTGTCAGAAGGCCTTTCTTGCTACCACTACGACCTCACACTTAATTTTTTTTTAATGAATGTGGCTACGTAAAGTGTCTAGGGTTATGCTATGTAGTGTGGTGTAATAGGTTATAGATATACCCACAGATATTCAACAAGACTAATAATATTAATAAATGTTAAAATACACTGAACTAACTCACGTGTGTAAAATTTTTTGATAGAATTATATTACATTTATTTTGTTCTGGATCAATTTTTTAGGTTGACCAGAACTTAAAAGGATTTAGAGATTATGAAAGAAATACATGGAATATTATATCATAAGTGCAATAGTGTACATATATATGTACTATACTAGTTAGTTTTATTAAAATGTTCTAGTAGTCATCTACTTGGGAGGATAGTTAATGTTTGTGCTGTTGGGGTGGCCTCATCACACCTGTCTATATTGACTACACAGTGTCCAGAAAATGGTGGGAATTTTTATGGGGTTATTAGTAACTACAAAGCGTTGGTGAATGTCCAGCAGACCAGAGGCTCACTCATCTGGTAGTTGTAGCTCTGGTGCTGAAATCTGGTGGTCCCACCTCTCCGTGCTGGCGGGCAATAATGGTGGTCTCTGTCACAAGAACTGCACAGATACACTCGAGTAAGTCACCAACTGAATAGACACTGCTTTGTTGACAACAGAAACTCACAGCTCTGCAATCAAAGTATGGGCCATGTGTCAAAATCTATTCTCTACCCACGTCTGGACACAACACTGACACAACAACCACATCATACAGACAGGTCAGATCTCTCTGACCAAACAGCACATTTACCATGGTGGTTTTACATCAGATAGATCCTCCCAGACTATAGGTTCTGAAAAATATTTATTAGTTGTCTGCCCTAAAAGAGGATAGGTAATATGTTTCATTATTCTCAACACTTGATCTGTCTTGCCTAACCCTTGCTGGAGTTTATGTACATTGTTGGTCCCTAGACCCTGACTAGGGCGGGGGGTCTAGAGCAAATCCCTACTTGTTTGTAAGGCTAGATTTCGATATGGCAGTATCAAATCACTCGAACATGAAACAATATTCAAAATATATATATGGAAATAATTTCAATCTTACCAGATTATGAATAAATAACACAGAATTGCTAGCAAAACTCAGCTGAGCTGCTGGCTATAGTATGGCGTCCCTAAATTTATTTCACTTTCTTTCATATGGAAATCACCACACTTTAAAATCTGTGTCTATCACTGAACAACTATTGAAGAATGGCCCCACTTTCGCGTCTGAGCGCTAATGATATGATTGTCTGTGGCCAATCACTGCCTAGGTTTATTTGAATTTCAAATTTCCTACCATAAAGTCATTTCAGTCATGCTTCAGTCAAGTATGGATGGTTATCTGTTAGTCTGTCCGTCTCTACTTGTGTTTCTACAAAATGTACTTGATTTTTGAACCAACCTTTCTCTCCCCTCCAAAATTTTGTCGTTAAAAGTTATTTTTAGACACAGCCACCACAAATGTCCCTCTCTTCCATACTACGTAGATTTGAACACCTGCGTCTCGAGGTCGTGTTTTTTTTGTGCAATTAGCGACACTTTTAGATTCAATACAGTCTGTCGATGATGTGACTACACTGTCTTTTGTCATTATCTTCAATATTATCTATCCGTCTGTAAAATTAAGAACATATTTGTTCACTGCTCAGAATGGGCCATCCGGCCAGCTAATTTTTATATTCCTAACATTAATATTAAGAAAAAAGTACTTTTTAATTTTTGTAATATTCCTAACATCTGCGTTTAGCCGCTGAATTCAAATCAAGGGCTTGGTATCGCGCAAAAGCGTCCAATAAATGACTGTGGCGTAACATATCTATGGTCCCTTCTGTCGAGTTGCTTACTTTTTATGTCAACTTGGGAAACGTGACTTTTCTCCGTTTCCCCCCCAATTGCGTCTCCTTAGCCTTTCCAGTCTCACGCAATCTTTCCAGTCATATTTTTTTTCCTTTTTGATCCGCCGTTCCCCTCCTGTCTAGCAAGTCAATTTTTATGGAGGATGATGACCCGCGGTCTAGGCGATCATGTACATCAGCAGCCTACGCATTATGTTTTTTATCCTTATATGTTATCCTTGGAGGTATTTTACCGTTGTATCTCTGTCAATTTCACTACATGATGTAACCTTTTTTGCAACTGTTTTATTGAGTGTCCAATTCTCGCAGCCGTATGTTGCTACTGGGAATATACATGCTCTGATCAGTTGTAACTTTGTTTCTTTGCTTGTGCCTTGCCATAGGTTTTTCATCTGTATTAGTTTATGTGAAGCCATTGCAAGTCTTCTTTTAATTTCTACTGCACAGTCACCAGAGCTGTTGATGATTGATCCTAAGTATTCGAATTCATTAACACTTTCCAGTTCTTCGTTTTCAATTTCAATTTCTGGTTTGATCTTTACTTTGTCTGTTGTCAATACTTTGGTCTTCTTGGTGTTTAGGTATAGATTCTGGGCCTCGCTGTGTTTTTTGGTGG
The DNA here is from genome assembly GCA_024509875.1 of Oreohelix idahoensis. NCBI lineage: Eukaryota > Metazoa > Mollusca > Gastropoda > Stylommatophora > Oreohelicidae > Oreohelix > Oreohelix idahoensis. Next base: position 33,605 of record JAMPIV010004370.1, read on the forward strand.
ACAGAATTAATTGGGTTAAACGTACGAACAGTAAATTGTAAGCTGTAACAATAACAACGAGTCATTGAACAAAACATCAACCATCTTGCCTTATCCACAGGTGAATGGTTCATTACAGGAAAAATGATGGACGGTTAGTACAGTTGACTTAAGCATCCAAAACGTATTCCTTCGTCTCAGTCCTCTATTTAAAAAAAATATACCACAGGTAATCAACCAATCCGTGAGTCAATGAGTCCTTAGGAGCAAGTTACTTTTTAACCGACTTCGCTTCCTACTAAGAAGCCAAAATGCTTGTCGTGGAATAAAATGGTTCTAACGTTGTAATTTTAATAAAATGAGACTCTAGTTTCCAATCCTTTCGATTACAATAGTCATCGTCACCTTATTCTAGAAACTCTTATAATACTCACCTTGAAATTGCGTGGAATATCTTACTTAACTCTTTCCGTCCAAACGGGCGCATGGCGCGCCAGATAGGCTTTTCGTTATACCCAGGGAGTATGGCATGCCAAGGTGACTATATGCTGCATTTGAGCGGAAAATTATAGAATATCTGGCGATAAGCCAGTTTAAAATTATTTCATTAGATCTGGCACATGGGTGTGAACGTTTGTGAGCGAAAAAAAAATTTATGAAGTTACAATTGTGTATTTTATATCCGTTGCAAGAGTTGCTTTGGATCTAGCAGCACGGCGTGTGGTACGCCCGCTTTATAAGATTCCGAAATTGAATAAAAAATTAGAAAATACGTGGCCATAGGGTGTTCATATCATGTAAACACTTCCTGTGGACATCGTATTTTGAACTGGTAGCGAAATAATTATATTGGTGCTTAGTTTTTGCATACTTTTATCAATTAGTGACGTCATAGGGTTATTTGTTTACAAGTGGTGTAGTCACATATATAACACTCATAAACTATTAACGAATCAACCTCAGTATATAATTTCAAAATGAATTTAAGAGATATCGGTAGCGATAATAACCTATTGTCGATTCCGATAAGAAAGCTGAACAAACGTGATATTTTTAAATAATAAATTAATTAATTTGCATGGGACAGAAATGTGTAGGCCTAAGTGAGATTCCAGTTCAGAAATGTGATTTCACAAAAAAATTTATATAAATTACAATTTTCATTTGTTTTTTATCAAACTTCTTGGATTAGTTGCCAGTTGGATATATATTTCAATTCCTGGTGTTTTAATACCAAGGGATTAAGTACAGCTGAAATATTTACGTGTATGTGCATAATTTGTATTCATTTTTTATTGTTTCTACACTTCACACAATATAACAAACAATAAGAACATAACAACTCAACAGTATTTCACAATATTTTGCAGACAATTTCCTAAAGTTTGATGCATAATACATATATCTACTAAACTAATATATGTGTCTACTGCCTGTTTTTACAACATCACTTGTAGAAAAAAAAAGTCTGCATATTGGGTCCTGAGTAAAACCGAAAAACTCGAAAAAATGCCTGGGTTAGAATGAGTTAACATGGCAGAACAGGTGTTGAATTTCGAAAATAAGATTTTATATTTAAGATCAGACTTCTTTTTCGGCCATCTGCGTTATCTGTCCACCACGGACTGACTGACCAAAATGAATGACTGCCCTGAATGACTGACGTCAATATCTACAGCATCATATCTTTTATTTTTTTCTTTATCTCTATATGATAACTTTCCTTCCCTTACCCACGCAACGGCCAATCCACAAACCATCAAGAATAGCACAGAGATTATATTGTTCACCATCCATGATGCCATCTTAAACCCATTACTAGATTTTGCTATGTTAATTATGTTCCCTATGCAGCGTGTTTACACATAAAGCTTATGTAAGTAGCTGTTCTAATTAATTTTTCACATCCGAAAAATACTAACATTCAAAGTAATACTGGCAAATTTTGAATGGAAATCCAATGTTTGTTTCTTAAGTGCATGGTGTCACAACTGTAGCTGAACTAAAATAAAAAAGTAAATAACACACAAAGGTATGTTTCAGGCAGTCGTGAGAAATAAAGAAGTAGGACTAAACAGAAAAACAACAGAAGTGATAAGCTTACCGGGAATCGAACCCAGGACCTTCTGAATGATACCACCGCCTAGCTACAGGAGCGAATCGTTACAATCCTTTCGGCCAACTAGGCACCAATGGTGCCTGAAACTTACTTTTCTGTATTATGTATTTATATTTATTTTTTTCAGGTCTCGGGTTTCTCCTGCTTATCTGGAACTTAAGCGCTTTTTAATGTACTTTTCAGTTTTTGTCTTTGTGGAAACTTTGTTTTACATAGTAAGTTGAACCAGATGGTTGTGATAAATGTTCAAACAGGTTAATTCTTACACGTTATGTGATACCTCGTAACCTATATCATTTAGCTGCACCCTAACTTGTGCAATTACTTATTTTGTTAACTAGTTTGTGTGTGTGTGTGTGGTCAATTCACACTACCCTTTCTTCTATCTCGTTAATGTTGACAGTTAATTTATCCATTGTTTTTCAATAATCATTGTCTTTACATTCTCGTTCGTCTATGAATCAAATAGATTATCTCCATTTTAAATTTCGTCCCATAAAGGCAGCGCCGGATTATTCATTAGGTCCACTAGAACGGGCCTAGGGCTCCAGGCTTACAAGAGCCCCCGCGAAAAAAAAGCAACGAAGTCATAACGCACAGAGCTCTACAGCAACAGCACGTGCACGATAGTACGCTCGCGCGTGCAGGGTAATATTATCTGTACAACAGTTAGTTTATTAGTTATTCCCACCCCCGCTTTGTTTCCTTTTTTTTATTATATTTTCTTGGCAGGGCCCCACTACCTTTAACATAATCTAGGGGCTGTAATGAACACTTTTTTGTTTTACATATTATTATATATTAACAAAAACATTTATCTGAAATCAATGAGTTTATTTTTTCTAGTCTTACCTTTAAGAAGATTGGAGAGAGTCCCTAAAATATCTTAATAGCATAGGGCTTCCAGAGTTATTAATCCGGCTCTGCGTAAAGGGGCAGGGGCCACCTTGCATTTGGCCCCAATATACGAAGCCTGTGCTAAATTACTAAATGTTTTTTTTTAAACTACAGTATTTTCCTTATTCTCGAGGCACGCGTCTTTCAACCATAGATGCACGTCCTTTAATTAAAGCGGGAAATGGTTCATTATTGTTGTCACGAAATGGATTTAGGACTAGAGACTGTCTACATATAGTGACAAGACAATAGTAAGAAGAAAGACTGAAATGATAGATTCAGATAGAAATATAGTGCAAACTGTGAAAGTTGAGACCATTGGCTCCGAGGTTGAGAACCGAGGTTGATTCTTTCCTCGCCACTTCGGACGTTTAAATTGCTATGGCCTCGAACCACCTCTAACTACCCTATGGGGATAAGGTTCAATTAAGATTCACAAACACCAAGGTACAGACAACATATAGCTACTGTACTAAAGGAAATGACTGATGCCAGCTACAATTTATACAAGTTTATTATACACCTATACACAAACTCATATACATGTCAAAATACATGAAGTGCGAGGATGCACACCTGAAACAAAATCAAGCACAGTTAAAAATGCATCAACCCCAACCCTTCTCCCACAATTGCAACCTGTATGGAGAAAGAAGGTAAGGTTAACTGAAATGAACTACACTGCACTTGATGTCGCCTACACTCCAAACTAGCTGTTCTAAATTCTAACTCTAACTCTAAGTCCACTGATAGCTGGAACGACTGCGAAGTGACTAAACAATCTCTGCACAGACTTCGGTTCTACACAGCCTATCCTGGAATCTCCTGAACACAACTAACTGCACCTCTAAACAAACTTCAGCAGCTGTCCTCTGCTATGATTCACCAAAACTAACAGTTCTGCCTATCTGTGCTGACTTCAGTAGAGAGAATGTTTACCCTCTCTCTCTCCACTAACTCTGGAATTGATGACTGAGGTTTAACAGAACCCCACTGGATTCTGGACTGGAACTGTAGCTGACTTCTACCACTCTGAAATTACCTGCCCGAGTACCTATAACTGGGCCGTCGGCTTTATTATGGCCGTGAAGAAACGAACACAAAATTACCACAACGCTGGCAGCCTGCCAAATCTGCGTGTGTAACGAGCGTCAGAGCTCAGGATTTATCCACAAAAATCCTATTCGCTGGAAAATGTCTTCCCCTGGCTGGGAAAACGTATTTTCTTCCTCTCCTTCCACTACTGGCAACTAACGTAAAACCCTTGCGGTTCTGCGAATGCCCCAACTTTGCCATGGGAGAAATTTTGTGGTCTCAAAATTCCGCTCTCATTCCCACAAAGCCGGTACCTGCAAATCTCGAATGTCCAACTGAAGGCAATCGACAATTTGCTTCTGGCACCCGGCTTTGGCAATTTTTTCATTAAAAGAGAAAGAAGCTATGAAATATAGGCCTTTTTATAATCAAAACCCCCACGCGCCGACTTCATGACGTCATATGCGCGGCGTGGTTCTAAAGCCAATCGGAGCTCTGCATTTCAACTGCAGTTATCTCTCAGCCAATCAGAACCTTAGATCTTTCTGATGCAACCAGTTTCTGCTAGACAAAGAACGCGGATGGGGAATTCGGTCCTAGCCCTATACTGCGGAATTGAAGCAAAATGGCCGCAAATAATTTTACTCCCGAAAAATGATATATGGCACGCAATATCTTTAAAAAAAGGACACTGGTGCAAATCCTGATCTAGCCTCTATAATCTTAATCTATAATAATACTTTCTAATTCCCTACACCCCCATTCTAAACACATAGATCAAACTCCATCGTGATCTCATCTTGAAAAAAACGTAATTAATAGATACAAACAGATACACATGTGAGAAGGATTACCTGTAATCCCTCCTAGAAATAGTGTATAAATAATGCAAAGAGAAAGACATGGGGCCTTCTGAAAAAATAAATTACAGTATAGTATCACAATTGTGTAAAATTAGACGTCCAGACAATGCTTAACGTGAAACTACGCCAGCCAGTGTTGTGTTCAGCTAGGCCACCTAACGAAATTATTCCACCTGTCACTGGTAGTGCATGTAACTACAGTGTATTTGTTTTACAAGATGAGGTTACCACCCAACCACATAACCTCACCTTCTTTGTCACCTACGGCACGAACGTTTTCACGTTATCTTGTGCACACTGTCATCTTATCCCCTCATTATCACCACTTGTGACCTGCTTTAATCTCTGTCACTTCAGATGGCCCTCACCTTCACCTTGGATAAAATCAGTGAGGCAAAAAGTCTACCTGTGCAGGAGGGTTGAAGAATCATTCACGCTCAAGGTATTTTGAGAGTAAGCTTATTCCACTGGAGTAATACAAGCCATGTACAAGCTTGGAGGTAATCTAGGCCAGCGACATATACAGTTGTATATGTGTATGCTATTCAAAACATTTTAGACTTGCGTTGTTCGAATGATTCAAATCTTGTAGATATTCGAAACAATCTAGCTTTGTGATATTCAAAACATTAAAGTTTTCTGATTTTCGAAACAATTTTAGATCAGTGATATCTGAAACATTCTAGCCTTGTGATATTTGAAACATTCTAGCATTGTGATATTCGAAACATTCTAGCCTTGTGAAATTTGGAACATTATAGCCTTGTGATATTTGAAACATTCTAGCCTTGAGATATCTGAAACATTCTAGCCTTGTGATACTTGAAATATTCTAGCCTTATGATATTTGAAAACATTCTAGCATTGTGATATTTGAAATATTCTAGTCCTGTGATATTCGAAACATTCTAGCCTTGTGATATTTGAAAACATTCTAATCTTGTGATATTTGAAACATTCTAGCATTGTGATATTTGAAATATTCTAGCCTTGTGATATTTGAAAACATTCTAGCATTGTGATATTTGAAATATTCTAGTCCTGTGATATTCGAAACATTCTAGCCTTGTGATATTTGAAAACATTACAGCATTGTGATATTTGAAAACATTCTAGCATAGTGATATTTGGAACGTTCTATCCCTGGGATATTTGAAACATTCTAGCCTTGTGATATTCGAAACATTAAAGTTCTCCAATATTCTAAACATTCTAGCCTTGTGATATTTGGGACATTATAGCCTTGTGATATTTGAAACATTCTAGCTTTGTGATATTAAACTATTTCATTCTTGCAAGATTCCTGGTATGAAAGGTAAGTTTCTTGATACTCTAAATTTGCAAAGTTTGGAATAGTCTATTGTTGCGAAATAATCTAGACTTGTGAAACTCAATTAATTCTGAGACTTTTGAAATTCAAAGTGGCCTTAATTTGTAACATTTGAAATATTCTAAGTTTGGCTTGACTTGTCTTGTAACACTGGGGCATTAGAGCACCACATACAGATATGATGATCGCTTGACCAGTGGTCGCGACTTTTGTCTATCGATTGTTATTCGGTTTCTTTCCACTATAGTTAGATTAGTCCATTATATTATGATAGTTGTCTATATCTTTGTCCGACTGTATTGTCTTGTTGTGCCTGAAATTGTTATTTGAAGCAGTGGTATACTGGAGGCTGAGGGGGGGGGGGGTGCAAAGTTAGCTGTCCTCTCCGGGTGACAGTCAAGTGGAGGGAGGGGGTGCCATCGGACACTATGTCGACAATACTGTACTGTTAAAAAATCTATTTTCTAGCATAATATATTTTTCTACCTGGTTTATGGGGGTGCTAAAGGAGCTATCGCCCCGCATACCAAATACTTTAGGTACGCCCCTGCTTTGAAGAACACTGTAAAGTAGCCGTGTGATCTTGATATGTGACCCTGCCAGCTCTTGTCTCTATATCTGCTAAGGAAATGTCTTCATATGACCCTATAGCACTTCTAACTGTTAGAATACAACTAGGAATGTTCCAAGCTGATGTGAGAGTTCTAGTGGAACAAGAGATGAGAAGAAGACGCTGGAGATAAATAGGACACACATTGAGGAAACTTGTAGAAAGGACACACACTGAGGAAACTTGTAGATAGCATTACCAGGCAGTCATTGTTCTGGAATCTTCAAGGTGAGAGAGGGAAACCAAGCAACACCTGGAGAAGAGAACTGGAGAGAAGACATTTAAAGAGATGAAGAAGACACTGAACGACCTTGAGCTGATGGCACGTGACAGGAAGACTTGATATAAGTTTGTTGAAGGTCTGTTCATCTGGAAAAGGGGGGGGGAGGGGGGGGGAAGATCAGTGAATGAGATATAAAAGTATTCTAGGCTTGCGAGTTTCGTAGTCTTTTTTTTTCTTATGGAAATGTACTGCGAGTGACAGAGTGGTTAGAGCTCTTCATTACCGAGGCAAAGTTACTGGGTTCAAAACCTGGTAACGTCGCGCTCTAGTCCACCCAGCTGTAAATTAGTACCCGACTCTGTTATTGAGTTTGAGAAGGCGTAGGCAGTGAAAAAGGAAACTAGTTACCCCACCTCATTAAAAACAAAGCTGAGATCTAGTATAGTGAAGTCTCTAACAATTCATTCTCCTACGGCAGTATCTGCTAGGGGTACTACCTGTACTTGTACCCTATTTGATCCCGTGCTTTAAACCAGGGGTTCTCAACATTTTTGTTTGCTCTTAGCCTAGGGTTCCCATTCGTCCCGTTTTTCCCGGGACAGTCCCGTTTTTTTTATAAAATGTCCCGGTGTCCCGAATTTATTCCAAATGTCCCGCTTTTTAAGGGTCCTTCCTAAAAAAAAATCTTTGGGTAACAGATTTTATTCCGTGTTTTAGTAGTGTTACTTTATCAATTTCCGGTTACAGTGGACCCTCGGTTTGAATCTCGAACAAAAATTCGAAAGTCGACCAAAACAGTGTTCAGTGAGCATCTACCAAATGATTTAACTACAGGAAGGCAGAAAAGTTTCTTACTACTACTGTGAGAAATCAGTTGCAAGAATTAGAAAAAGGACACATAACAGTTGAAAAGTTTCAAAGCTATGCAGTAGATTTCTATGACACCTGCATTAAATATATTCAGGAGTGGTGTACACCATTTCTTACGCCTCTTCAGTCTATGGATTGGATCAATTTGAAGGGGAAGGAGTCTGTGACTTGGAAGAACAATCCAAAGAAAACCTACATATTCATGAAGACAGTGTCACCAAATTTTACTGTGAATGAAGAGGACTTATTTGATGAGTTTGCATGTGTGAAAAAATATTGTGAAAGCATAAAAAATTTGAAATGTGTGGAGTGAACTGAAGGATCAGTAAAGTGTCAGTGAAAAATGGTGTGAGATGTTCGCTCATTTTACCAAAGCAGGATATAAATGCGAGGTGTTTGTTGAGAACCTGAAATGCCTAGTTAGTTTTTGTTTGGCACTGCCAGGATCCAATGCAGTTGTTGAACGTGTTTTTTTTCATTAACAAATTGCGCTTTGGACAGACGAAAAAAAAAAAAACAGACTTAAAATTGAGACAGTGAAAGCTTTTAACCCATTAAAAAGACCCATTTTAAGGATTTCTCTTGTGCTGAGTTCTATGTCCAAAATATCAGAAGAAAAAAAAAAACTTCTTGAAAACAGGCCCATAAAATCTGGTAAATATTCTGATGAATCTGAAATATAAACTTGACTATAGTGTATTTTTTTTAAAGGTGCGATTTTTTCTAATTAAAGTATGTTTGTAATTTAGAATTCTTTTTTAAAGTGGAAGTTGTGTTAGTTAATGTGTGTATTTTTATACCAGTATCTTATTTTAAGTAAAACATATAATATATAATAGATTTATTTGTGCTTTACCTTAATTTTTAACATGTCCCGTTTTTTTACAAAATGTCCCGGGTTTTTTAGGTAAAAATTTGGAAATGTCCCGGTTTTTGAACAAAACATTATGGGAACCCTATCTTAGCCCCCTTCTGAGCCTCATTGACCTTTGTGACCCCAACAGTCGTTGTTACCTGGAAAAAAAAAGTTACTTTACCATCTTACAGTGGTCCCTTAGAAATAGGGCATGGCCTCCTGGGGGGTGGGCGGAGGGGGGGGGAGGTGGGGGGGGGGGGGCCAAATTGCCCACGCCGAGAACCACTGCCCTAATCAACATCAGGATCAACTATTTAAATTCGTTACTGTGGATTTAACCAAAATTGGCCTTCACATGACAAAAAAAGGACTAAGATCATATGAATGCTCTATGCCGGCTTCCTGTAAGGGGACCAGCTGTAATGGTGACTCCATGCTCCACAGGGAGTTAAAGAGGAAAATGATGATGATTATCACACAGGGGAGCAGACAAATACTAGTGACATACCAGACAGGGTCACCATGATAGGTCACAATTGATGAAACTTGCTGAGGACATTTTACAAGGCAGGCAATTTGTCTGGAATCCTCGGGTTAAAGGAAATAGATGGAATCTTAAAAACAACAGGAGAAGGTTATTGGCGGAAAACTTAACAAATAAATGAAAAAAAAAAAAAAACAAGTGTTAGGTATCCACATTTATTACTGTTGACAAATGCACTTAGAAACAGAAAATAAATGTTCCGTACACTATGTTGTAAAGAATTAAATCGGATGGCCAGTTATTATTAATACTATTCGTCATATCCTTAATTAAAAATAATATAGTAATATAGTATATTAAAAATATAAATTTGTGAACAACATGACGAATTACTGAACAATGTAAACTGGCCATCCACTTTTGTTCTAAGCTAGAGAACAGGGTTTCTCAACCGGGGTTCCCCGAAACTCTAGGTCCGCGAGAGGTCACGACAGGTTCCGCGAGATATCGTGATTAAACTTGCATTAAAGTTGATACCCTGTGTAATTGGGGGGTGGGGCCACACAAAAGGAGTAGGCTAATAAGTTGGCAAAAATAAACAGATCCACAGAAAAAAATCATCCTGCACTCACAAGAGCATTGACAATTATTATTTGATATTACACTAACATCTTGCTGCTCATACTAACGTTCCGTGATCTGTAGATATAATAAATTTTATGTAGGGGTTCCCTGAAACATGAAAATTATTTCATGGGTTCCTCCACGATAAAAAGGTTGAGAAAGGCTGCTCTAAAATGTAAGGAACAGTTTATTTTCGATATTTTGTTTTTTTAATACAGCTGGTAACAATAATAACAGTACATTTCTAAAACTTGTATTTTTCCTTTATTTGTTTTATGATTTAAAGTTATAAGTGAATATAAGTTGTCCGGAACGGTTGTCATCTTTGAACAGAGTAACCGTTGATAAGTGTAAACATGAAATGTTAAGCTCATAGGAAGGTTGGTCACTACTAGAGCGTTGTTACTAGGGTTAAGCTTTTGTCCTCGTAAGACGAATCACCTTTTTTCGATTTTTTTTTTCACATCCATCCATTGTTACTAGGGTAAAGAGTTGCCGACCTACTTTTTTTTAAAGCAATACATGGATTTAACTCTTAAACTCTGTTTCGACCGCTGTGCCGAATCGACTTGGCACATCACTGTCCACCAACCGACGGCCGCCCTCCCAAATACTCGTACAAAAACACAGACTACATTCATAGTACCTAAAAACGCTTGCTTAATGGAGTTATTTCAATTATTTTACATTTTTAAAAATTATTATATAAAATTCACTGGTCAATGACGGTCAAAACTTGAGAGATTAAACTGTAACCCCCCCAACACCACTCTCACCCCCCCCCCCCACCCCTCCCCCCCCCCCCCGCCCCCCCCCCCTCCCCCCCCCCCCCCCCCCCCTCCCCCCCCCCCCCCCACCTCCCCCTCCGCTCCCCCCCCTCCCCCCCCCTCCCCCCCCCCCCCCCCACCCCTCCCCCCCCCCCCGTCCCGCCCCCAAAAAAAAATGGGGAGAGTGGAGCTGCATGCACTCTTGCTCTGTGAAACATAAAGATTCTGAGTGTCAAATATTTTAAACGCTACAAATACAATGCGCACCTGACCTTAAATAAAAGTGGTGAAATGGATAAAGACGTCTTGATAAGCATTTAAACTGATGGCACGTGACTGACAAACCTGGTGTGAACTGCATGAAAGTGTATGCTTTACAGGGAGCTAAAGGGTATTTGTCACCCGTGTGTTACCACGGCCTGAAAGAGGAACAAAGAATGGTAACACTGTGACCTACCATGCATATCGTAAAAGCTACTCAAGAGGGTTGAGCATTAGGCCGGTTAACCCATCCTGTAGAAATGTAAAACCACAAAAACTTCAACAAACACACGGACATGTCATCTAGGTCAGGCAGACAAAGACTAGAGCGAACTGGAGAACAAACATGAAGATGATGAAGAGGACATGGAATGACCTGGAGTTAATGGCACGTGACGGGAAGACTTGGCATAAGTTTGTTGAAGGTCTATGATTCTTGGGAGTTGATGGCACGTGACGGGAAGACTTGGCATAAGTTTGTTGAAGGTCTATGATTCTTGGGAGTTGATGGCACGTGACGGGAAGACTTGGCAGTTATTTTAAGTTCGGGACGGAAGACTGACAAAGTTGAAGGTCTATGATTCTTGGGAGTTGATGGCACATGACGGGAAGACTTGGCATAAGTTTGTTGAAGGTCTATGATTCTTGGGAGTTGATGGCACGGGACGGGAAGACTTGGCATAAGTTTGTTGAAGGTCTATGATTCTTGGGAGGTTGACGGGCACGGGACTGGAAGGACTTGGCATAAGTTTGTTGAAGGTCTATGATTCTTGGGAGTTGATGGCACGGGACGGGAAAGACTTGAATAATGAAAATTTGAGTTTGGAACGGGGTCTAGTTTTGTTGATATGTCTTGGGAGTTGATGGCACGGGACGGGAAGACTTGGCATAAGTTTGTTGAAGGTCTATGATTCTTGGGAGTTGATGGCACGGGACGGGAAGACTTGGCATAAGTTTGTTGAAGGTCTATGATTCTTGGGAGTTGATGGCACGGGACGGGAAGACTTGGCATAAGTTTGCCGAAGGGTTATGATACTTGGGAGTTGATGGCACGGGACGGGAAGACTTGGCATAAGTTTGTTGAAGGTCTATGATTCTTGGGAGTTGATGGCACGTGACGGGAAGACTTGGCATAAGTTTGTTGAAGGTCTATGATTCTTGGGAGTTGATGGCACGTGACGGGAAGACTTGGCATAAGTTTGTTGAAGGTCTATGATTCTTGGGAGTTGATGGCACGGGACGGGAAGACTTGGCATAAGTTTGTTGAAGGTCTATGATTCTTGGGAGTTGATGGCACGGGACGGGAAGACTTGGCATAAGTTTGTTGAAAGATTTCTTGGGAGTTTGGCACTGACGTGCATGGCATCAGTTTGTTGAAGGTCTATGATTCTTGGGAGTTGATGGCACGGGACGGGAAGACTTGGCATAAATTTGTTGAAGGTCTATGATTCTTGGGAGTTGATGGCACGGGACGGGAAGACTTGGCATAAGTTTGTTGAGGTCTATGATTCTTGGGAGTTGATGGCACGGGACGGGAAGACTTGGCATAAGTTTGTTGAAGGTCTATGATTCTTGGGAGTTGATGGCACGTGACGGATGAATTGGAAGTTTTGTTGAAGGACTTGGCAGGGGACGGGGAAAAGTTTGTTGAAGGTCTATGATTCTTGGGAGTTGATGGCACGGGACGGGAAGACTTGGCATAAGTTTGTTGAAGGTCTATGATTCTTGGGAGTTGATGGCACGGGACGGGAAGACTTGGCATAAGTTTGTTGAAGGTCTATGATTCTTGGGAGTTGATGGCACGGGACGGGAAGACTTGGCATAAGTTTGTTGAAGGTCTATGATTCTTGGGAGTTGATGGCACGTTGACAGGGAAGACTTGGCATTAAGTTTTTGTTGAAGGTCTATGATTCTTGGGAGTTGGTGGAACGGGACGGGTAAAGACTTGGCATAAGTTTGTTGAAGGTCTATGATTCTTGGGAGTTGATGGCACGGGACGGGAAGACTTAGCATAAGTTTGTTGAAGGTCTATGATTCTTGGGAGTTGATGGCACGTGACGGGAAGACTTGGCATAAGTTTGTTGAAGGTTTATGATTCTTGGGAGTTGATGGCACGTGACGGGAAGACTTGGCATAAGTTTGTTGAAGGTCTATGATTCTTGGGAGTTGATGGCACGGGACGGGAAGTCATGGCATAAGTTTGTTGAAGGTCTATGATTCTTGGGAGTTGATGGTAAGGGACGGGAAGACTTGGCATAAGTTTGTTGAAGGTTTATGATTCTTGGGAGTTGATGGCACGTGACGGGAAGACTTGGCATAAGTTTGTTGAAGGTCTATGATTCTTGGGAGTTGATGGCACGTGACGGGAAGACTTGGCATAAGTTTGTTGAAGGTCTATGATTCTTGGGAGTTGATGGCACGTGACGGGAAGAATTGGCATAAGTTTGTTGAAGGTCTATGTTTTCTTGGGAGTTGATTGGCATCAAGTTTTGTGAAGGTCTATGATTCTTGGGATGTTGGATGGCACGGGACGGGAAGACTTGGCATAAGTTTGTTGAAGGTATATGATTCTTGGGAGTTGATGGACACGGGCATAAGTTTTGTTTGAAGAATGGATTATCTTGGGAGTGGATGGCATAACTTGGCATACAGTTTTTGTTGAATGGTCTATGATTCTTGGGAGGTTGATGGCACGGGGACGGGAAGACTTGGCATAAAGTTTGTTGAAGGGATTCTTGGGAGTTGAATGGCAACGGGACAGGAAGACTTGGAAGTTTTGTTGAAGGATTCTTGGGAGTTGATGGCACGGGACGGGAAGACTTGGCATAAGTTTGTTGAAGGTCTATGATTCTTGGGAGTTGATGGCACGTGACGGGAAAACTTGGCATAAGTTTGTTGAAGGTCTATGATTCTTGGGAGTTGATGGCACGGGACGGGAAGACTTGGCATAAGTTTGTTGAAGGTCTATGATTCTTGGGAGTTGATGGCACGGGACGGGAAGACTTGGCATAAGTTTGTTGAAGGTCTGTGATTCTTAGGAGTTGAAAGGTGGTGATAAACGGATAATTATGATACTTAGCATATTCTGGGGGGAAAAGGGGGGGGGGGGGGGGCAGAAAATATACAGTATCAATCCAGTCTAACAAATAAAATAATGTTCAAATCATACAAATATTTAGGCGTTTGCCAACATTTTGTTGATAAAAATGGTGACGTATCAAGTAGTAAAACCGAGGCTCGTAAAACACGGCGCTGTCAGTTGTATATAGACATACTTCGGGCGTTGTGGCCTATATCGTGTGTAGATGACAAATGTGCAGACATTGTGAAATTTAAAAAATTCGTTGATCCGGAGACTGCTTCCTGACAATGTCTTGGTTCAATAAAAGATGTGTGCCTTATGATAGCTTTCATCCTTTGCTTGAAATGTTCCCCTGGTGCATAAATCTAAGCTATCATTTTAGGCCTAAGCTGTACAGTGATAGTATTACATATCCGGTGTTAAGATTAGTTTTATGTCTCGTCCAATTTTCTGGATATGTGATATTTTACCACAAATTGTCTTGGGACACCTTCCGCTGCAAGTTTTCGTGTACGCACAATTTGTTCTTATTACCCTGGCGCACCGGTGAAGATAATTATTGTTTGCTAATTATTTGTGTGTGGGTACATCTTGTGTAATCTATGCTCATATTCCTGCATACTTACGTAAATGGTTGTAATTCTACATGCCGGAACGCAAATAAACAATGTCGAGCTATGTCTGAATCGGGCAGTATGTATTTGTCTGCTTTACAAACGGCATTGCCTATCGTCAAAATCTGGTCAAATTATGCGGTTTTCGTGAATTCATTTCCCATTTTCGATATTGAGGCTGGTACAAAGGATATTATATATTTGGACGCTTAATATTTGTCCATCACATTCCAAGCTGCAACTAGAGATAGAAATTGCTGATTTCCTGTTGTGTAGTTATTTACTTGTTTATTTCTTTCGAGTCCCTGCAGCATGCTCATTTGAGTGTATAAATAATTGACAGGTACAAACTATTGTTGGTTTCATTCTTGTGTTGACATTGTTTTCTATTTGTGTTTGCGATTTACTAAACGCCGAACTAGAAGGGGAAAAATGGCAAACATTGGAAATTACATGCTTAAGAAAATTATTTGGAATGTATTTGGACAATGCCACAAATGGCAGTTTGGGAAACTTCATCATGGGAATTGAGAGACCATAAAAAGACAAAGCCTAGTGAGAATCATAAGCACTCTTCTATCTCTTTCTGTTTTATCGTTCCACGCGGAGCATGGGGCCAACGTACCAGTTCGCTCGCCCCCTTGCAAGATGTCAGCCCAAAAGCAGTACATATGGGGTTACAGACGTGTCCCTGATGAGACAAATCAATGAATCGGACAACTGCTCCTTCAAGCATGTCGTAAGAGGCAACTAATATGACACTGCATAAAACCAACATCCTCAGTGTGTAAATTAACTTGCTGCAGAAATAAATAAAAAACAATAAGTACACGGAAACTAAAAATGGGAAGACCTTTTATTAAGTACAAGATGACTTGCCTAAAGGGACAGTACTCGCTGGAAGAACAAGACGTAGACCAAGGACAGACAATCCTGTGCAGTTCCAATGGGTCTGACCCACCAATCAAAGAATAGGACTACTACATCCACAAGTAGGCATGGCGTAAGAAGCCACTAATATGGGTCTGTTCATGTGGATGGCAACATCATTGTGCTAAAGATATTGTTACAGAAACCATCACTCTCAGGGCATCAGATGAAGGAAGGAACAATGTTATGCTTCACTCTGTATCTCACTCTCTGTTTTTCTTTCTCCTGTTAATTAATTTTTGCCAGTATATTTGGAAGTTCCAAGTACCTTTTTTAAAACATGTGTTGTTGTTTTCTGTCTTTCTTTTTCTTTTTGGCCAATACATTTGGAAGGTCTCAGCAGGTTTTTTTTTTTTTTAAATTTCAGTATTTTTAGGCTCCGATTCTTTTTATTATGTGCCAATATGTTGGAAGTTTCAAACATGTTTTTCAAACAGTTATATTTGGAACATTTAAGCACTTTTTTTTTAAAGCTGGTGCACTTGGAAGTTCCGATATTTATTTTTTTATAAACTGATGGCTTTATAACTGTGTGTAACTGTCTTTTTATTCCCACTAGGATACCAAGTGTCCAATATGAATACCTGACGAGGTGTTAGCAGAGAAAACATAAGAATTAGGCTGTCAATTACTTGAACCTGCACAGTAAGAGTCGCATACCCCCCTTCTGACGTCATGAGATGCTGCCAGGCCGTGGAAATCCGCCACAAATGCGTGGACGAGGTTACCTTGGAGGGAAGAGAGGTTAAAAATACCATAGTGATAACTTTTGCTTTTCAAGTCGTCTTCACAGCTTTCAACGCTTTACAGGTAAGGCAACAATTTCGTGTTGATCTTAATAAATATGAACTATTTCGTCCTCTTCGTTTGTTTATATATAGTCACATCTATTTCTGTCATAAAATTAGAGGTCTGGCTCAAGCATTTGTCATCACCGTACAGTTTTTGTGCTTGATGAAGACCTTATTGTCAATCTGCCCCTCCCACGTGGCCGGCATTCTTGGAGGACATGTTCTACTGTTTGTTTGTCTTTCCCGGGTCTGTCTAGCCTGATTTGTAATTTGTGGAAAAGTTGGTATTTGAGTCTGCAGTGGTAGTTTCTCAGACGGAAAGTTATCACCTAACTTCTTCTTGGTAAGATGTAGTATGTTTCTGGCTCTGGGTTTTCTCTAGGCAATTTTTCTCTGAAGCTGATGTTGACTACTACTTATATAAATTCACATTATGCTCTGTCCCCAGTTGGAATTTTACTTCCCTTTTATTTGGAAGTCTATCTCCCTTTTCAATTCCTCTGACTGAATTATTGGGTCGATATCTTCTCCTCTCCGGAAGTAGTCAGTTACATTTGTTGTGAGTACTGATTACTTGAGATTTCTATGGTCGGCACATTTCTTTCTCTGCTATCAAGCAGATATTAGTTATTTTCTAATCATCTTACACTCTTTTCAGTAATAATTCGTCTCGTCTGTTTACCTGAACATCCCTGCTGAGAGAGTAGACATGTGATGCAATATTGACCGACAGTCCTGTTGGTAAAATTCTCGTGTACCAAACCTTGGCCGCGCCGGATTAGCATGACGTGCACCCAGCAAGTTTATTTCGCGCTGATATGGCGATTGGGATTCCCTAATTACTGTCTTGAAGAGTCTCAGCCCAGATGGTTGCACGAGCGTCCGTGTTTGCACAAGGACAGGGAGATAACTACCCGTCTGCGGACATATTACAGACATGCACCTGGAAGACGGAATGAGGTAATAGCATTCGGATAGAAGTATTATGAACAGATTACTTGAGATAAAAGTAAGAAGGTATTTGTAAATAGTACGGAAATCTCACTTCCATATTTGGAAGACATGAGCTTTGCATTAACGCAAATAAATTTCCTAGTGGAAATATTTGAATTACCCCACCAAAACACACAGGTTTTGAAACGATTGGAGGACATTCGAAACATAGAAAGAACACAATTCCTGATTGGACCCTACCTAAATCGTAACAAATTACTGCGGGGGAAGCGCATTGTAATATTACCTGACACTTTAGTCAGTTTAGAACACTGTGGAAATTCACCTCGCGCCAAGAAGACAACCAGACCTTGCTAGAGTTAAGAATAGCAGCAGATTTCATTTACCAGACCGGAACTTATTTGAGCATCTTGAGGAAAATTCTACCATTTGAACACGAAAACCGGAATCTGGTGAAACTGTAACACAAAGTCAAAGTGGGAACTTATTAATAAAATAACAACACTCCAGACCACGTGTAAGAGGCATCGTCAAGCTACCTTAAACAATTTCTCTGAGCTAGCAGTCTGTAAGCCTAAAGATTGGCTTGGTGTACCAGTTGATGATACTATCTCTGGAACAAGTGAGGGTATAAGTAGCCTGAAGTCGACATCATTATCAGACGGGCCTTCGAGACGCGGGACCAGCTTGGTAGTTACTCCCTGACACTTCTTGGAACGTGCTGCAACTCTCAAACTTGACCAGTGACGAGTATGATCCAGTCATCTATCTGCAAAGAACCAAACATCATCGGTAGCAGAAACCATCAAACTATTTGCAGCTAAGTAAAACTTGAAAGCTGCCAAGTGAACTGTCCATTTTTTCGAAAACCATAACATCACACTGTGATGAATACTTTTTTTTCTAAACAATTAATCATTTTTATAACTTAAAACATAATTGATTATTAAATTTGTTACTCGTATAAAGACAAATCTAAAGTTGATTTAATCATTTTGAATGAACTACATCCGGATGTCTCAGACAATTTCTTAAATACACTTAAACAGAGTTATACAACATAATAAGAGGAATTTCGCTGAATTAACTCAGCTGGGGGCTTGAACGAGCTAACGAATTATAAAAAAACCCTGTCCTTCACAAAAGTTGACGGCAGATACTAGAGTTAACATTTGCTCAGCCGCATGGAACATTGTTCTCGCTTTTCTGAATATCTTGTGAACACTCCATTGATACAGAAGCATCATTATCCTTCTATCTACAACTCTGCCAAGAGTAATCTTGTGCGAAGGTAGACCCATATTAGTTACTCTTGAGTTTTGGACACTGTTGAATAACTACTGCAGAGCGAAAAAGGAAGAGGGGGGGGGGGGGGGGGGGGAACCCGTGACAATTCCATGTGTCTCTCATTGGGAGTGAATCCACTGTACTTTCACCTTGATGTATAGCTGGTTTCTAGTGGTGCTTCTAATCAGGCTATCGACTTATCTGTTTTATCGTTCCTTATGTCACAGACGACTGACAGGGAATCTGTAGTGAACACCATATTGTCTTCAGTATTTTACCTGTTCTCCAATGATGATTATTGCAGCTGTTTTAGTGTTTCTGTCTCAGTTTTAAAGTTCTTTGAAAATATTCAGACTCTGGGATATAAAATCCCAGCCAGGGCAACTGCTTCAAAATCCAGCTTCGACAGAACACCCAGAAAATAAAACCAAGCAAAGAGAACTATTACTGGAGTAGCCATTACTGGAGTAGCCATTACTGGAGTAGCCATTACTGGAGTAGCCATTACTGGAGTAGCCATTACTGGAGTAATGAAATCAACGGCAATAATCGAAAACCAATGGATAAACTCAGTGGCGTACTAAGGGGGTTGCGGGGGGGGGCGGTCCGCCCCGGGTGACAGCCAGAAGTGGGGTGCCTTAGGACACGTTTGTGATAGTACTTACTGGTAAAAATATACTTGCAAGTGTGTGTCTTTATAGAGGAGGGGTGGCATAGGTAGGATCCGCCCCGGGCGATAAATACTTATAATAAAAAATAAGTACACCTCTGGATAAACCTGTTGACCCAGTTTTGGTTGACCCATTTTTGACACTCATCATCATCATCATCATCAGTTGCCATCTCCACAACGAAGGTTGGCTGTAATGGATCTCCAACGTCTTCTGTCTCTTGTCTTGGTGGTACACTCTGATAGACTCTTTCCCGTCCATCTCTTGATGTTATCTTCCCACTTATAGCGCTGTCTTCCCCTTGCACGTTTGCCTTCAACTCTCCCTTCTGTTATGGTCTTCTGCAAGGTGTTATGCCTTTTTATGTGGCCAAAGTATTTTAGCTGCCGAACTTTGACCTCTCTCATTAGTTCTCTTTTCATACCTAGATTTTCTAGGACCTCCTTATTTGTTTTCATCTCTTTCCATGAGATACGCCCCATTCTTCTATATATCCACATTTCAAGAGCCTCAATTCTTTCTTCCAAATGCTTATTCATCGTCCATGTTTCTGCACCATACAGAAATGCAGAATATATATAACACTTTATGATTCTGAGTTTTAATTTATGAGATAACTGTTTGGATGTCAGTATATGTTTCATGTTGTTGAATGTAGCTTTGGCCATTCCTATTCTCTTCTTGATTTCTGTTTCACATCTGCCATCTTCTGTTATTATATGACCAAGATATACGTAGCTCTTGACTTGTTCCAGGATTTTCCCATTTACGCTTATCTTTAATGTGGGTTTATCGTCTGTTTTGCTAATTATCATAGTTTTAGTTTTCTCAATATTAATGTCGAGTCCATATTCATGACTTATACTGTTCACTTGCTTCACTAGTTCTTGTAACTCCTGTTCGCTTTCAGCTAACAACACGGTATCATCTGCATATCTAAGGTTGTTTATTGATCTTCCACTGATGTTCAGTCCTGGTATTTCCTGTATCTGTTTGAAAATTTTTTCGGTGTATAAGTTAAATAGGCAGGGGGACAGCACACAACCTTGTCTGACACCTGTTTTTATGTCTATGTATGGTGAATAATTCCTTCCCGATCTTACTGTGGCAGTTTGCTCCCAATAAAGGTTACTGAGTATTCTTATATCTTTTCCATCAATACCTATGTCTTTGAGGCATTCAATTATTTTCTCATGATGTATTCTGTCAAAAGCCTTCTTATAGTCAATGAAGCACATATACATACTTTTTTGGACCTCTGTATATTTTTCTGCTAATCTTCTTAGGCAAAATATTGCCTCTCTTGTTCCACTGTTCCGTCTAAAACCAAACTGTTCTTCTTGGATTTCGCTGTCTACTTTACTTTTTTATTCTTTCCTGTATGATTTTGAGCAGTATCTTAATTGCATGACTCATCAGGCTGATTGTTCTGAAGTCTGAACATTCTGTTGCATTTGGTTTTTTGGGCAATGTTATAAAAACTGATGTCTTCATGTCGTGTGGTAAATATCCTGTATTGTATATATCATTGCATATTTCTGTGATTGTATCTATACCAAAGCTCTCCAGAGCTTCTATCATTTCAATGTTTATGTTATCCATGCCTGCTGATCTTCCTTTTTGTATCATATGAATGGCATTCTCTACTTCTGATCTGAGAATGTTTGGGCCTTCATTAGAATCTGGTGATGGTTTTTTTACCTCTGTTGTCCTCGAATAGTTCTTTTACGTATTCTGCCCATCTGTTTGATATGTCTTTCTCATCAAGTAATATTACACCATTTTTGTTCTTGATACAGCTTCCTCCTTGTGCAAACCGCGACCGATTTGATAATTTCTTTATTTCTTCATGCATATCTCTTGTCATGTGCTTCGCTTCCAAGTCTTCTATTTCCTTACATTTTGTTTCTATCCACCATTCTTTTGCTTCTCTACACATAGTACGTATGTCATTGTCTATTGTTTTATATTCTGGAGTGTTTTTTGCTTTCTTTCTTTCTGCCATTTTATTCAAGATGTCATCTGTCATCCAAATTTGATTTTTCTTAGACTCCTTTTTAGGTAAATTTGCATTTGCTGATTGTATGCTTGTTTTTAAGCATTCCCATTTTGCGGTTGCTTTTTCTTCTGGGTTTTCTCTTCTATACTGCTCCATGCTTTCTGTCAATAACTGTTGGTATTTATTTTTGACGTCGATTAAATATTTCTGTTTTATATGTGGTTGTTTCAGCGCTGATATTTCTATCTGGGGTTCCTCCTGTCTTCTGTTTCCTGCTCTTTTCAGCTTTATATTTACTTTGATGACAACTGGATTGTGATCTGAATTTATGTCGGCGCCAGGATGTGTCTTTGCACTTGTGACACTGTTCTTAAATCTATGTTTTATCATGATATAGTCGATTTGATTACGTGTTATATCTCCTGGGCTTTTCCATGTGTATAATTTCCTTGGGTGATGTTCAAAAAAGGTGTTACATATGACCAGCTGGTTTTCTTCACAGAACTGGATAAGTCTGTCTCCTCTATCATTTCTTGTCCCTAATCCATACTGTCCTACTATTTTCTTGTATTTTCCTTTTCCTACTTTTGCATTCATATCACCCATTACTATCAACACATCTGTAGATTTGACTGGTTTAAGTGTGTGTTGTAGCTCTTCATAGTATTCTTCTATTTCTTCCTCGCTGTAATCTTTAGTTGGTGCATAAGTTTGTAAGACTGATATGTCGAATGGCTTTGCTCTCATCTTTAGTAACATCATTCTGTCATTGTGTGTCCAGTATCCACATACGTATTTTTCTAACTCCTTCTTTATCAACATTCCTACCCCTCTTTCGTGTTTTTCTCCTCCTGAGTGTATAAGCGTGTACTGGTCTCTTGTTATGTAGCCTGTATCCAAAAGTCTTGCCTCTGCAACTCCCAGTATATCGAGTTTCATGTCGGTTGCCTCTAATATAAGATTGTCCAGCTTTCCTTCTCCGTTTAGAGTTCTAACATTCCATGTTCCTATTTTTAGGCTTCTCCTACTAGTTTTTGTTTGACACTATAGAGTACAAAAGTCAAAAAAATTTAAAAGGCTCATAAATCGAGCAGTGAATTACACAGGATATGGTCGGGATAGACTGCAGAGAAACCACAAACAATCAAATAAAAAAGCACATTAGGAATTTTGCAGACAGTCGTAAGAGAAAAAAGAAGTAGAAAACTAGACAACAGAAAAACAACAGAAGTGATAGGTTTACCGGGGACTCGAACCTAAGACCATCCGAACGGCACTATCGCTTCACTACGGGAGCGAATCGTGCCAAATAGGCACTACCAGGTATGACGTCTATTGGTTATAGTTGTTGAGCTCATAACAGGTCCACTCCACTGTCCACGAAACACTGTTTTAGTAGGAACTGCCATAAGACAGTGAGACGTTAGAGATGTCACTATACTAGATCCAGCTTTATGAGATGGAGTGACCAGATCTCTTCCTCGTTGCCTTTGCCTTCCCTAACTCTCGAGCAGTCAGGTACCCATACTTGAAAAAAGATACAGAATTTAAAATATGAAGAAAAACAACTAAAAAAGATGAGTACTCCATCGCATTAATATTTTTATTGTCATCTTAGCACTGACCAGTTGCCGGATTGTCTTGGTAACTATTTGTAGCTACATTTATTCCTCGACATTGCGGCTACTTGAACAATTACAGTTATCATAAAAATAACTTTCTAATGCAAATGTGTTACTGTTGCTGCTGGTTTAGTTATGAGACCTTTACCCTGTATTTTTGTGTTTTCCAGAACCTTCACAGTTCTCTTCACGATGAGGAAAGCCTCGGGAACATATGTTTGGCAATCCTTTACGGAACAGCCATCCTGTCCAGTATTCTCTCCCCGACAGTCATAGGTCTGATTGGCGCCAAAACTACCATTGTTGCCGCTTTCGCAGCTCACTGCATTTATGTCCTGGCCAACTTTTACCCGTCTTTCACGACCATGGCTCCTGCTGCTGTAGCTTTAGGCGCATTTCATGGGCCAGCGTGGACTTCTCAGGTGAGAGATGAGAGAAGGCCAATCTGGCAGACTGAGTCTAATGGGACGAAAAGAGAGGAAAAATAAGAAATGAATTTTAATGTATTAAAAAGAACCAGAATAAACGAGATGAGCAAAAGCGTCTAAAAGAAGCAGAAATTTGAGGCAATATGTGTAGTTTCTAGAAAATATGAATGAGGAAATAATGACAACAAGCGAAGAGCTAAATGAGAAATAAATGCCACAGGAGTTCTGTGCTAATAAAATGATAGTGTGTATGTGTAAAATGCAAATGCATTTAGTTGAGTACGGCAAAGGTTGGGCCCTGTCTCGAGCTGGAACGCAGCATGTGAGAAGAAAAATCTTTGTAAAAGCCAGATTAATAAAACAATATTTTACTTAAAAGATTATTGTATCTGTAAGTTATCAGTTCTGCCGACGAACTGGTTCTTCTGTTCGTAACCGTATTAGGTGCAAGACAAAAGGCAAATGCTTGATGAGAGATCACAGCTAGTGGGTCTGAAAATGCACAGGAAGAAAACAAAGATACAGCGAATAAATGCAGGAAACGATAACAAGATGTAGAATCATACAAAGACATTGGTTGCAATATAGACAGATGGAGTAACAGACAACGATATCAAAATAAGAGTACAGATGGCTAGATGAGCTTTCATTACACTCGGAAATATATGGAGATCAAAGGAAGTGAAGTCAAAAAAAAAAAAAAACCACAATCTTTATTTCAAATATCATGTCAGTCCTGCCATCTGGATCTGAACACAGAGAACAACAAAAACAACTAAAAAGCTGAAGATTTTTTATACATTGGTTTTAAAAAAAGGTAGTCTCATTTCAGATACTGACGTAGGGGAGAAAAGTGTAAGAGGCTTCACAATAATAGGTTGAGATTGAAGAGGTGGGGTTTTCAGGTCTCTTCTTCGCTGCCTTAGTCTTTCCTACTCCAAGAGCAGAGTAAGGTATCTATTTAGAGCTCCGTAAACTATAGCGTGACGCCACCGTATTTCAAACCCGCTACCTTTGCCGCGAGAGGTCAGCGCTCTAACCATGGTCGTTCTCATTTAATGGGTACTAGCTTAAAATAAAAGGATTGTAGTAGAATGACAAGGTGACTAATGTGGAACTGATGACACAAACCAGACAAGTGTCAGTGGAACAAGACATGACAAAACCAGATAAGTGTCAGTGGAACATGACATGACAGGAACCAGACAAGTGTCAGTGAAACAAGACATGACAGGAACCAGACAAGTGTCAGTGGAACAAGACATGACAGGAACCAGACAAGTGTCAGTGGAACAAGACATGACAGGAACCAGACAAGTGTCAGTGGAACATGACATGACAGGAACCAGACAAGTGTCAGTGGAACAAGACATGACAGGAACCAGACAAGTGTCGGTGGAACAAGAGATGAGAAGAAGGTGTTGGACACACACTAAACAAACCTACTGATTGCTTTCACAGGCAATCTTTGTTCTGGAATCCCCAGGGTAAGAGAGGCAGACGAAGGCCAAAGGTCACATGGAGAAGAGAACTGGAGACAGACATGAAGGGGATGGAGAAGATATAACAAAAACCTTGAGCTGACGGCACAGGACAAGAAGACTTGTCATAAAGCATATACTCTTTGAGGAGTTGAAAGGTGATGATGATGATGACAAGTTAACTAACTTACATTCGATTATGTTGTTTCTTTTTAGTAATACACTTACATTCGATTATGTTGTTTCTGTTTAGTAATACACTTACATTCGATTATGTTGTTTCTGTTTAGGAATACACTTACATTCGATTATGTTGTTTCTGTTTAGTAATACACTTACATTCGATTAGGTTGTTTCTGTTTAGTAATACACTTACATTCGATTAGGTTGTTTCTGTTTAGTAATACACTTACATTCGATTAGGTTGTTTCTGTTTAGTAATACACTTACATTCGATTATGTTGTTTCTGTTTAGTAAAACACTTAAATTCGATTATGTAGTTTCTGTTTAGGAATACACTTACATTCGATTATGTTGTTTCTGTTTAGGAATACACTTACATTCGATTATGTTGTTTCTGTTTAGTAATACACTTACATTCGATTATGTTGTTTCTGTTTAGTAATACACTTACATTCGATTATGTTGTTTCTGTTTAGTAATACCAACAAATATTAGGGAGAATAAAAGGAGGGGGGGGGGCGCAAGATATTTGTGATGTCACATAGGAGGGGTGAGGTCTGGGTTTTTGTGACGAAATGTGACGAGCAAGGGGAAAAAAGGGAGGGGGGGGGGTAAAAATGGCAAAAATTTGCGTAACATCATATGTGGATGACCCAAAGACAATGAAAATGCCCTAATCTTATTACAGTACCTCCACTTATTATTTAATTATCTCCCTTAATCTTTTTATCTCTTCAAGGCACTGTATATATCGGCTAGCGCCTTCTCTTTCTCAAAGTCATCGTCAGCCTCGCCCTACACAATCCTGAGCCGCTTCAACGGCTTCTTCTTTGCTGTGTTCGCCACCGCCCAGATAGTGGGTAACTTGGTGACTAGTACGATTATCAGAGACGGAATTGGGAACGACACGGATGTCATCGTGAAGTTCTGCGGGCCCAATGATTGTCCTCACAGCGAGAATGCTACTACAGTAAGTATTTTTGGGATTTCTGGGCTGGGGTAATAGGCAGATAGAGAAAGATAGAATGACAAATAGAATAATGAAACATATTACCTATCCACTTTTAGGGAAGGAAACTAATAAATATTTTTCAGAATCTATAGTCTGGGAGGACCTATCTGATGTAAAACCACCATGGTAAATGTGCTGTTTGGTCAGAGAGATCTGACCTGTCTGTATGATGTGGTTGTTGTGTCCGTGTTGTGTCCAGACGTGGGTAGAGAATAGAATTTTGACACATAGCCAATACTTTGATTGCAGAGCTGTGAGTTTCAGTTGTCAACAAGGCGGTGTCCATTCAGGTGGTGATTTTACTCGAGTGTATCTGTGCAGTACGTTGTGACAGAGACCACTATTATTGCCCGCCAGCACGGAGAGGTGGGACCACCAGATTTCAGCACCAGAGCTACATATGCAAGTTGAGTGAGCCTCTGGTCTGCTGGAAGTTCACCAACGCCTTTTAGTTACTAATACCCCATAAAATTCCTGTAATTTACTGGACACTGTGTAGTCAATATAGACAGGTGTGATGAGGCCACCCCAACAGCACAAGCATTAACTATCCTCCCAAGTAGATGACTACTAGAACATTTTAATAAAACTAACTAGTCTGGTACTTATATATGTACACTCTTGCATTTATTATGTAACATTCCATGCATTTCTTTCATAATTTTTTAAATTTTTTTAAAAAAAGTTCTGGTCAACATAAAACTTGATCCAGAACAAATAAATGTAATATAATTCTATCAAAAATTTTACACTCTTGAGTTAGTTCAGTGTATTATAATATTTGTTAAATATTATTAGTCTGCTTAAATATCTGTGGGTGTATCCATAACTATCACACCACATTACATATCATTACCCTAGACATTTTACATAGCTACATTCATTAAGAAAAAAAATTAAGTGTGAGGTCGTAGTGGTAGCAAGAAAGGCCTTCTGACAATTCACAACTACATTTTATCTCAGGAGCCTTCACAGCTGGCCTCATACATTACATTTAGTAATATCACCATCATACAATACCATCAAACCCACTACAATCATGTGACGTATTCTTTCCAGAACGTTGTCTCCATTACAGCTGCTCTGAACACATCACGATTCTGGGCAAGTCGACCTGCATCAGCCAAAGACAAGTTCAGACTCTCTGTGATGTCCTGGGTCCACCGTCGTCTAGGGCGACCCCTTCCCCTTTTTCCAGGGACTATGCCTTCCATCACTGTTGTTTCCAGACTATTATGTCTTTTTATATGACCGAAAAATTTCAGCTTCCTTATTGCGATGGTATTTAAAAGCCAATGTTCCTGTACGTTTAGTGAGTGCAGTACTTCTCTGTTGGTCTTTTTTTTCTGTCCAGGGTATTCTCAACATCCTTCTGTAGCATTTCATTTCGAATGATGTAACCTTTTTTGCAACTGTTTTATTGAGTGTCCAAGTCTCGCAGCCGTATGTTGCTACTGGGAAAATACATGCTCTGATCAGTTGTAACTTTGTTTCTTTGCTTGTGCCTTGCCATAGGTTTTTCATCTGTATTAGTTTATGTGAAGCAATTGCAAGTCTTCTTTTAATTTCTACTGCACAGTCGCCAGAGCTGTTGATGATTGATCCTAAGTATTCGAATTCATTAACACTTTCTAGTTCTTCGTTATCAATTTCAATTTCTGGTTTGGTCTTTACTTTGTCTGTTGTCAATACTTTAGTCTTCTTGGTGTTTAGGTATAGATTCTGGGCCTCGCTGTGTTTTTTGGTGGACAGAATTAATTGTTCAAGTCCTTCTGGGTTGGTCGATAGGAGGACTGTGTCGTCAGCATATCTGATTTCCGGGATCTGGTACCCGCTGATGTTAAATGAGTCAAACTCATACATGCCCTCAAATGTAACTCCCTAGGGAAGAGAAGAGAGTGAGAAAACTTAAGCGAATCTGAAGGGGAAAGGTTGAAGTTAAAACCAGAGTAACCGGGACCTCACAGGCACAGCTATAGGTGCCGACCCAAAATATAAATAACTGGGGAGTTACAATTATGGCACAGTCTTCCAGAAGAAAAAACAAAGGACTTCAGATGATGATGATGATGATTTTGTTTAAGACAAACAGTGGCGTGTTTAGGAATTTTGTTGAGGGTGGACTGTTCGGATTAGAGGGGTCTCCTCTTTGGGTGGTGGTGGGGAGGGGGGGGGAAATCAATCTCTAACCCCCCCCCCCCCCCCGCCACTTTGTTTTCATTCCTTATCCTTCCTTATTAACCAAGGTGCCACCAATACAGATGGTCTCTTGCATGCAGACTGCGTCAAAGCCGACGCGTCAACAGTGAGGAATGCAGTTAGCGACCCACAGCTAGACTGCTTGCGTCAGTGTCAGCGAATCAGAGCTAACCAAGACCCTACTCACCTCCAAGTGGTGATCCTGGAAACAGGCTGCATCACTGCAGTCTGGCTGAGTGAGTAGGGATCGAAGAGGGAAGGGTAACCCGTTCCCAAAAATGTCGTGCTGAAGTCGGATGTGTCGGCCGAAAGGCACAAATATCGCAGCTTCGCTGTAAATAAACGGACACAACGCAACCAACGTCCTTTTCAGGACGAACGAACTAGAAGAAGAAGTTTTACAATTAGTAAGCATTATGTTTGACATAATGAGGTCACCATTCTCATACACAACTTTATTTCAGTCGCCTCTTACGGAAGCAATATTCCCATTCTTTCTTTGTCTCCCCTGAGACACCTCCGGGAACTACACACGGCCCATTTTGTTTGAAAACATTCTACATGATTGTGAGCATACAGTTTACAATTTGAATAACAAAAATGTTTCAAAACAAGTATGTCATCTGACGTCGTAATAGCAACTCAAAATAATTTATGAGCCACCTAAGACATGCTAGAAACAAATATGACGGAGAGCGTTAAAGTCGGAAAGCTTCCCCATCTCTGTTCCCTTTAAATACGCCACTGAAGAGAAATGTTGTAAGAAACATTACCAAGATAAGACTTCGATGCCTTGGGTTTTGCGTTATTTTTATTTACCGTGTTTCTAAGAATGTGATAATAAATGGTGATACTTCAAGATTATAAGCTATAATAAGAAACATTTAATAATGGCAACAGCTGTTCATTTTGTGGTAAAGATTATCAACAGTGAGAAGACAGCATACAGAGAAGCGAGTAGAGAAAATAAATATGTGTCAAGGTATGCAGGTCAGGACACTTGTCCGTAAAACTCCCTCGACAGTAAGTGAGAACTGGTCTCTACAATACCAGTTTCGTTCACACAAAAATAGCTCAAATCAGGGATTCTTAATCTTTTTGACCTCACTTTTTCCCAGCTTTATAAGGTGGGGTAACACGATCCCTTTCTCTCTGCCTTCCTTAAATCTAAAGCAGAGCAGGTACCTTTTTACAGCTAGGTAGACTGACCGTAACGTTACCATGTTGAGATTCTGGAACCTGGTAACTGTGCCGCGAGAGGAAAGCAATATAACCACTTAGCCAATCGGACGCTGAATTCCTCGCATATTCACATAAAATATATGAATATAAACTTCACCTTAATGAGAAGGATCTAGCTGCTTTCGGTGAGGGACAACGGAAATTTGAGTCCTGGACAATATGTGGCACATGTCACACCTGGAATAGCTAATCCCATAGCAGAGGCTGTGGTAGGGGAGTGAGATGTTAAAGACTGTACTATACTAGGTCCAGTTTCGAGAGGTGGTGTGACCTGTTGCCTTCCTCACTGCGTTTGCCTCCCCTAACTCAGGAGCAGAGTCGTGTATCCATATACAACTGAGTAAACTGAAGCTTGACGCCACCGTGCTTTGAACTCGGCACCTTTACTGCGATAGGCCATCGCTCTGCCAGTCGGACGCACTGTTAGACCTGGAATACAACCGATTTCAAGCCTTTGTCTTCGCACTGACCAACAACGAATAGTTTAATTCTAAACTTTACAATTTTCTCCAGCGAGGAAGCTATTGCAAATCAGAGGCACATCTCCAATCCAACCTGCAAGTCTGGAAGGAAGAGCTGGAGAAGAGAGGGATGGTCATAAGCAGCTCTAAAACAAAATCCATGGTGATATCACGAGAAGAAAGAAGACATCAGATTAAGCTGGGAGAACAGGTCCTGGAGCAGGTCGACCACTTTAAATACCTCGGAGCTATTATAGACCGAGGCATCAAAGAAGAGTTGGCCACTCGAAAAGCAGCAGCTGGGAGACTTTTTCAGGCCATAAATCGAGGATTCCTCAGCAAGAGAGAGGTTGGTAAGAAAACGAAGATGGTTGTATACCGCTCCACCTATGTCCCAGTCTTGACATGTGGATGCGAGTCATGGGCAATGACTACAACCCATAAAAGCCAGATCCAAACCTCAGAAATGACGTATCTGAGGAAGGTGGTTGAAGTAACACGAAGAGACATGGTACGCAATCAGACGATACGTCAAGGCCTTAAATCCTACCCCCTGCAGACCCAAGTAGAACAGTCCCAATTAAGATGGTTTGGCCATCTCTGCAGAATGGGAGAAGATCGGCCACGACAAGCATGGGAAACAAAGAGCCAAGGATCCAGACCCCGAGGACGACCCAGAGTCCGCTGGGAGGACAACATTAGACAATCTTTGAAGGACCGAGGACTGGAATGGAACCAGGCCAGGAGGAAGACAGCCGATAAGGTAGTCTGGCGCTCTCTCTTCCAAACATCTACACCTCACGGTAGAAGGGGAACGACTAAGTAAGTAAGTAAGTAAGGAAGGAAGCTATTGCGATACATTTTATGGGAGGCACATCGCACCTTCCCTGGGGAGACTAATCCCACAGGTTAAGAACCCCTGTCCTACATTAACTTTAGTATAATTCATTGCACTATTCTTTCAAATAATTCCTCCTTCCGTTAAATTTGTTTTTCCTGTTTGCAGGTAAACATAAAGTCGTGCACAGCCAACTAAGTTTCGAAAGTTGTATTGTTTCTCGCATCTCTTTTCACAGCCGCCGCAGCGTTTAAATAGTGAAGAGTCACATGATCTGGGTTCTGTTTAGTGGATTATCAGGCCAATGAAAGTTTACGTTGGTCAATATTAGTAAATACTGTATCCGTGATTTCGGCAAACGACCAACTGTGACAATGTTGCTATCAGTCATTATCGTCACTGCCCCATGTAGTTCCCGGTTGTCTATGAGGAGATAATGGAGATGATGAGGAGATAATGGAGATGATGAGGAGATAATGGAGAAAATGAGGAGATAGAAATTGCCCACTGCTCCCTCAGGCACGTCGTCTGGAGATGAGATGTGTATGGGGCTGACAGCCTCATTAGGCATAACGAACTGCCGCAAGAAATAGGCACTGCAAGACGACGTCTGATGATGCTCGAAGGAGAACTCATGAAGAATTATTGTTATTGTTCATCAGAATCGACATCATTACCATATGGGTAAACCCATAGGTGCTAAGTCTCCCTCAGCAAATGTCGAAGTCTGTGAATGCTAACTTTTCTTGTAGCGCGCTGGTTGTATACACGACGCATACATCCTCTCGTGCGTCCATCCCTACTTGTCTTACGTTTTATGCCAAATTACAGCAATCTTAGCCATGTTTGCATTATTATTTCTCCCTTTTCCATATCTAATGTCCCCACTATAGATGCTCTTAAAGCTAGTCTGTCAGTTCTTTCATTGCCGCGTATCCCTACATGGCCAGGACGGTAGATCCACACTAGTTCCTGCAGATTCGAGGCGTCTATAAAGAGTGCTCCGTCAGACCAACACTATAGTGACATTCATTAAGAATATATACCATAAAAATACGCCAGTATAGCTAATGAATACTATTTATATAAGTTACACTTTAGCTTGAGTCCTCGTGACGTTTCCGAATGGGATTTATTAGAGCTACATCGGCGATTTGGGGATACAGTTCGTGTACCGCTTCTAGTGCATTTAGTCTAGTTTTCACGTTGTTTACTCTTTTATTGTTGTTTGGTTGTCGCTAAAGAAGACGATGGTCGTATTATAAGTTACTTCTTTGTCCTACTAAGATTTAGTACGTATTTTCGTCCATCTTATCATTCACACAATACAGTACAATGTAATACAGCACATAATAATCGTAGTCTTTGTGGCTTAACCAGGGCCGTATAGAGGGAGGCAGGGGTAAAGCGGCTGGGACACTAAACACACATGTGTATATGTATATGTATCCATGAGTGTGTATATGTATCTATGAGTGTGTATATGTATCTATGAGTGTGTATATGTATCTATGAGTGAGTATTTATGTTCTGGAGCCCGACAAAGTTGCTGGCCCTTTGGAGTCCTTTCTCTTCTCGATGGATCTGTGCTCTACGTTAAAAAAAAAAGTATCGAATGCCAGTTAAAAATTGCGAATATTGTTTTTTACATCAATATATTACTAAATGAAATATGTATCAATAAGCATCTCATCAATGTAAAATTCTCGCGGACAAAAATCATGACTAACGGTACCCACATTTCTCACATTTCAATGTGTCATCTTTTCATTTGCTGCTCCATTTTGCTATGTGCTACGTTATCGACATGTAATTACAAGAATTATTTGTAACTCCCTATGGTTGCCGTCTCCTTCAGGAATATCGCACAATGGGACTAATATGAGGGTGTGAATGAGGCTGGCAACCTCATGGCTAAAACAAATTTCTACAGAAACCACCGCTTCAGAAACATTTGAATGCTTAGCGGTTGCTTCCTATATACAACGGGGTCAGCTATAGTAATGACTCTATGATCCATACAGAGCGAAAAGTAAAATGACATTGGGTTCCAACAATTTATTCCATTTAATCTTGTTAGTTAACCGTATAAAGCTATTTATTGTATTTTCATTAGTTAAACCATATATTTTATAAATTAAACCTAGCCGTATATTGTTACAATTGAAACAATTTTGGTTCCAGCTCTCATAGCCATGCTGTTTCCGACCCAGAAGGAACCGGCTTTCGCTAATTTTCACGCCTGGAGAAGTTTGGGGTATGCAATAACATTCCTCAACGCAAGCTACATGTGTGTGTCCACTAAGTTGATCGTCTGCATGACGTTTGCTGGTCTTGGTACAGTTCTTTATATCCTCGTGGAGTTTAAAGCAAAGGTGAGTCTTGTTCTTATACCATTTATGTAAAGCAAAGGTGGGTTTTATTCTCATATCATTTATGTAAAGCTGAGGTAGGTCGTGTTCTCATAATATTTATATAAAGCTGAGGTCAAAGTCAAATGACTGGTTTGATGCTTCATCAGATGTGATGGCACCTGTCATTGAAGCTAAGCGCAGTGCTATGAATGAATACAAACGTTCACCGAGTGCCAGAACCCTACAGATCCTGAGGGCTACGAGAAGCAAAGTTCAACAAACTGCTCGACGCTGTGCAAATGACTACTGGCTCCAGCTCAGTGAGAGCATCCAGATCGCAGCGCAAACAGGCAACATTAGACAAATGTATGACGGTATAAAGAAAGCACTTGGCCCCCATAAAAGTAAGACGGCACCGCTAAAAACCATCAGCGGAGAGAAGCTAACCGATAAGGGTAAGCAGATGGAGAGGTGGGTCGAGCACTACTCTGAGCTTTACGCTAGAGACAATACCGTTACGCCTGCAGCCCTTGATGGTGTCAACAGTCTGCCAACTATGGAGGAGCTGGATGCCGAACCAACATTAGAGGAACTCAGCAAGGCCATTGATAGCTTGGCCTCTGGCAAAGCACCAGGCAGTGATGGGATTCCTCCTGATTTAATCAAATGCTGTAAGAGCACGCTATTACATCCCTTGCATAGGATGCTGTGCCAGTGCTGGGAAGAGACAACTATTCCTCAAGACATGCGAGATGCCAAGATTGTAACACTGTATAAAAATAAAGGAGACAGAAGTGATTGCAATAACTACAGAGGCATCTCTCTTCTTAGTATTGTTGGTAAGGTTTTTGCCAAAGTCATCTTAATGCGACTACACAAGTTAGCTGAGCGCATATATCCAGTCACAGTGTGGATTCCGAGCTGGCAGATCAACAACAGACATGATCTTCTCTCTCCGCCAGCTTCAGGAAAAATCAAGAGAGCAGAAAAGACCATTATATATCGCCTTTATAGACCTCACAAAAGCATTCGACCTGGTTAGTAGGGATGGACTCTTTAAAATCCTCCTGAAAATAGGCTGCCCTTCTAAAATGCTGGAAATGATAAAGTCATTCCATGACGGCATGAAGGGAACAGTCCGATATGCTGGAAGCACGTCACAGCCCTTTGATATACGAAGTGGCGTTAAACAAGGCTGTGTTCTGGCTCCGACCCTCTTCGGAATCTTCTTTGCCTTACTCTTGAAACATGCATTCAGAGATGCAACTGAAGGAATATGCCTTCACACTAAGTCTGATGGCCGTCTGTTTAATCTTTCAAGGCTGAAGGCAAAAACAAAAATCAGAAGGGTCACTATAAGAGACTTGTTGTTCGCTGATGATGCTGCAGTCGTCACTCAAAGCCAACAGGAGCTTCAGAGCTTGATGAATCGCTTCACTAAAGCATGCAAGGATTTGGCCTCACAATAAGTCTAAAGAAAACGAATGTGCTGAGTCAGGATGTGGGTGCTGCACCAGTTATCACTATCGATAACTATGAATTGGCAGTGGTGCACCACTTCACATACCTAGGGTCTACCATCAATGACAAACTCTCACTGGATACAGAAATCGACAGCCGCATTGGCAAAGCTGCAGCTACCTTTGCCCGCCTCACATCGCGTGTTTGGGGAAACTCTAAACTCACAATGAAGACCAAAGCTGCGGTATATAATGCCTGCGTCACCAGCACACTCCTATATGGCAGCGAGACCTGGACGACCTATGCTAAGCAAGAAAGAAGGCTCAATACCTTCCATTTGCGGTGTCTACGCCGCATCCTCGGCATCTCGTGGAAAGATAAAGTGACAAATGTCGAGGTGTTGTCACGTGCTGGCCTTCAAAGTATGTATACGCTTCTTAGACAGCGCAGACTTCGCTGGCTTGGCCATGTTCGCCGCTTGGATGATGGTCGCATCCCAAAAGATATCTTCTACGGACAATTAGCAGATGGCAAGAGAACAGTTGGGCGACCACAGCTGAGGTTCAAAGATGTGTGCAAGAGAGATATGAGGGCACTGGACATGGATCCAGCAACATGGGAGGATAAAGCTGCCGATCGCACTAAGTGGCGATGCTATTTACGGCGCCACCTCAGATTGGGCGAAGAGAGGCTCACACAAGAAGCAGAGGTGAGGAGAAAACGTCGAAAGGAGCACCAGGAAAATAAGCAGCTGAGGGCTGTCACCTCAGGGGCGCATTCCCATAGTCAGTTATGACTGAAGGGGCTATTATGAGGTAGGTCAAGTTCTCATATCATTTATGTAAAGCTGAGGTAGGTCGTGATCTCATATCATTTATGTAAAGCTAAAGTGAGTTATGTTCTCATACCATTATGTAAAGCAAAGATGTATCTATGATAAACGAAAGTCACGTTCTCATATCACTTAAGGAAGGCAAAGGTAAGATTTGATTTCGAACCATTTATGTATGGCAAGGGTAGGTCTAGTTCTCGTATCACTTATGTACAACAAAGGTAAGTCATGTTCTCATGTCATTTATGTAAGACTAAGGTAAGTTTTGCTCTCATACTCAGCGAAAAAAAACTCACACACATCTCATCAGATAGACTCAAAATTGTTCTAACACCCGTTGTTTGTCGATGAAGAAAAATGTCATGTGATAAATTCTTCGTTCCGACCTACAGACATAAGAGTGAAATGGAAATTGATGATCATGATGGGGGTAACGACCTCATAATATAAAACACATTGCCACAGAAACCACTCCTGCAAGACCATGTGACTGCTTGGTGCAGGTTTCCTGCTAGGCGACCAGCTGTAGTGGTGCCTTCATACTCTGTAAGGAGCACAAAATAAAATGATGATGATTCATTAACAATGACAGGTAACTCATGAACTGACAGGTAACTCATGAACTGACAGGTAACTCATGAACTGACAGGTAACTCACGAACTCCATATTCTACTGTTTCATCAGATCAAACAGAAACTTGCGTTCAGGCGAGCTAGGCCCTCCATTGTGTCCGTTCCTTCTGAGGTAGAGATGAAACGAGAAAGCACACAAGGCATTGCTTCTGTAAACGGAATGAGCATGCAGTCGTTTCAGTCTGTTCAGGTATAGATAGCAGACGTCTGTTGTAATGTTGTTTAGGTTTTTTTTTAGCAGAGCCTGAGGCACTAATGATAAACTCAGACCAAAAGGTCTTTCATATTTGGACATGCGTTCTAATATAACCGACTCGGTTGAACGGGACGCGCCTCGCCAAAAGGGTAGGGTAAAGGATCCTGTTACATGCCCATTGAGGCATATTGGGAATATGGTGTTAGGCCTATATTTTCTTGACCATCGGCACACTAGGGGTGATGTGGTCAGTATCACGCCGGTCGCCTTAACCTTCCCAGAGTTGCTCTGGTACCCAGTTGGGGCTGTGTCGACCCAGGAGCCATTTGCGGTCTAAAAATATCCCACCTAATCTGGGGATCGAACCATAGACCACTGAGCTAGGACTTTAGTCTCATGTTTTCATGTACTAGAATCAGTTTTTTTTCTTTTTCATGGTCTTAGCCATTTTGTTTTAATGTCATGAACATTCTCTTTTCATATTCGTAGCCATGTTGTTTTCATATAATGGTCATTCTCTTTTTATGATCGTAGATATTCTTTTTTCATGGTCGTAGCCATTTTTTTTCATGTCAGATCGTCAGGCTGTTTAGTCAGAATCCACCAAATTCCATTCCTGGAGGAAGTTATTGTTTTCAAAATTCTCTCTCTCTCTCTCTCTCTCTCTCTCTCTCTCTCTCTCTCTCTCTCTCTCTCTCTCTCTCTCTCTCTCTCTCTCTCTCTCTCTCTCTCTCTCTCTCTCTCTCTCTCTCTCTCTCTCTCTCTCTCTCTCTCTCTCTCTCCCTCCCTCCCTCTCTCTCTCTCTCTCTCTCTCTATATATATATATATATATATATATATATATATATATCTATATATTTATATATATATTTATATATATCTATATATATATATATATATATATATATATATATATATATATATATATATATCTTAGAGCCAGTAATAAGAGAAATAGTGATTAGAGGCATCCCGCCGTACTCCAGCTCTTATCTCAAACGTTTTTTGTCCTGGATGGCTGATTTGAATTAGCTTTGGTCATATCTGTTGAAGTTGTTTAGGCTTGAAGATTATATAGAAAGGCATAAACATCGTCATACCTAAACCCTCCTTAGTTTCTATTTACGACATAAGTGATAGCTTACAATATTAGTATTATTTGCTCCCCTTTCAGGCCTCGTTAACACCTGGGGTGCTTTACGTCAGGCATAACTTTATGCACCATCTCCCTCCAATTTATGCTTCTAATAACACGATTACGTTTTTTCTATTTTATGTTTTTAATCAGTGCCAAAGAAACTCTTGAAAGTCACAAGGATTTTAGTCTCATATTGTCATGCCTTGAAATTAGCCTGTTATTATTTTTATGGTCAGTCATATTTTTTCATGGTCATAGTCATATTGTTTTTATTTGTTAATGATTACATTTCACTTTCTTTTTCATAGCCATATTCATTTCTTTACATGGGTACAGTCATTATTTTCGTGGTCAGTTAATTTATCATGGTCATAGTCATATTTTTTTAATGGTCAGTCATATTTTTTCATTGTCATAGTCATTTTTTTCATTGTCAGTCATATATTTTCATGATCATAGTTATATTTTTCATTGTCAGTCATATGTTTTCATAGTCAGTCATATTTTGTCATGGTCATAGTTATATTTTTCATAATCAGTTATATTTTTTCATGGTCAGTCATATTTTTTCATGGTCGTAGTTATATTTTTTCATAGTCAGTCATATTTTTTCATGTTCAGTCATATTTTTTCATGGTCGTAGTTATATTTTTTCATGGTCAGTCATATTTTTTCATGGTCGTAGTTATATTTTTTCATGGTTGTAGTTATATTTTTTCATAGTCAGTCATATTTTTTCATGTTCAGTCATATTTTTTCATGTTCAGTCATATTTTTTCATGGGCAGTCATATTTTTTCATGGTAAGTCATATTCATGTAAAACTAATAGCCACAGTGACCACTGCTGCAAGAGCAAGTGAATGCTTGGTGAAGGGTTCCTACAAGGGACACAGCTGGATTGTTGCTCCATGCTCCATAAGGAGCACAAAGCAAATAGATGATTTTAATAGTCATAATCTAATGATCAGGTATAACCTGTTCTCAAATCTAATGATCAGGTATAACTTATTCACAAATCTAATGATCAGGTATAACCTGTTCTCAAATCTAATGATCAGGTATAACTTATTCACAAATCTAATGATTAGGTATAACCTGTTCTCAAATCTAATGATCAGGTATAACTTATTCACAAATCTAATGATCAGGTATAACCTGTTCTCAAATCTAATGATCAGGTATAACTTATTCACAAACCTAATGATCAGGTATAACCTATTCTCAAATCTAATGATCAGGTATAACTTATTCACAAATCTAATGATCAGGTATAACCTGTTCTCAAATCTAATGATCAGGTATAACTTATTCACAAATCTAATGATCAGGTATAACCTATTCTCAAATCTAATGATCAGGTATCACTTATTCACAAATGTAATGATCAAGTATAACCTATTCTCAAATCTAATGATCAGGTATAACTTATTCACAAATCTAATGATCAGGTATAACTTATTCACAAATCTAATGATCAGGTATAACCTATTCTCAAATCTAATGATCAGGTATAACTTATTCACAAATCTAATGATCAGGTATAACTTATTCACAAATCTAATGATCAGGTATAACCTGTTCTCAAATCTAATGATCAGGTATAACTTATTCACAAACCTAATGATCAGGTATAACCTATTCTCAAATCTAATGATCAGGTATAACTTATTCACAAATCTAATGATCAGGTATAACCTGTTCTCAAATCTAATGATCAGGTATAACTTATTCACAAATCTAATGATCAGGTATAACCTATTCTCAAATCTAATGATCAGGTATCACTTATTCACAAATGTAATGATCAGGTATAACATATTCTCAAATCTAATGATCAGGTATAACTTATTCACAAATCTAATGATCAGGTATAACTTATTCACAAATCTAATGATCAGGTATAACCTATTCTCAAATCTAATGATCAGGTATAACTTATTCACAAATCTAATGATCAGGTATAACTTATTCACAAATCTAATGATCAGTATAATGTATTCACAAATCTAATGGTCAGATATAACTTATTCACAAATCTAATGGTCAGATATAACTTATTCACAAATCTAATGATCAGGTATAACTTATTCACAAATCTAATGATCAGGTATAACTTATTCACAAATCTAATGATCAGGTATCACTTATTCACAAATCTAATGATCAGGTATAACTTATTCACAAATCTAATGATCAGGTGTAACTTATTCACAGATCTAATTATCAGGTATAACTTATTCACAAATCTAATGATCAGGTATAACTTATTCACAAATCTAGTTATCAGTATAATGTATTCACAAATCTAATGGTCAGATATAACTTATTCCCAAATCTAATGATCAGATATAACTTATTCACAAATCTAATGATCAGGTATAACGTATTCACAAATCTAATGGTCAGATATAACTTATCCACAAATCTAATGGTCAGATATAACTTATTCACAAATCTAATGGTCAGATATAACTTATTCACAAATCTAATGATCAGGTATAACTTATTCAAAAATCTAATGGTCAGATATAACTTATTCACAAATCTAATGATCAGGTATAACTTATTCACAAATCTAATGGTCAGATATAACTTATTCACAAATCTAATGATCAGGTATAACTTATTCACAAATCTAATGTTCAGATATAACTTATTCACAAATCTAATGATCAGGTATAACCTGTTCTCAAATCTAATGAGGTATAAGGTATTCACAAATCTAATGGTCAGGTATAACTTATTCACAAATCTAATGATCCGATATAACTTATTCACAAATCTAATGGTCACATATAACTTATTCACAAATTTAAAGATCAGGTATAACGTATTCACAAATTTAATGGTCAGGTATAATGTATTCACAAATCTAATGGTATGTACGATTATGAGTGGTTGTATGGGTGTCTGTATTCATGTATGTGTGTATGGTGTATGTTTAAAATGATATCAGTAAACACAGATTAATTCTGCCAAGTGTAAATATTATGATACGAATGTATGTTATATGTCTGCTGTACGTCTATCATATGTTATGTTTTTATGTATGCATGCGTATATGTGTGTATACATGTCCCAGTATGTACATATGTCTGTATGTTTGAATGAATGA
Source organism: Oreohelix idahoensis (assembly GCA_024509875.1). NCBI lineage: Eukaryota > Metazoa > Mollusca > Gastropoda > Stylommatophora > Oreohelicidae > Oreohelix > Oreohelix idahoensis. Next base: position 74,049 of record JAMPIV010004370.1, read on the forward strand.
ATGTGTATGCATTATTTATTTAAGTAGGGGGTTAAACTATATAAATATTTCAGTCATGATTCCTCCAAGTATGTTTGTATTTATTTTAGTAGAAAATCAGACTATTCAAAAACTGTAAGATAATCTAGCCTTTTGTTTTCATATTCTGATATCATTGTCTGTCCCTCCAACAGTGTCTTTAATGCTGCTAAGGTATAAGTAAATATGCATGAATATATGCATTTATTTTAGTAAGGAATCTATCCAAATAATGCAATCATGGTTTCTATGTCAGACGGGCCTGCGTGCCCAATTCTTAACCCTTTGAAAATAAAGTTCGTTCGTTCGTTCCCTAGTACGGATCAAAGTATGAATGCGTGTGTTTATTTTATTCAGTAAGGTGTCAAACTATCCAAAAAATACAATCGCTATTTCTCGTAAGGATTTCTTTAAGTGCGTAAGTGCGATTATTGTGTTTATTTATTTTAATAGGAAATCAAACTAACAAAATAATACTATCTTTGATTTCTCTCCAGGATCATCTTTCCTTTGACCGTGTGGAGCTGACAGATATTATCAACGAAGCCCAGCAAGGCTGGAGGCGGGATGAGAAGGGGTTAACACTTGAAATCAGCAAAGTCATGAGTCAGGAACATCTTGCGGGCAGCAAGGTCACCAACTGGTACCACACAGGGCCCGTGCTATGCGGCTATCCGGACATGCTTCCAAATCAAAGTACCAGCCAGAAAGGCCTGCCACGTTCACTGTCTGATGGCCACCTTCTTTATGCCGCAGTTAAAGTGAACGCTGCGCTGAACAAAATAAGGCGCGAACGGATCCACACGACCGGCGGGGAAGACACAAGCAGGACCGTATCCTCTGTCAACAAAAGATCAGTCCCAGATGTCGTGCCACGTTCATTCAATGTCATCCCGGAAGTTGCTTCTGAAGATGAGTTTAGCATCGAGAATGAAACCGGAACTGACTTTGTCCATAATTCTGACAATGACGGAAATGTTTTCGAACACGACGATGATGATATTGATGAAGTAGAATCCAAAGAGATTATGGAATACAGAAAAGTTATACGACGTCTGAGTGAAACATTGAACAAAGACAACTTAAGCTTAAAAGGCAGAGAACTAGAAGCATGCTGTCAGGAATCACTGTCTTCCGGTGGTGACCACGAGAACCAGGCATTCGAGTATGATGATAATGACCCATATTACGATGGAGATATTGTGTTCACATGTGGAGCATCTTCACCTTCTGCCAGCAATGGGTTCAACAACGAATCTGAGGATAGTGATATTAAGAGCTATCAAAGAGGTCTCGATGCTATTGAGACTAGGTCACCAGACAAATTCGTTGACCAGAGGGCAAGACTCGGCTCAAATGAGCAAAGTCATTTGAGTGAGAATGCAGAGGACACTGGCCCGCTTGTTAACAGTTTAAATAACTCAAGAAAAGCCAAATCTGTGCCAGAAACAGTTTCAAAAAAAGGTGCAAAGAAAAGCAAAAAAGATAAAATGCTCAGCGTGTTAAGAGGTGTTCGGAAATCGAAAAAGACAAATAAAGATGATATTAAATATACTGACAATGAATCTTCAAGTGAACACGCTCATGACCTAGACGGCGATGAAGACGATGAAGGGAATGACTCGGATGCAGACAGTGATGGATTTGTCGATTGCGAGTCTGAAGACAATAAGAGTTATCTCACCATTGACTTGAATGACATCGATAGAAGCAGGAGGAAGCAATTGATACCAATCAGCGAGACAGAAGATGTCACGTGTATATATTAATGAGCTCACTTAGAAGGCAGACATTCCGCTACCAGTGTTACATGTTATATGTGATAAAACTTGTAGATAATTTCTAATAAATAATTGGATATGACTTTTACCAAGAAGGTAACTGATATTTGACTGGCAAAAGCCGATTCTGTTTAGTGATCTTACTAACCGTCGCTCACTGAACTGAAAATATATAACTGGAATGCTTCTCTTGGCTAGGCGTTTAATCCGTGAGATGAGAGTAAGCAATATGGCAGTCTCAAACTTAACTCTCTTCACTTTACCCAATGCTCCGATAACCGAACCGCACACTTATATAAAATGTCCATGATTGACAACTGCTTCGTAGTTTTTATGTACAAAGTGGGAGCCGCGCTAGCGTAGTGGTTACAACACCGCTCTGGCGACCGGGTGATACAGGATCAAACCCGGGCGACGGCATTTGAGGATTTTTCGTCGACCGGGATTTGGACTGGATTAACTCGAGACCTGGCGTGACATTTGAAGGAGTGTCGTCGACCAGGGACTGGCGGCTCCTGAGCCGACCCAGCTGCAATGGGTACCTCCGAAATCGGCGAGTATTTGCCTGAATGGCGAGGGACACCTGTCTCTGTACAAGAAATAAAGGGATACTCACGTAAAATCAATGTCAGGTTAGACGTAAATAATAACCTGAGATTTCGCCTCGAGTATTAGCGGGCGTGCGCAAAAAAAAAAAAAAAAATGTACAAAGTTTATTTTGTTAATATATATTTTTTTAGTATTTATTGTTGTTATAAAATATTAAGCATATCAAATGATGACCTGACTCTTCTGTCAGATGGCCGTAAACCGATACAAGGCAAAATAACAATATTTATGAGAGGTCACAACAACTGGGTATGAGAGAAAAAACAAGATTCCTCCTGGAGAAACATAATTACAGGATGTAAACTTATAAATATGTCTTGTGAGATAAATAGATAAAGTTTGAAATACAGACAGTGATATCACATCAAGACTAAAAAAAAACAAAAAACAAGATGAAGTTTCGTTGCACTGGGACACATATGGAAATCAAAATAAATAAAGTCCAACACAAAAATCAAAATTTTCATCCCAAATGTCAGTCTATCCTATTGTATAGTTCTAAAACATGGAGAACAAAAAAAGAAAGTTAGTAATAAAGATACAGGTTTTTATATATGGGTGACTGCGCAAAAGAGAGGAACTGAAATGATATGACTATGTGGAAACTGTACGATAATGGAAAGTACCAAACAAACAAGAGTGGAGGAAAGGTGAAACGAAGACGCAGGCTGTAGAGAACACACACGTGGTACGAGGTTGATAGCGTTACAAGGCAGTCCTTGTTCAAGAATCCCCAAGGTAAGAGAGATGGAGGAGACCGAAAAGCAGATGGAGAATGAAACGGGGGGTGGTGGGGGGGGGGGGGGGGTGTGGGGGGGGGGGGGGGGGGGGGGGGGGGGGGGGGGGGGGGGGCGGGGGGCGGGGGGAGCAAACATAAAGTGATAAAGAAGACACAGAGACCCGCGATTGGTTGACACAGGACAGGAAGGCTTGCCGTGACCTTGTTAAAGGTCTATAATACTTAGGGATCCGATATATATATATATATATATATATATATATATATATATATATATATATATATATATATATATATATATATATATATATATATATATATATATATATATATATATATATCGGGTGGGCCAAAAGTCAAGCCTCATGGCTAGTTTTTTTATATAAATTAAATTAAATGTTCCAACTGGCAGCCATTTTCTTCGAAACACTTTCTTACTTGGATGGCGCGTGACCTTTAAACATTCCTAAAGTAACGTATCAATGGATCAAAGTCAAGTCAAGTCAAGTAACATAAAGTAAAAATGACTGGATGAAAGCATGCGTCTAATGGAGCTCACTGAAACATTTGTTTCTTGTGATAACTGTCTCAGTAAATTATGTGGGCTGTTTTTTTTAGATGTGTACAGACTCGTGCAGAGATTTTTGCATCGGTTAAAGTTCTTGGTCGACCAATACGCTGCCGTTCATTAATGCTTCCCGTTTATTTGAAGCGATGGAACAATGTACCAATAGTTCTATGGTCCGCTGGGTGCCTGTCAAGATGTTTGGCATTAAACTCTTCAGCAACTGACCATTGTGTGGCACCGTCCTCTCTGTACATGAGAGCAATCTCTGTTCTTTCTTGTTTTGTTAATCTATAAACCAGTGTTTCTGGAACAACATAAAATTAATAAAAATATAATAACTTGCCTATGGGGCGTGACTTCTGTCTCCAATGTCGGAAAAATGGTGTGTCAAGTATTAATAAAATAATTATTAATATGTACAACCTATCTTAAGCAAGAAGAAGGCTCAATACCTTCCCATCTACGGTGTCCACGTCACATCTATGCAATTTCATGGAAGAACAAAATAACTCATGTTGAGGCGCTGACCTTCAAAGAATGTACGCACTTCTTATGCAGCGCAAACTAACTGGCTTGTTGATCGTGTCAGCCGCATGGAAGATGGTCGCATACCCAAAGATATTTTCTACGGACAACTGGCAGGTGGGAAATGCACAGCCTTGCGACCGCAGATAAGGCTCAAAGATGGTGTGCAAGAGAGGCATGAAGACAATGGACATAAATCTAGCAACCTGGGAAAATGAAGCTGCCGATCGCACCAAGTGGCTATGTTCTTGATGGCACCACCTCAGATTGGGCGAAAAGAAGCTGTTTACAACAAGCAGAAAAGAAAAGAACACGTCAAAAGTATCACAGGCACAACAACAAAAAGTAGCTGAGGGCTATCACCTCAAGGGCGTGTCAATCCCAGAGTTAGTTATGAATGAAGGGGGCTATTATTAATATTATTATTAATATGTATAAATCTTTTTTAATGTTCAAATTATTTGTAAAAATAACGAAAGTAATTAATAAAATAATAAATTATAATATTCATTTTTGTACTTATTTTTACAAAAATATTATAATTGACATATACATATATATGTAAGTAAACATTAAAAAAATTAAACATAAGATTCATATATTGATTACCCTTTAACTACCCATGGAGCACTAACCTACAACATGTTCACGACAAGACTTCCAAGCCCGTGCCATTTGTTCCAGGTCTGCCCATATCTTCTTTATCCCATTCAGGCCTGTACCCAGTTCTCTTCTCCCTGTGTTTTCGGTCATCCTGTATTTATCTTATGCAGAGGATTCTAGAGTAAGGGCTGCCTTGTGATACAATCAACTGGTTCCCCCAGTCTGTGTCTTATCCAACAACAGTGTGTTGTACTCCTCCTCTGATTCTACCAGTAATTGTTTGGCTCTTTCCATCAGTTCCACGTTAACGATCTTGTTACGTCACTTTAACTATTTTACACAGCACAAGCACTCATTTATCAAAGTCTGCAACTTTTTGAATGTCGTTTTTCTTGTCCGCCATGTTTATTATAATAGCCCCTTCAGTGATAACTGACTATGGGAATGCACCCCTGAGGTGACAGCCCACAGCTGCTTATTTTCCTCCTGGTGTTCCTTTCGATGTTTTCTCTTGTCTTCTGCTTGCCATGACAGCTTCTTTTCTCCCAATCTGAGGTGGCGCCACGGAGAGCATCGCCACTTGGTGTGATCGGCAGCTTCATCCTCCCATGTTACTGGATTTATGTTCATCGCCCTTCATGTTTCTCTTGTACATATCTTTGAACCTTAGCTGCGGTCGTCTAACTGTTCTATTGCTATCTGCCTGTTGTCCGTAAAAGATATCTTTCGGGATGCGACCATCTTCCATGCGGTGGACATGGCCAAGCCAGCGTAGTCTGTGCTGTCTAAGCAGTGCATACATGCTTTGAAGGCCAGCACAGGACAACACGTCGACATTTGTCACTTTGGCCTTGCACGAAATACCGAGGATGTGGTGTAGACACCGTAGACGGAAGGTATTGAGCCTTCTTTCTTGCTTAGCATAGGTTGTTCATGTCTCGCTGCCATATAGAAGTTTGCTGGAGACGCAAGCGTTATATACCGCAGCTTTGGTCTTCATTGTGATTTTAGAGTGTCCCCAAACACGCGTTGTGAGGCGGGCAACGGTTGTTGCAGTGTTTCTTTTGGTCTTCCTTTTTTCCGCTTACCCTCAGGAACCCAAGTGAGCGCCTGTAGTGGTATTCTGTTGTTTTGCATTCGTAGGACATGACCGATATATGACCATCGTCTTTTCCTTATATAGTCGGAGACATATTTTCTGCCTAGAGTCTTCTCTTATTTGTCGATTAGTCTTGAATTCTTTCCAACTGATGTTCATGAGTTTTCTAAGACATTTGTTCTCGAATGTATTCAGCTTGTTCTCCAATGATTTTGTTATTTTCCAACTCTCACAGCCGTATGTTAACACTGAGATAACATTTGAATTAAACAGACGAAGCTTGGTATGTATATTCAATGATCGTAATTTCCAAATGTTAGATAATCTATTGAAGGCGCTAGCTGCCAAAGCAATTCTAGTATGGATTTCTCTTGTTGTGTCACCATCCTGAGTCATTTTACTGCCTAAATAATTGAAACTTTCAACTTTCTGTAGTTTTTCCCCGTTCAAGATGATATCAAAGGTCTCGTTAGAAAAGTTCATAGCTTTAGTTTTAGAGGCATTTATTTGGAGACCAATTTTAACCGAGAGATGACACAAATTATTTATTGCTTCTTGGGATTGTCTTGGTGTTGAACTTAAGAATGCTACATCATCTGCGAAATCCAGGTCCCCCAGGAATTTTCCCTTTGTCCATTTTATACCCAATTGTTCATTGTGGGTATAGTTTCTCATAACCCAATCAATAGCTATTCCAAAAAGTAGTGGTGACATAATACAGCCTTGTTTCACCCCTGTTTCTACTGTAAACCTTTCTGTATTCCCTTTATTTGTTCTAACACAACATCTTGCATTGTCATATAGCGCTTTGATTATATTCACATATTTTGTTGGAAAACCATAGATTGTAAGTATCTTCCACAATGATGGGCGGTGTAGACTATCAAAGGCTTTTTGAAAATCGACGAAGGTGATAATAAGTGGCGATTGCCTTTCCACTGATTCTTCTGTATTCCATGTACAAAATAAAACACGAATTTTCTTTTAAGCAAGGACCAAAAATTAATCACTCTTGTAGTCGTTTCTGTGGCAATTTGCTTTTCATGCTGAGGCTGTCAACCTCCTCATGCACAACAACCTCCTGCACAACCTCATATTAGTCACATTGTACGACATGCCTGAGGGTACAGATGGCCTATTCTATTTTTGTCTCTTCAGAAACCATGGGAATTACCCGGGGCAGATATATTTACTTAGTCAGACATAGTCTAGACAATAGAACTCTTATTGCGATCCTTGGCAGCAAACATACATTTTTACCGTCTATATTCTTGATTGATTCTTCAAAATACTTCTTTATTTCTATTTTTATAATTCACAAGTCAAGTCTTATTTTCTCCTGTCTCGATCTGATACATTTTATTGAATTTGCGTGTGTATCTGTAAACATTATACAATTTTTTATTTTGTTCTTCTTAAGCACTTCTAATCCATATCATACAGTTGAATTTACTACAACATTGTAGCACAAAAAGTAGTTTTTAATAGTAGATATGATGGTTTATTTTCATAAACATTACAGAATTATGGACATTATTTCTTACTGTAACAGTAATCATAATTTGAAAGAAAAGTAAATTATGTGGAAAATGCAGCTCTAAAAAGATTCACTTTAGCTGTCGAAGCATAACTACTATTGGAAGGGGAGGGAGAGAGAGATAGAGATAGAGAGAGAGAGAGAGAGAGAGAGAGAGAGAGAGAGAGAGAGAGAGAGAGAGAGAGAGAGAGAAGGAAAACACTACTGTATCTTCTTTGATCCATAACCACCAACCGTCAAAGCAGTCAGCGGCCATCACGCCTGGTGGCGTCTTGTAGGGCAGCAACAAATTGATTCCACTTTGCTCAGTCGTCGGCCATCCTTCATACAGTGCCCCAACTGTGGTTCATTCTTTGCATCTCAGCTTCCACAGTTCTCCGCCAAGTTGTTTTTGGTCGGCCTCTCTTTCGCTTTCCCTCGGGCGTCCATAGCATAGCTGTTCTTAAACACTACTGTATAGGGATGATATAATGTGACAGATAGGAAAACAATTTTCCACTTTTCATATAATAAATAAAGAAGGACATATGAAGATGGTTATGAAGTGCAAATAACAGCAAAATAAAAATACATCTACATGAGTAGCTGTGTTGCATCTGCTTGAGGGAAAAACCAGCTGACTAACTTCAGACTTTTTTCCGAAAATCCTCTCTGAATGTTAAGTCTTGTAATGTAAATAATTGTGCTCTGTGCTTGTTTGATTCTTTGTTGTTCCCCGTGATATCTGAGGAGACTAATAAGAAAGAATACAGCCACTGCTCGTGCAGTGATCAACATAATTAATGTGCGCATGAGGTTAGCAATCTCCTAATGTAAAATTAATGGCTACAGAAAACAGCACTACAGGGGGGAGTATGTAAGTAGGTGCAGGTCTTCTGCAAGACAACGCCTGCAGTGATCACCCCACGTTTACTGAGCTGTGAAAAAAGGGACAGTATTTATTTGCTCATATCAGAGGTCAGTGTGGATGTATATACTAATAAGCTCACACCAGAGGTCAGTGTGGATGTATATACTCATTAGCTCACACCAGAGGTCAGTGAAGATATATGACAGTACTCGCTAGCTCCCGCCAGAGGTCAGTGTAGATATGTAAGAAAGTCGTTGGCTCACCCCAGAGATCAGTGGGGTTATTACAAGCAGGTAGTGTCTTTAATGACTTTCAAACATCAGTGTATATGCTCAACTTTCATGACTGAACTATACTGATTGCTCAACTTCTGGTTTTATTGATGTTATAATTCTCAGTCTGCTTCGGTTTGTTTTTATATGACAGAATAATATGCCTTGACAGATCACTCTTTCAACAGTTGGGATATCTCCCATACATGCCACACCTCGGAGATGGAAAAACCTGTACAAAAAATCCAAAACCCTGTACAAAGACCCGTAAAACCTGTACAAAGACTGAAAAAAACATATCAAAAGAGTTAATTCGTGTAAAAATATTTTCAATTACAGTGGGCTGCATTATAAATGAGGTACAGGGACTTTGCCTTGTAAAGCAGGTCTTCACTTATTTTAAAACCCAAACAGTAAATGTCTGAGCTTATTTTACACTGTAAAAATAATGTGATGGTGTCATCATTTAGTCTATTTCTGTGATTAATTATCACTAAAAGACTGGGAAATCCTGTGTTCCATAGGACTTTATAAAAGAACTCTGAGACACAGTAATAAGGGGAATGGGTTAGAAAACCTGTACAGAAATTATGTACAGGGTGTACACATCTGAAAACGCAAACACCTTGTACAGATTATGGGTAAACCATAGCATGTATGATCTCCTTGCAATTTCACATTTGCAGCATCAACTTTCATATGCACTTCATATGTTTTGCTATTCATAATCCAGTTCTTTAATCCAATCCAAATCATCAATTCCAAGTGACCTAAATTCCAAACATTTATTCGTCTCATGTAAATAATTGCTTAATAACAGCCCTTGGAGCACACAGCTGATAAGATAAATATCTTGTTAAACCTGTTTCTTATTTAAATACCTATCATAGGTAATGGATATACTATCACGCCAAAATGAGCGCACTGTCTGACGTTTGTGTGGAAGAGTTAAATTCTTATTTATTGTCATGCACGAAACTACTTTTAGAAGCTAGTTCTTTGATTTTTTTTTCTTTCTAAATTTATGAGTACAGAACAATTATATTTTAAAATGGTGTAACAAGCTTTCAGTATCATATGAGTTTTATTTTTTATTATGGAAATTCCAAAGATGTAATAATTCATCTCTGGAATTGTGTTGTATGTCTAGCAGTAAACAGAAATGTATAGTATTTGTTTTGTCTTTTAAAAAAATTAATGTAAAAAAATAACCTGTTCAACCCTCAATGGGTTATAATGAGGTTACATAGTGTCTATAATTTTAGATAGTATTTTCAGGTGTCACTATTTTTTGTTGTTGATAGTATTATCCATCCTGGTCATTTATTGTATACAGGTAAAAAAAAAAAGTCCTAATTGTTTGTGTTTTTCATAAAATGCTAGATTCCTTATACTGGCTGTGTTGTATATTTTTTATCTTAAAAAATAAAGTTTGAAAGCTGGGGGTATGTGGGGTTTGTATTTCATTTCATACTTTTGATACATAACTTGAAAATTATTATCACAGTATTAGGTTAACTAACTGGGTAAAAAGAAGTTAACAGAACTGAACATTAACCAACAGACATTAAAACAATATCAACAGACACAAAGCAATTAATCATAGTTGAAAGAAAATTCCTCTTTATATATATAAGTATACACATTAAGAGAGCAGCAAACAAAGTACTCTGGTTGTTTTTCTTTCTTTCTCTCTGTCTTTTTTAACCTTAACACATCTGAATAAAATGTCTGGGGATATTTTCTTCTGTGCATTATTATTATTATTATCTGTATGCTGCTGGTATTTTGGTATAAAGACATTGTAAATAATGGAAAGCAGATCTGTACATTTTTTATCATGTGAAAAACAATGTGCTTGTTGTGTGTACCCTGGGAAATAGAAAGAAAGATTGATCAGAAAGAAAGATTGATCAGAAAGAAAGATTGATCAGAAAGAAGAAAGAAAGATTGATCAGAAAGAAAGATTGATCAGAAAGAAAGATTGATCAGAAAGAAGAAAGAAAGATTGATCAGAAAGAAAGAATGATCAGAAAGAAGAAAGAAAGATTGATCAGAAAGAAAGATTGATCAGAAAGAAAGAATGATCAGAAAGAAAGATTGATCAGAAAGAAAGATTGATCAGAAAGAAAGATTGATCAGAAAGAAAGATTGATCAGAAAGAAAGATTGATCAGAAAGAAAGATTGATCAGAAAGAAAGAATGATCAGAAAGAAGAAAGAATGATCAGAAAGAAGAAAGAAAGATTGATCAGAAAGAAAGATTGATCAGAAAGAAAGATTGATCAGAAAGAAAGATTGATCAGAAAGAAGAAAGAATGATCAGAAAGAAGAAAGAAAGATTGATCAGAAAGAAAGATTGATCAGAAAGAAAGATTGATCAGAAAGAAAGAATGATCAGAAAGAAAGAATGATCAGAAAGAAAGATTGATCAGAAAGAAGAAAGAATGATCAGAAAGAAGAAAGAAAGATTGATCAGAAAGAAAGATTGATCAGAAAGAAAGATTGATCAGAAAGAAAGATTGATCAGAAAGAAAGAATGATCAGAAAGAAAGATTGATCAGAAAGAAAGAATGATCAGAAAGAAGAAAGAATGATCAGAAAGAAGAAAGAAAGATTGATCAGAAAGAAAGATTGATCAGAAAGAAAGAATGATCAGAAAGAAAGAATGATCAGAAAGAAAGATTGATCAGAAAGAAGAAAGAAAGATTGATCAGAAAGAAGAAAGAAAGATTGATCAGAAAGAAAGAATGACCAGAAAGAAAGATTGATCAGAAAGAAGAAAGAAAGATTGATCAGAAAGAAAGAATGATCAGAAAGAAAGATTGATCAGAAAGAAAGAATGATCAGAAAGAAGAAAGAAAGATTGATCAGAAAGAAAGAATGATCAGAAAGAAAGATTGATCAGAAAGAAAGAATGATCAGAAAGAAGAAAGAAAGATTGATCAGAAAGAAAGAATGATCAGAAAGAAAGATTGATCAGAAAGAAAGAATGATCAGAAAGAAAGAATGATCAGAAAGAAAGAATGAACAGAAAGAAAGAAAGATTGATCAGAAAGAAAGATTGATCAGAAAGAAAGAATGATCAGAAAGAAGAAAGAAAGATTGATCAGAAAGAAAGAATGATCAGAAAGAAAGATTGATCAGAAAGAAAGATTGATCAGAAAGAAAGATTGATCAGAAAGAAAGAATGATCAGAAAGAAGAAAGAAAGATTGATCAGAAAGAAAGATTGATCAGAAAGAAAGATTGATCAGAAAGAAAGAATGATCAGAAAGAAGAAAGAAAGATTGATCAGAAAGAAAGATTGATCAGAAAGAAAGATTGATCAGAAAGAAAGAATGATCAGAAAGAAAGAATGATCAGAAAGAAAGAGTGATCAGAAAGAAAGAATGATCAGAAAGAAAGATTGATCAGAAAGAAAGAGTGATCAGAAAGAAAGAATGATCAGAAAGAAAGATTGATCAGAAAGAAAGAATGATCAGAAAGAAAGATTGATCAGAAAGAAAGAGTGATCAGAAAGAAAGAATGATCAGAAAGAAAGATTGATCAGAAAGAAAGAGTGATCAGAAAGAAAGAATGATCAGAAAGAAGAAAGAAAGAAAGAATGATCAGAAAGAAAGAATGATCAGAAAGAAAGAGTGATCAGAAAGAAAGAATGATCAGAAAGAAAGAATGATCAGAAAGAAAGAGTGATCAGAAAGAAAGAATGATCAGAAAGAAAGAATGATCAGAAAGAAAGATTGATCAGAAAGAAAGAGTGATCAGAAAGAAAGAATGATCAGAAAGAAAGATTGATCAGAAAGAAGAAAGAGTGATCAGAAAGAAAGAATGATCAGAAAGAAAAGATTGATCAGAAAGAAAGAGTGATCAGAAAGAAAGAATGATCAGAAAAAGAAAGAAAGAAAGATTGAGTGATCAGAAAGAAAGAGTGATCAGAAAGAAAGAATGATCAGAAAGAAAGAATGATCAGAAAGAAAGATTGATCAGAAAGAAAGAATGATCAGAAAGAAAGAATGATCAGAAAGAAAGATTGATCAGAAAGAAAGAATGATCAGAAAGAAAGATTGATCAGAAAGAAAGAATGATCAGAAAGAAAGATTGATCAGAAAGAAGAAAGAATGATCAGAAAGAAGAAAGAAAGATTGATCAGAAAGAAAGAATGATCAGAAAGAAAGATTGATCAGAAAGAAAGAATGATCAGAAAGAGGAAAGAAAGATTGATCAGAAAGAAAGAATGATCAGAAAGAAAGATTGATCGGAAAGAAAGAATGATCAGAAAAAAAGAAAGAAAGATTGATCAGAAAGAAAGAATGATCAGAAAGAAAGATTGATCAGAAAGAAAGAATGATCAGAAAGAAGAAAGAAAGATTGATCAGAAAGAAAGAATGATCAGAAAGAAGAAAGAAAGATTGATCAGAAAGAAAGATTGATCAGAAAGAAAGAATGATCAGAAAGAAGAAAGAAAGATTGATCAGAAAGAAAGAATGATCAGAAAGAAAGATTGATCAGAAAGAAAGATTGATCAGAAAGAAAAATTGATCAGAAAGAAAGAATGATCAGAAAGAAGAAAGAAAGATTGATCAGAAAGAAAGATTGATCAGAAAGAAAGATTGATCAGAAAGAAAGAATGATCAGAAAGAAGAAAGAAAGATTGATCAGAAAGAAAGAATGATCAGAAAGAAGAAAGAAAGATTGATCATAAAGAAAGATTGATCAGAAAGAAAGAATGATCAGAAAGAAGAAAGAAAGATTGATCAGAAAGAAAGATTGATCAGAAAGAAAGATTGATCAGAAAGAAAGAATGATCAGAAAGAAGAAAGAAAGATTGATCAGAAAGAAAGATTGATCAGAAAGAAAGAGTGATCAGAAAGAAGAAAGAAAGATTGATCAGAAAGAAAGATTGATCAGAAAGAAAGATTGATCAGAAAGAAAGAATGATCAGAAAGAAGAAAGAAAGATTGATCAGAAAGAAAGAATGATCAGAAAGAAGAAAGAAAGATTGATCAGAAAGAAAGAATGATCAGAAAGAAAGATTGATCAGAAAGAAAGAATGATCAGAAAGAAAAATTGATCAGAAAGAAAGAATGATCAGAAAGAAGAAAGAAAGACTGATCAGAAAGAAAGATTGATCAGAAAGAAAGAATGATCAGAAAGAAGAAAGAAAGATTGATCAGAAAGAAAGATTGATCAGAAAGAAAGAATGATCAGAAAGAAGAAAGAAAGATTGATCAGAAAGAAAGATTGATCAGAAAGAAAGATTGATCAGAAAGAAAGAATGATCAGAAAGAAAGAATGATCAGAAAGAAGAAAGAAAGATTGATCAGAAAGAAAGATTGATCAGAAAGAAAGAATGATCAGAAAGAAGAAAGAAAGATTGATCAGAAAGAAAGAATGATCAGAAAGAAGAAAGAAAGATTGATCAGAAAGAAAGATTGATCAGAAAGAAAGAATGATCAGAAAGAAGAAAGAAAGATTGATCAGAAAGAAAGATTGATCAGAAAGAAAGATTGATCAGAAAAATGAAGAAAGAAAGAAAAAGATTGATCATAAAGAAAGATTGATCAGAAAGAAAGAATGATCAGAAAGAAGAAAGAAAGATTGATCAGAAAGAAAGATTGATCAGAAAGAAAGATTGATCAGAAAGAAAGAATGATCAGAAAGAAGAAAGAAAGATTGATCAGAAAGAAAGATTGATCAGAAAGAAAGATTGATCAGAAAGAAAGAGAATGATTCGATAGAAAGAATGATTCGATAGAAAGAATGATTGGATAGAAAGAATGATCAGAAAGAAAGATTGATCAGAAAGAAAGATTGATCAGAAAGAAAGATTGATCAGAAAGAAAGATTGATCAGAAAGAAAGATTGATCAGAAAGAAAGATTGATCAGAAAGAAAGAATGATCAGAAAGAAAGAGAATGATTCGATAGAAAGAATGATTCGATAGAAAGAATGATCAGAAAGAAAGATTGATCAGAAAGAAAGATTGATCAGAAAGAAAGAATGATCAGAAAGAAAGAATGATCAGAAAGAAAGATTGATCAGAAAGAAAGATTGATCAGAAAGAAAGATTGATCGGAAAGAAAGAGAATGATTCGATAGAAAGAATGATCAGAAAGAAAGATTGATCAGAAAGAAAGAATGATCAGAAAGAAAGATTGATCAGAAAGAAAGAATGATCAGAAAGAAAGAATGATCAGAAAGAAAGATTGATCAGAAAGAAAGATTGATCAGAAAGAAAGATTGATCAGAAAGAAAGAGAATGATTCGATAGAAAGAATGATTCGATAGAAAGAATGATTCGATAGAAAGAATGATTCGATAGAAAGAATGATTGGATAGAAAGAATGATCAGAAAGAAAGATTGATCAGAAAGAAAGAATGATCAGAAAGAAAGATTGATCAGAAAGAAAGATTGATCAGAAAGAAAGAATAATCAGAAAGAAAGATTGATCAGAAAGAAAGATTGATCAGAAAGAAAGATTGATCAGAAAGAAAGATTGATCAGAAAGAAAGATTGATCAGAAAGAAAGATTGATCAGAAAGAAAGATTGATCAGAAAGAAAGATTGATCAGAAAGAAAGATTGATCAGAAAGAAAGAATGATCAGAAAGAAAGATTGATCAGAAAGAAAGATTGATCAGAAAGAAAGATTGATCAGAAAGAAAGATTGATCAGAAAGAAAGAGAATGATTCGATAGAAAGAATGATTCGATAGAAAGAATGATTCGATAGAAAGAATGATTGGATAGAAAGAATGATCAGAAAGAAAGATTGATCAGAAAGAAAGAATGATCAGAAAGAAAGATTGATCAGAAAGAAAGATTGATCAGAAAGAAAGATTGATCAGAAAGAAAGATTGATCAGAAAGAAAGAGAATGATTCGATAGAAAGAATGATTCGATAGAAAGAATGATTCGATAGAAAGAATGATTCGATAGAAAGAATGATTGGGAAAGAAAGATTGATCAGAAAGAAAGAATGATCAGAAAGAAAGATTGATCAGAAAGAAAGAATGATCAGAAAGAAAGATTGATCAGAAAGAAAGATTGATCAGAAAGAAAGATTGATCAGAAAGAAAGATTGATCAGAAAGAAAGATTGATCAGAAAGAAAGATTGATCAGAAAGAAAGATTGATCAGAAAGAAAGATTGATCAGAAAGAAAGATTGATCAGAAAGAAAGAGAATGATTCGATAGAAAGAATGATTCGATAGAAAGAATGATTCGATAGAAAGAATGATTGGATAGAAAGAATGATCAGAAAGAAAGATTGATCAGAAAGAAAGAATGATCAGAAAGAAAGATTGATCAGAAAGAAAGAATGATCAGAAAGAAAGATTGATCAGAAAGAAAGATTGATCAGAAAGAAAGAGAATGATTCGATAGAAAGAATGATTCGATAGAAAGAATGATTCGATAGAAAGAATGATTGGATAGAAAGAATGATCAGAAAGAAAGATTGATCAGAAAGAAAGAATGATCAGAAAGAAAGATTGATCAGAAAGAAAGAATGATCAGAAAGAAAGATTGATCAGAAAGAAAGATTGATCAGAAAGAAAGATTGATCAGAAAGAAAGATTGATCAGAAAGAAAGAATGATCAGAAAGAAAGATTGATCAGAAAGAAAGATTGATCAGAAAGAAAGATTGATCAGAAAGAAAGATTGATCAGAAAGAAAGAGAATGATCAGAAAGAATGATTCGATAGAAAGATTCGATAGAAAGATTGAAGAAAAAGAATGATCAGAAAGAAAGATTGATCAGAAAGAAAGAATGATCAGAAAGAAAGATTGATCAGAAAGAAAGAATGATCAGAAAGAAAGATTGATCAGAAAGAAAGATTGATCAGAAAGAAAGAGAATGATTCGATAGAAAGAATGATTGGATAGAAAGAATGATCAGAAAGAAAGATTGATCAGAAAGAAAGAATGATCAGAAAGAAAGAATGATCAGAAAGAAAGATTGATCAGAAAGAAAGATTGATCAGAAAGAAAAAGAATGATTAGAAAGAAAGAATGAAGGTGTTAGAAAGAATAAGAGTGGTGTTTCTTATTATGGTTTACTTTCAGGTCATTATAACCTATTAAAGATCAATAAAAATATGGTGTTTTGTTTGTGCTTCCAGTTTGGCTGGTCAGAAATTACCTCTAGGTTAAAGGCCGAGTAAGCGGTTTGAAGTTTTCATGATAACAAGATACAGCACAGTTCCACATGAGACATGATAGCCTCTGCTATTAGAAGTTATGGCAGTCGAGAAAATGCTAGCGCTGATAACTGTGAGCTCTAGAAATAGCAACAAACGAGGCAATTTTTTTTAAATCATCACCTATAATTTCCGTGTGGTACACAGACCTTCAACTAAGTCATGCTAAGCCACTCTGTCTTGTGTCCTCCGTTGAAGTTCAGTCCATATATTTTTTTATCCCTTTCACACATGCCTGCCACTCCCTTTTCCACATGTATTTGGGTCTCCTATTTATTTTACCTCAGGGATACCAGCTGGCATGGTGGTTGAAGAAGAAAAATGAAGCACATATAAGAATTTTGACAGTGTTTGTCACATAAATATTGAGTCGATCTCTTTTCCTCTCCGGCAGTATTTAGTTACATTTTTTTGTGTACTAAATTTCTGTGGTCGCCCTTTTCTTTCTCTACTATCAAGCAGATATTTTGTACTTTCAAATCATCTTACACTCTTCTCAGTGATAAGTCTTCATGTCTGTTTGTTTACCCGTTCATCCCTGCTGGACAAGGATACGGATGAGATAATATTAACCGACAATCATGTTGGAAGATTTCGGGTGTGCCTTAAATCAGGCTACGGATTAGTACTAAAATCTCCCAGCGAATTTGTTTCATCGCTGATAAGACTAATGTGCCTTCCTCGGCCAGATGGGTAAACGAAGAATTTTGTTTGCGTAAGCGACGGGTAGTTGATTACTCGCATGCGCGACACATTTCTGGACAGACAAGAATGATAAAATCGTTTCCGGTACACCTTGTTAAAACCTAAGTGATTATTAAATTTGTTATTCATATCTATCCAAATTTAAAGTTGATTTAATCATTTTGAATGTGTTGTATCCGTATGTCTCAGGCACACAATTTCTTGTTACAAAGACATTACTTTATATGAAAGTAATATGAAGTTATTTGTAAACATTGCCGAGAGAGGATCGGATGTTTTCATTCCATATTTGGGAAACATGATCTCTGCAGTAACGCGCATAAATTTCCATGAGGAAATAATTTGAATTACCCCACAAAACACGCATGTTTGAAACGATTGGCAGACACTCGGAATGAAGGCACAACTCCTCTTCCTATTGGAGCCCTGCTTAACATTGTAACAAACAAATGCGGGAGAAGACAGGCAATATAACCTGACACTTCAGCAATATAACCTGATACTTCAGCCAGGTTAGAACACTGTGAAAATTCACTCGTGCCAAGAAGACAACCAGACTTTGCCAGGGTAAAGAATAAAATCAGCTTTCATTTACCAGACCGGACCTTGTCTGAGCATTCTCGGGACTTAAAAGCCCAGGAAAAACCTTACCATTTTAACACGGAAAACCGGAATCTGAGAAAACGGAAACACAAGTCAAAGTGGGAATTTATTGTTAAAGTAACAACACCCCAGACCAAGTGTAAGAGGCCTCTACAAGTGCCTTTATTTCTCTGAGCCAGCAGTCTGTGAGCCTAAATATTGGTGTGAGTTGTACATTTTGAATTCGATACTTTTTCATTATTGACATGTGAACTAATACGTGAATATTAATATGTGAAAATTGCTTGTGGATGTCCAAGTCATTTGAGGCTGGCAACCTCAGCATATAGAATGATGATTTCATGAACCACCACTGCCAGGGCTGGTGACTTCTTTATTGCGAGTTCCTTATAAAGAACCAAAAGCAGAGGTAGTCCCAAGTTCCATCTGGAGCAGGGAGGGAATGATGAAAGAAATGATGTACATACTTGTTATATTATTAACCTTTTTAACCAGTGTAAATGTAAAACATATTCACTCTAAATGTAATGAAAGTTTCAACCATCTCAACCAGTGTAAATGTGATTCACTCTAAATGTAATGAAGGCTTACAACTGTTTCTTACTTACTTACTTAGTCGTTCCCCTTCTACCGTGAGGTGTAGAGGCTTGGAAGAGAGAGCGCCAGACTATTCTATCGGCTGTCTTCCTCCTGGCCTGGCTCCATTCTAGTCCTCGGTCCTTCAAAGATTGTCTAATGTTGTCCTCCCAGCGGACTCTGGGTCGTCCTCGGGGTCTGGATCCTTGGCTCTTTGTTTCCCATGCTTGTCGTGGTAGCCGATCTTCTCCCATTCTGCAGACATGGCCAAACCATCTTAGTTGGGACTGTTCTACTTGGGTCTGTAGTGGGTGGCATTTTAGGCCTTGACGTATCGTCTGGTTGCGTACCATGTCCCTTCTTGTTACTTCAACCACCTTCCTCAGATACCTCATTTCTGAGGTTTGGATCTGGCTTTTATGGGTTGTAGTCATTGCCCATGACTCGTATCCATATGTCAAGACTGGGACATAGGTGGAGCGGTATACAGCCATCTTCGTTTTCTTACCAACCTCTCTTGCTGAGGAATCCTCGATTTATGGCCTGAAAAAGTCTCCCAGCTGCTGCTTTTCGAGTGGCCAACTCTTCTTTGATGCCTCCCTTTTGGTCTATAATATTACAACTGTTTCAACCGATGTAAATGTAAACATATTTAAACTATATTGTTAACATTTTCATGTAAAGTTAAATATAAAACTATTCATTTTAAATGTAAAGATAGTTTTCGCCCACTGGGATTTTGATTAATTCTCAGAGAGGGTAAAACTTATGAAGATAGATGGGATGGTGGAATAGGAAAATGGGGAAACATAAGTATGTGTCGGGAAACTCAATATTCAGAGGGTATTCGTGTCTCTTCTTTTGCCATACTAGATAGTGGTACCAGTTGAGATTACTATTTCTGGAACACGTGAGGGTATAAGTGGCACAAAGTGATGATGACCATTTTTTTTAAAAAGAATATTCCAATTTTTAATGCCTGTTAAAACCTAAGGGATTGTTAAATTTGTTATTCGTATCTATCCAAATTTAAAGTTGATTTAATCATTTTGAATGTGTTGTATCCGTAAGTCTCAGACAGACAATTTCTTAAATACACTCAATCAGAGCTACTAAATAATAAGAGGAAATTCGCTGAATTAACTCAGCTGGGGGCTTGTACGAGCTAAAATAAGATTACCTAATCCTTCACAAAAGTTGACGGCAGATACTAGAGTTAACGTGCTCAGCCAATGCAGCACTGTCCTCGCTTTCTGAACATCTTGTGAAAACTCCTTTGAGGTAGAAGCATCATTATCCTTCTATCTACAACTCTACCAAGAGTAATCGTGTGCAAAGGCAGACACTTTTGAAGAACAACTTCAGGTACTCTTGAGTTTTTGCCACTGTTGGACCACTACTACAGAGCTAAGGGGAGACAACCCGTGACAGTGTTTTGCTGCAGAGCACTTCCAAGCTTTAAAAACATTTTAGAGTTTTTCGAGAATAAATTTTGTACCACAAAAATAATAAAAGAACTGAAAAGCAGATGATCTGGTTATAGTGCAAGCCATCAGCAGGAATACAAACTGTTATAAATTGAGCCTCAAGAGTGGAAGAAGGTAGAGTGTAAGAACAATGAATAAAAAGCATGTCTATAGTGTACAATTCTCCACTGGTAGTAAGGGCAGTAATGTGAATCATTAAGTATTCTCTTGTCACTTTATCTTAGGTTACAAAATTTCATAATCTGAAGCATTAGTAACGTAATATGTTACTGGAATAACTTATACATAACACAAAGCATGGAAGAATAGTTATCCACTCTTTCAAACAATTTTTTTTAACTGCACAGCTGTGAAACATATGACACTGGCCCAAGCAACAAAACTCACATTCAGAACAAAAACTGCATTCAATAACACCCCCCCCCCCCCCCCCACCGCCCGACACTTAATGGCATATGTGGACAGAAGAAATGACAAATTACATGATAATGAATTGAATGCTGTGCACTTTTTCAGAATGTGAAGTTAACAGAACGAAAAAAAAACGTGTACCAAAGTGAATAAAAGGCTATATGGCAAAAGATTGTCCTGAACGATGAACCTGTAGGCTGATGCAACCAGTGACCATCACATTTCAGTTGAAAGATGTCTATGTTTGAGATATGAAACAAGCACAGGCCTTCTCCTGTAACTAGAAAGCAGCAACTGATGTCTCAACCCGCTCAACAAATAGTGTTACCACAATGAAGATGGTCACATCCCCAAAGATATTTTCTACGGACATCTGGCAGATGGCAAAAGAACAGCCGCGTAACTGCAGCTTAGGTTCAAAAGTGTGTGCAAGAGGAAGGTATTGGACATAAATCCAGCATCCTGGTAGAACGAAGCTGCATCTCGTATCAAGTGGAGATGCTCCCTACAGCACCACCTCAGTCTGGGGGAAAAGAAGCTCATACAGCAAGCAGAAGTGAAAAGTACACTCCAAAAGGAATACCAGGCAATTAAAAAAACTGACAGCTGTCACATGAAAGGTGCATCATTCCCATTGCCAGATTCTCTGTATGATTACATTACAAATTGGGACGAGGCAAGTCCAGAGTCAATTCGTGTCGTTAATTAAAAATTCTCGAGTCAAATCTGGAGTTAAATCACAGTGATGACTTAAGTTCACTGGCGTACTATGGGGCGTACGAAGGGGCGGTCCGCCCGGGTGACAGCTGGGAAAGGGTTGTCATCGACAGTATTATAATAGTATTTACTGTTAAAAATGTACTTACAAGAGTTTTTCTTTATGGGAGGTGAGTGTAAACGGTAGGGTCTATCCCTGAGTGCCAGATACTTTAAGTATGCTCTTCTTTAGTCCGACTTGAGTTCGAGTCCACTGACTCGAGTCAATAGCACTGCTTATCAGGCATGCTCTTTAATAGTGGTTCTCAAAGTTTTCCAGCTCATGAACCACATAACAATTGCTCACAGTCAGTAGTTAAATGAATGCAGGGTCGAAAGTATCTATAGCAAACAGTCTTAATGACACAAAAAGCAGCATGCAGTACATGTAAATAAAGTTCAGCATTCAGTAGTTTTATGACAGGCGTCAATCCCCACCAAATTTATTACTAGAATTTGCGAACCCCTGATTTGTTGTCTTTTAAGATAAAAGAATGTAAGAAAATAAAGTCTTAAAGAATACATCTGCACAATTCACAAGGAAAGAAATCTAACCACATATGGGACGAGAGGTGTCTTTCCATTATATAATTTGTTCTCCCTTGAGGTCTAACAAGTCCAGTGGCTGCCTGAGTGTAAGATCTACTGAAACAGTTAGGTCTGAAAGGACAGTCAAGAACAAGGGTACTGTGGAAAAGGTATCATGATGGCTGTGGAACAACAGCAAGGGGCTATGGAGTTCAGGACTACCTCAACTGGCAGCGTTAATAAAACCAGGAGTGAAGTTGGAAGTTTCAACCAAGGTAGAGTGGATTCAATTCCCAGTGAAAGGTGGGAAAAGACAACAGGAAGCTGACACATTGGAGTCATGACCCAAGCGGCCCACCCTTGGGTGTGAGTGTAAAGAAGATTGTTGTTGTTGTTGTTGATTAACTAAGGCTGCTGAGCTTGTCGCTCTTTAGCAGTCAAAGCCAAGCTGAAGAATTTGCATGTGTTCTGCAGCTGTTGAGTGGTGCTGTATAGAGTGTTTATGATTGTTGGGAAGCCCGGCAATAGCTGTCGTCTCTCTGTGGAGAGTCCTGGGCAAGTGAGCAGCACATGCTGAACTGTCTCATACGGATGGGTACAGTTGCGGCAATTAGGCTCATGTGTGGGGTTTAATTTGTTTAAGTGCTTGTTGAGTCTGGTGTGTTCTGTTCTTAGTTGGAAGATTGTGCTCTGCTCCTTACGTCGTAGTTTATTATTAATAATGTTGTCATTTTTGTTGGGATGGGCCATTTCTTTACACAAGCCACGTCCAGTAAACCCTTTGCCCATCGGTTCAGCCATTCCTCTTTGAAGTTGTTTTGGAGTATTCGTTTAGCTGTCTGCATGTTTGCTGGAGTGTTTGTTTGAACCATGCTTGCTCCTAGTTTTGCTAGTCTATCTGCTTTATCGTTGCCTTGTATGTCTGTGTGCCCTGTATCCACTGGAGAGTGACTCTGATGTCGTATTTTGTTAGCAGGTTGTCAGCTGATTCAGCCCGCTGTATTATTTTTTATTTTCAGTTTGGAGGTATTCTTCTAAAGGCTGAAGTGTTGATTTTGAGTCAGTGAAGATTATGATATATAATGGCATATAGATTTCTTGTTTGATATGGCTGTCTATTGCTGTGAGGGTGGTGTTTATTGCTGTAATCTCTGCTTGGTGATTAGTAACAGACTTCTCCACATGGTTCGTATATTTCTAGTGTGCTGCCATTTGGGTATTTCACATACGTTCCAAGTCCAGCATTTATGGTGGCCTTGAATGCTGAGCCATCTGTGTATGCATGTATTGCAGTGCTAGGGTGGCTGCCTATAGTCTCTAAAGTAGCTGTTTTAAGTATTGTTGGGTTTCTGTCTCTTGTTAGTGTGCTATCCGTGAGTTTGATTTTTATTATTGGAAGTTTTAACTCCTTTCCGTGATAAATGGGTGGATATTGTTCAATTATTTCTCGTGTCTGTGGGAGGTAGTGTTATTCTGCTATAGTTGTTGCTACCTGTAGTAG
Organism: Oreohelix idahoensis; assembly: GCA_024509875.1. NCBI lineage: Eukaryota > Metazoa > Mollusca > Gastropoda > Stylommatophora > Oreohelicidae > Oreohelix > Oreohelix idahoensis. The sequence goes on from JAMPIV010004370.1 coordinate 97,419, forward strand.
TGGTTTTTGTTTTAGCCTGCTAATGAGCTTCCAGTTTTCAACCAGTTGTTTGTTTGGGTGGTCTTTTCTCATTCTTCTGTAGTGCCCTGTAGCTTCCAGAATAGCACGTTTACGTCTTAGGTTCATAGTTTCTGCGTTTGTGTCAATTTCACAAGCAGCTGTTGGTGTGGTTCTCATTTCCCTGCATATGAACCTTAGAGCTTGAATGGTTTTGCTCATTGCAGACTGCAGCAATAGGTTGTTATCCATGACTGATCGGACATATCCCAGGTAAAGCTGTCTGAGATTTCCTTTTTCTACTCCCCAGCTAGTGCTTGCAAGATGTTTAACTAGGTTCAGGCATCTACTGGCCTCATCTTTCATTTTGTACATGAAGGCGTTGAGGAGTAGCTGTCTATTAAGCTCCAATCCTAAGTAAGCTGTAAAGGAGATAAAATGGCTGAAACACTTGTCCGTCACAGAAAACTTCTGATGATCAGATTGCCTCCTCTTGTAACCATCGGTATAGAGATTCCTTTCATTACTCACTATATTTTATTCACTGTATTGACCCTTCACAATGACATTTAAAAGCTTTTTTTTTTTGGATGGTTTCAAAAATCTAAAATAATGAAGATAACTTTTAAAACAAGACAAACTGTTGCACATGCAAAGAGCATGCAACGGACCAACAATACATAGATCAGAAAGAGCAAGCTCTCAGTCTTGAGATAAAAAAATAATATAAAAGTGGAAAATGATAGACACGTAAGATTGCGATAGGACAGTACCGTAGGGGAGGAACAATTGACAAGGTGCCAAGTCCAATACAAAAATTTATATATCCACGTCTAGTTTTAATTGATTCAGTTCAGACACTTATGAAGAATGTGTTTGCTTAAATACCAACAACTAATTTACGTTTGCATATTTTTGCAACAACAAGGTTAAACTTTCTGCTGCCCCCATCTGTTCGGCTGGCAGTGTGGTTGCATTGTGATGCCTGATGAGAAAGGGGTCGTCCACATTTGATGTCACGCAATTTTGGCCATTTTAACATCACCCCCACACACACACATATTTTGTTACAAAAACTCAGACACCCTCTTATGTGATGTCACAAATCTCTTCCTTCCCCCGCTCCATTTCCCCCAGTTTTGTTGTTGTTGTAATATTGAACTCCGTCTAGGCCGGTCCCAAGCCCGGCTGAAAATGGAGGAGGGCGGCCTGCATGGAGGCCGTAAGGAGGCAGCCCCTCCACCATGCAAAGGCACAACAGGCCAATCACCTGTTTGCTTTAAAACACGATTACGCGAACTACAAGAGAGAAAACCGGACTGATTCTAAAGGCGACGAACTGGAACGGACTACGGACTACGACTTATGGAACTTGGAACACAAGAAGTATAAATGGGAAAGAAGAGGAGCTGGTGGATGAGATGAGGAAAGCAAAACTAGAAATCCTGGCTATAACGGAAACAAAGAAAAAGGGACAAGGAGTCATGGATCTCGATGGCAACACGCTGCTCTGCAGTGGTGTACCCACATCTAAAAGAACTAAAGGGGGCGTGGGTTGCATTGTGGCCAAAAACCAAAATGATAGTATCAAGGGATGGAACTTTGTCTCCGAGTGCATAATGGTTGTAAAACTAAAAGAAGGAAAAACCATAGTCAACCTGGTCATAGTGTATGGGCCAAATGAGGGTGAGAGAGCAGAGGTCAAGGAGGAATTCTTCGAGCTGCTTCAAAGAACAGTGGATGACTGCCTAGAAGAAATTATCATGCTCGGAGATTTCAATGCCAGAGTTGGAAATGGCCATGCTAGATGGGGTGGAGTTATCGGAAGATATGGAGAAGATATTCTAAATGACAATGGAAAGCGACTCCTTAGATTCTGCGGTGAGCAGAATCTGATCATTACAAACACAAAGTTCTCCCATAAGCGCATACAAGCATACACTAGATGTAAACCAACAAAGAATGAGAAGGCAGTGTGTGTGTGTGTGTGTGTGTGTGTGTGTGTGTGTGTGTGTGTGTGTGTGTGTGTGTGTGTGTGTGTGTGTGTGTGTGTGTTGGGACAAAAAAAAACACTTTTATCCAGACAGATATTCATGGAAGCATATCTGGAGTCATCCTTATTGACCACCAGCAATACACAATGCTACAATATACGTATGTGGAAGTGAGCCTATGTCTGTGAGGCTAATTACATCCTCATTTACTCTTGAAATCAACCACACACTTCCAGGGATTCCCCTTGTGGTGAAACTTGTTGAGAACCAAGCATTGCACACTAAGCTTGGAGAAGTTACTTGACCCCCAGGCGTAAAACTTTGGCTTTGACTTGGTTGACTGCATGCAGAAAGATCTCACTGTGGACCTAGTAATAGGCCGGGGAAGCTGAGAAGTGGCTCTGTGCAGGACGTGACGATTCCTTGGGAGAGCCCAGAACCAGAGTATAATATTTTAGATCTGCATAGTTGGAGACCACCATTGGATGGCGGGGAATGCACAGTATGCCACGCACTTTTCACTCCTGGCTTGGGACCAGATGTGACGATCCTTTAAACGCAAGCCAAGCTGGAGAAACTAGAGCTCATGACTTCAACTCAGCACATTTCGGAATGGCAGAAAAGCCATATGAAAAGCATAGATCTACAGTGTAGATAATACCAGGGAGTCTTCAACTTTTCAACTTGGTATTGGCTGCTAAAGAGCGAGAAACTCAGCAGCCCTAGTTAAACAACAACAACAACAACAACAACAACAACAACAATAACAAACGAGACAGATAATTTCTCGTCAGAGCTGATGGGTAATTGTTTACTTTAATCCACGGAATGTTCCCTTATATGTCGGGGCAGATAACTTTTATCCAGACAGATGATAACTTCTTGTCAGAGCGAATGGGTATTTGTTTTCTTTAATCCCGGGAGCGATCCCTTATATGTCGGGGGATATCTTTCATCAAGATAGATAACTTCTTGTCAGAGCGGATATGTATGGAAATTGTTATAGGATTTGAAAGGATCTACTTTCATTTTGTTTTTGTTGATTAAACAAAGTCGCTATTCTTAAGTATTCATCTTTCCATGGTATTTATTATCTAAAAGAATGTTCAAGTTAACTTGAGAGACGAAACTATGAAGAAATAAGCAAATCTACAAAGCTTCTAAAAGATGGAAAAGATGTTGGCACATTTAACATTACAGCAGAGGTCATCAAAGAAGATATTTACAACTCTACAGAAGTACTTTTTCTAGTCTGAGTGAGAAAAGAAATACCAGCAAAACAGAAGGAAGAATATCTGTCAAGTTGCCTAAGAAAAAGGTAAAGGAACCCGTTACACGCCCATTGAGGCATAATTGGGAATATGGTGTTAGGCCCATATTATCTTGACCGTCGGCACACTAGGGGTGATGTGGTTGGCATGTTGTTGTTGTTGTTGTTTTCGTCTATTATGTTGCTGTAATACCCTGTTCAACCTGAAAGTTTGGTTATAATTGGGGTATATAGGGTGTTATCGTCTTCACTGGTATCTCTTTCGTAGTCCTGGAGGTGACTGGTCCGGAAAAGGACCACTAGATGGCTGTCTGGGTTCCTCTTTGTCCGTTTGTGGTGCCGTGTCGCGCTCATGGTGTTTTTTATGTCCTGCCTCAACTATCTGGCTCGTTTAGTTTTGTGTGTTTCTACGCTCATAGTTTCTGTTGCTTTTGTCTTCTTGCTCTCCTGTATCTGTGACAGTGCTTTTTCAATTATCGTTGGTAGTATCTGTTCTAGCGTTTCTTGAATGATTTCTTTTACTGCTTGGTTGTTCGTTTTAGTTTCTCGCGTGCTGTTTGATGATATTTCCTCAATGGCTATTCTTTCTGCTTCTATTCTTTGGAGTAGTTTTGTGTTTTTTTCTGTCAGCTCTGTCAGCTTCTTGACATCTGTTTCTACTTGCTGCTGGATTCTTTTCATTTCTTCCATCATGTGTTTTATGTTCTGCATGTCTATCGCATCTTCTCCACTGTCGGTTGGTTCTTCGGCGGCCTGCTTGCTGTTGTTATCGATTCGCAGTTTCATTTTCATTTCTCTGACTTCAGCGGTCAGCTTGTGTATCTGTCGTCTGTCTATCGTGCGTTGTTTTTCTGCAACATCCGCAGCCACTCTGTGTTTTGCCTCCTTGAAGGGAATGTTTTTGGAAACCGCTTCCTTCAGGATGCTCTTGGTTTCCTGGAACATTGGGCAGCCTCGGTATCTAGCCCCATGATTTCCGAGGCAGTTTGCACAGGTGCGGTTTGAGTTTATTGCTTTGTAGTTGTTGTCCTCCTTCGCCTTGGGACAATCGCGGTATGGGTGGCCACCCGCACAATATCGACAGACTGCATCCCTCCTGCACGTCTTCTTTGTGTGCGAGAACTGCTGGCAGTTGGAGCACTGCATCACCGGAGGGATATAGGCTTCTGTCTTTTTGGTTGTGGTTTCGAGCGTCAGTCTCTCGGGTCTTGTCGATCCTTCTACCGTAACTATCATCAGATTGGTATCTTTCTTGGCCCAAGATTTTAGTCTCTCGACCTGCTTGATTTTTAGATTTGCGTTTTCATCCTGAAGGCGTCTGTGGACCTCGGCTTCGGAACAACTGGTATCCACCCCTCTGATGATCAACTTCTTTGTTGTCTTGTACTTTTCCACCACCACTTTTATTTGGTGGGACAACTGGATTTCCTTTGGACCGGATTCCAGTTCGATCATCAGCGAGGTTGTTTTGTCTGTGTTGTTGAGAGAAAGCACTACTCCCTTTTCGTGCCTCCCTACTTTGGCGATACCTCTCCGTCCAGTTATCACCTCGAGGATGTTGATCACTTTGTTGTCGGGTAGGGCCCTGAGTGAGGCCTCACTTCCTGACGTCTGGGTGATCTTAACAATCCTCTCCTGTATCGTTTCTGAGTTGCTTGTATTTTTAGTGTTTGGTCTTTGTTTCCTTCTACAGGCTTGGTTCGAATCTTGTTCTTGGTTATTCGGTGTGATATTTTGCGTCTGAGCCCTTGAGTTGTCAGCTGTTGTTTCCTCAGGATCAGGAATGGTAGCTTGCTTCTCAGTGGTTTCGATGTCCAGCACGTCTGGGGCTACTTCTACTGTTGCTTCTTGAAGAGCGAGCCTATGGGACTCGTCTCCGTCTTCAAGTCTTCGAAGTGCATCTAAAATGGTCTCTGCGACATCTTCCTCTTGTACCTGTCTGTGTTGAGGATCTGCCTCTATCATTTCCTTCATAGTGCTTGCAGGTGGGTCGGCTGTCATCTCGGCATCGTGCGGCTTCTCTGTCATAGACCGGGTTTCTGCTGACGAGTCTGGTACGTGTGGTGGGTGCAGCCTGGATATAAGCTGTTGTTTTCTTTTCTCCAGCTGTCGTAACGCTCTCCAAATTTCTTTATGTTCTGGGTCTTCTTTATCTAGGCAAGGGGTCGGGCCACTCAGACTCTCAGTCGGGTCGACGCATGTCACAGCTAACTCCGTCGTGTCCGGAGTTATAGAAGGGCCGGTCCCGGCACGAGTACTTGGGGCAGTCTTGCTCTCTGGCTGTCTGTCATTGTTGATTGTGATATTGTGATTACCCTGGCTGTTCTGCGCTGGTGGGCTGGTGTAGACCTTCCTCTTTTTAGCGTGTGGCTTATGTCTGGGCATTTTGACGATAACGCAATCTTTTCTCGAGTAGTGGCGTCCTGAGAAGGACGTTGGTGTCTTGTGATGGTTGTAAGGGGAGGGATAAAGAAAAGTAAATATTACTATTAGTGTTGGGAAGTTTGGCATTAGACTCCCCTTTCTGCGTTGGATTTGTGACTATGTAAAGGCATTTAACAGTGGAGATAGAGTCACTTTGGAAACTTATGAGACATTATGGAGTTTCCTGAAAGTCTTGAACATAATAAAGAAAACATATGTAGACACTAAACGCAGAATTGTTCACAAAGGGCACTTATAAAAAGGTTTGATATAAGAATTGGAGGGCGACAGGGATGCCTCTTGTCATCATTTCTTTCATAACTAGCTTTAGATTGCGTAATGATCGGCTCAAAAAAAGGAAATTTAGTGAGATGTGCCACAAAACAGCTAGACGATCTAGATTAATCAACGATCTAGTTCTTCTGTCCCGTAACCATGACCAGATGCAAGATAAAATAACAATTGTAATTGCGAGGTCACACATGAATTTCTGGAAATACACAGAGAAAAAGGTAAAGATTATGAGAATTAGTGCATCAGTCAATGACAAGATTTAATTTGAAGAAGAACTCTTAAAAAATGTAGATTCATACATATATCTTGGCGGCTGTACAAACAAAAGTGAATGGATAGACAAGGATATCAAAATAAGAATACAAATGACAAGAGCAGCTTTTATTGCATTTGGGCAATATAGAAATCAAATGAAATCAAGACTAGTGCAAAAATACTCAAATGTCATTCCGTCAATTGTATGGAAACTGATGACAATAACCATTGAAATAAGATATGAGAAGACGACGCTGGTGATGGATAGGTCACACACTGAAGAAACCAGTTGATGGCATTATCAGCTAGTCCATGTTTTTAAATTTCCAAGGTAGACAATGCAGATGCTAATGAAAAACACAAGGGGAAAGAGAGCTGGAGGTAGAAACTAAAATGGGGAGGATGACATAGAAAACCTTGACCTGATGTCACGTGGCAGAAGAACTTGGCATAAGACTGTCGAAGGCCTTTGCTTCTTAAGGAGCTAAATTGTAATGATGTTAATTTAAAAATTGAGGTCAGTGTATTACTGTCTTTGTTGGTTTGTAGAACAATGCGTTCAGTCTTTCTTCTACCCGGTGAACAGATTCCTAGTGTATTTAAACATTTCTGTTTGTTTATTTTAATTGTATTAACTTGGTTTGTGGGCAGATAGTTAGACGTCCCTGCATTCCCAATTCTTAACCATTTGAAAATAAAGTTTGTTCGTTCATTCTCTCTCTCTCTCTCTTTCTTGACGCTTTACTTCTTGTTAACATTTCAGGTTTTTCTGTGTCGATTTTCATGTCATGTTCTAAGCAGCTAATGTTAAGAAGATTTCACGCTGTTTCTATAAATGTTTGTATTGGTCATCAGCAAAAAGCACCTCATTTAGATCACGTGGTTCATTTTGATTATGTCTTGTCTTGTGAATCTTTAATGATAATGTCTACACGATGAATGAATAGTAGTGGTGATAGTATTTATTATAGTCTTAATCCAATTGTTATGGCTCTTCGTTGTGAGAGGTCGACCTTTGTTCTTGCTTACATGTGATTTCTAAATACAATCAACGGATGGATTTTGTGTCTAGGTTGAACAAAGCGCGAATAGATAAAACGAGGCAGATTTCTAACCAGGAGGATGATGATATCAATATATAATAAAGACATAACCAGGAGGATGATGATATCAATATATAATAAAGACATAACCAGGAGGATGATGATGATGTTAATATATAATAAAGACATAACACGGATGATGATGATATCAATATATAATAAAGACATAACTAGGATGATGAGGATATCAATATATAACAAAGACATAACCAGGATGATGATGATATCAATATATAATAAAGACATAACCAGGATGATGACGATATCAATATATAATAAAGACATAACCAGGATGATGATGATATAAATATATAATAAAGACATAACCAGGATGATGATGATATCAATATATAATAAAGACATAACCAGGATGATGATGATGATATCCATATATAATAAAGACATAACCAGGAGGATGATGATTTCAATATATAATAAAGACATAACCAGGATGATGATGATGATATCAATATATAATAAAGACATAACCAGGATGATGATGATGATGATATCCATATATAATATAGACATAACCAGGAGGATGATGATTTCAATATATAATAAAGACATAACCAGGATGATGATGATGATATCCATATATAATAAAGACATAACCAGGATGATAATATCAATATATAATAAAGACATAACCAGGAGGATGATGATAACAATATATAATAAAGACATAACCAGGAGGATGATGATATCAATATATAATAAAGACATAACCAGGATGATGATGATATCAATATATAATAAAGACATAACCGTGATCACGCTAAATCACGCGGGCTTTCTTGGCGAGTGAGCAAGGTGGATTTGTGTATCAAAATGTCACTAATTGTACCAATAAAATACATTAACCATTCATAGCAGGGCGTTTGACAATGTCAGTTGATTTGTTTTGAGATTTATGGCTTCTTAAACTTTTAGAGGTCCCGCAACTCTTAACTGCAACTTAAGAAACCTCCCACCCGATTGTCTTCTCGCTCTCAAAATATACAAAAATGCAAAATATCTGTTTACGTGAAATGATCAGTAAAAAAAGCATTTTATTTACATAGTTAGTGAATGTTGGTGAGTCCAGAAAAGTGAAAAACTGGTCCTTACACGTATATGAAATACGAATGTTTTTGTGAGTAATTTTCAACGTTTTTTTAACAAAATTAATTCTTTTGAATGAAAAAAAACCCTAGCCAAAATTTGAAGCTTTTTCATACAGATCAAAATCTAAACGATGACTAAGACATAGTTTTAAATATGTTTGAACTTTATAATAAATCTTAGACCATTTTATATTGATAGTGATCATTTTTTTTTTTAAATTAATGAAGAAAAATATCCCGTTCAACCTCTGATGGGTTATAATTAGGATATATATTGTTTTCAATTCCAAATAATATGAACAACCGCCGATACGCGAAAGTGGCATCACATTTGTCAAATCATTGTAAATAGGGACAATCACAATTGTGCTTATACGTTAAATAAAAAAATAAAAATAAATATAAATAAAAATAAACAAACAAAATCAAGAAGAGACTCCGAACAAGAATAATATTAAAGTGGAGGGGTGTAAAGGCCTGGTGGTTCTAGTTATATAACTGACTCTAACAGACATTTAATTGACCTTCATCTGTCAAAAGTCATATCCATTGTAAGAACAGCATAAGATCTTCACATTCCCAGCCACTATATATTAACATGTGTTCGTGTTAAATATTGTTTGACTATATTATGCAGTTCCCTAGGTCTGTCTATTCTTAATTTTTTTTCTTTTATTAATGAAAAAAAAGATATCCCATTCAACCTCTGATGGGTAATAATTAGGATATATATTGTTTTCAATTCCAAATAATATGAACAACCACCGATATGAGAAAGGGGCATCACATTTGTCAAATCATTGTAAATAGGGACAATCACAATTGTGCTTATACGTTAAATAAAAAAATTAAAAAAAAAAAAAATCCAGAATAAACTCTGAACAAGAATAGTATTAAAGTGGAGGGGTGTAAAGGCCTGGTGGTTCTAGTTATATAACGGACTTTAACAGATATTTAATTGACTTTCATCTGTTAAAAGTCATATGCATTGTAAGAACAGCATCAGACCTTCACATTCCCAGCCACTATATATTAACATGTGTTCGTGTTAAATAGTGTTTGACTATATTATGCAGTACCCTAGGTCTGTCTATTCTCAACATCTCTTCTATATTTATAGGTAAGTTGGATGCCTGCAAATAATCCAATATTGGTATTCTCATTTGTTCATACCTCTTACATTTTAACAAGAAATGTTCTATATTATTGTCTTGAAGACATCCTGCACAGTAAGGTTCTTCTATTCTGAAATAGCCTTTTCCCAGCTGTAGTCTGAAAAGTTTCTTATTACTGGGAATTTTTTCAATTCCCTAGATATCTGACATTTTCTTGTTGGAGCCTTAAACATCTTATATGCATGTCTTCCTTTCAGATTTTTATCCCACTCTGCTTTCCATTCATCTGTTATTAATTCTTTAATTAAACTCTTAATCTCTGATTTACTCATCCCTACATTTATTAGATTTTTATCAGATCTACCTTTCTGGCTTCTTTATCTGCCTTTTCATTTCCTTCTATGCCAACATGTGAAGGTATCCAAGCAATTAAGACTGAACATCCTCTGGAATATAAGTATGTAGTAGCCAGAAAAATCTCCTCTGCTATATCAGGTCTACTACATTCTCGTAAGTTTCTAAGTGCTTTAATTGTTGAAAGAGAGTCAGTTAAAACCGTTAATTTTTTGGGAGGGTTATTAGAGAATATTTCTAGTGCTTTTAGTATTGCCACCATCTCTGCAGTGAAAATGGATGTATTTTCCGTGATGCTACATTCTTTTGCCATTTTCCATATTGGAATATATATTCCTATCCCCAATTTGCCATCCTCTCCCTTGGATCCATCTGTGTACACAGTAATGCTGTCTTTTGATATTTGTTGTTTATATTTATTGGCGGTGTTTTCAATATGTTCTATATTATTTGTTTTCTTAAGTATTTCTGCTAGGTGGTAGTCCGTGTCTGGTTTCTTGATCTCCCAGGGCGGAATCACTGGCTTGTATTCACAACTGTTATTAATTGATGTAATTAATGTACCAAAATGGACAATTTCCTCCATACACTTCCATCCTGTAGGGTATCTAGTGGTATTCATTGGCTTGGCCTGAGTTGTTAGTTGGCATCTGGTAAAAGCTGTATGTGCTGGGTGAGACTTATCTAACATAACCCTGTTCATGTAATTTAGTCTTAACTCCTTTCTTCGTAATTCTAAGGGTATAATTCCTAAAGCCACCTCTATAGCTCCCATTGATGTTGATTTGATTGCACCTGCTATTGTACATAAAGCCTGATGCTGAATTCTGTCTAATTTAATCTTGTTACTGTGTGCAGCAGAGTCATATATTATACTTCCATAATCTATTTTTCCTCTAATAAAAGATTTATAAAAAGTGAGCATTGGCTTAGTGCTTGCACCCCATCCATTACCTTTCAAATATCTTAATAAGTTAGTCAATCCTCTGCAAGACTCCACAAGTTTATGTATGTGTTTATTCCAGTTCAGCTGTTGGTCCAATATCATTCCTAGATATCGAGTGGTTTGTACTGTATTAATGTTTTGCCCTTGGATATTTATGTCTATAATTTTATATTTTACAACCCTACCTTTACTGAATGTGGCGTTCTCCAACTTGCGCTTAGGTTTAATTATTTAATTCATGGAAGAGTAAACATATTAGCAGTAACCAAGTGGTCATACGAGAGTCCTTAAACTTGCTACATACACAGCCACACAAGAATTGAAGAAACGTCCAGCTTATTCACATCACGAACATGTTTATTACAAATAAAACGTATGCTCCAATGAAGTATTACTTGTAAGACCTCTGTCACTACACATCTCTAACTCCCCTGGCATAGGGTAAATGCAGATACTGGCATATAACAGTCTGTCCGTAAATGTCGAGATCCAGTCCTGTAATCAGCTGTATCTATGAACATACGAATATATAAGAACAGGAACATCGCCCGTCTTCAGTCTGCAAACATCACTATATCATTTCTATCCACTCATCAACCTATCCTGTGAATGAATCAGGCACTCTGTCATTCCAGGATGACAAGACTAACTTCAGAACATATCTATCAAACACACTGAAATCTGAAATATCTCGGAGCGATTTACACACGCCTCCTCACTCTTCCTTCTTCTTCTTCTTCCTCGTTCGTCCTGAAAAGGACGTTGGTTGCGTTGTGTCTGTTTCCAGCGAAGCTGCGATATCTGCGCCTTTCGGCCGACACATCCGTCTTCAGCACGGCTTTTTTTAGGACCGGGTTTGCCTTCCCTCTTCGATCCGTGCTCGCTCAGCCAGCTTGCATTGCTGCAGACTGTTTGTGAACCCTATGCTATCATCTCGCCTCCTTTTGACCTCTCTTGCACATTAATTCGTGACGTCGTATCCGCCGCAATGCGACAGATCGTAATAAAACCTTGTGGACGAAGCTATTTAATAGCTAGATATAAGAACATAAATAACTGCATATAATATGTACGTCATACTGAAGATCATTCCCAATGTTTTATTTGTATTCAGCTGAAAACCCCATTTTGTCATCCATTTACATACTTTATTTATTTGCTTCTGTAGATCCTTATATAATTTTGGCAGATGTCTCCCAGTCCTCCATATAGCAACATCATCTGCAAACTGTGACAATTTATTTGTTATATCATTAAATTCCTCACCTAAATCATTTACCATTATTGTAAAAATTGAAGGAGACATTACTAATCCTTGAGGTATTCCATTTTGTTGTTCATACAGTTCTGATCTATCATTGTTTACCTGAACAGTGAAATATCTATCTTGCAGAAAATTCTCTAAATAATTATATATTTTACCGGTTACTCCTATCTTCTTCATTTTAAAGAGAGCACCCTCTCTCCAGCATTCATCATAAGCCCTAGTTATATCTAATGTCTATTCTTAACACCTCTTCTATATTTATAGAAGATAGTGATCATAGATTTACTAAATTAACAAACATTGTGCTGCCGCTTCTTTGCAATTATGCTGTATAAAATATTGTTTTAAAACCGCAGCTTAGCCTCAGTACTGGATTCACGTTGTCAATATTATATTTTATACAAATACATTTGAGTTCTGTGTTTTATATTGTGTTTATAATTATTCATATGTAGTTACTGGGGGGTCCCTGGAAAGACAAAGAAAGAAAACGTCTTTTGCTGCCTCTCGCATATCGTAAAAACATGCGATTTTTATTTCTGCACGGGGATGTCAACCTCATGATGTAATATAATTGCATCAGAAATCACTGTTGTAAGAGTACATGAAAGTTTGGTGCAGGCTTCCTACAAGGGGCCCAGCTGAGGTAGGGACTCCGTGGTCCATAAAAAAGGAATTTGATGATGATTTGCCTTCTAAAACATCTGATACGTCGCGCATCCCCCGAGGTTAGGTCTCACATCCTCAGAGGTTAGGTCTCACATCCTCAGAGGTTAGGTCTCACATCCCCCGAGGTTAGGTCTCACATCCCCAGAGGTAAGCTCTCACATCCCCAGAGGTTAGGTCTCGCATCCCCAGGTTTTCGGTCTCACATCCCCAGAGGTTCGGTCTCACAACCCTAGAGGTTAGGTCTCACATCCCCAGAGGTAATGTCTCGCATCCCCAGATTTTCGGTCTCACATCCGCAGAGGTTCGGTCTCACAACCCCAGAGGTTAGGTCTCGCATCCCCAGAGGTTAGGTCTCGCATCCCCAGATTTTCGGTCTCACATCCCCAGAGGTTCAGTCTCACATCCCCGAAGGTTAGATCTCGCATCCTCAGAGGTTAAGTCTCGCAACCTCAGATTTTCGGTCTCATATCCCCAGAGGTTAGGTCTCACATCCCCAGAGGTTAGGTCTCACATCCCCAGAGGTTGTAAATCAACTGCAAGAGCTAGCCACCATTGACCTCATACACAATACAGTGACGTTGTTGGTTAAAGAAGACAATTTACTTTAAATAAATACTCATATTCTTCCGCAGAAATGATTCCTGGGATATTAAAATTTTTTCTTGATAGAGTTTCTTCTGAAACAAAACAAGGTAGTTAGAAACTGCTGTAGGGATTTTGAAGTGTTAGAGACATCACTATTCTATGTCATGCTATTTTAAGTAGGGTCACCAGTTCCCTTCTCTACTGCCTTTGTCTTCCTTAACTCAAGAGCATAGCTAGGTACCTATTTACAGGTCGGTACACCAAAGCGTGACGCTACCAGGTTTTGATTCCGGAACCCGGTAATTATGCCACGAGAGGAAATAGCTCTAACCGCTCAGCCAATCGAGTCTTCTGTACTAAGCTATCTCTATTTTATAGCTTATTAGAAACTTAACGTAATTATAATAAATTATATTCTCTCATAGGAGTCCTAAAATACTCTTTACTATTTCATATTTCCAGCTCGATTCCTATTCTCTCGGTATAATAATAATAAATAATAAATTCTTTAAGCGCCAAACACGGCGCATAAGGCAGAAACCAGTGCTCTCCAGGTTGTTCGTTGTGACGCCACTCCTCTTAGCTCTTGCACATTATTTAGGCCCAACGTTCTTCCTTCTCTTATTATTGTTCTTCTGAGTGTTTCTTTTGGTCTTCCTTTTTTCCGCTTACCCTCAGGAACCCAAGTGAGCGCCTGTAGTGGTATTCTGTTGTTTTGCATTCGTAGGACATGACCGATATATGACCATCGTCTTTTCCTTATATAGTCGGAGACATATTTCTGCCTAGAGTCTTCTCTTATTTGTCGATTAGTCTTGAATTCTTTCCAACTGATGTTCATGATGGTTTTTGCATGTAAAGTTTTTGTAATAAGAATTGAAGAGATGTGTATGGTTTGAGTCTAATCATCAAAGGGAGATAATTTGGAATTACGTCCCTTGTAAGTTTTGGTAGGTGAGCAAGAAAAAAATAGGCACGAGAAAGTTGTGGTCGGATGAACACATTTTAGGAGTGAACGGAAAATGTTAGAACGGGGAATTAGTAAGTCAGATTTAGAACGCGCTGAGCGTAAGTTAGTAAGTGTGTGCTTGAGAGATGGTAGTTTGGAAGTTCATTAGTGAGCGAGGTTTTTGATATTCATGTCTCTGGGAAAACAAGCCATTTGATGTGGTTGGCTATTGTGGTTACAGACACGCCATAACAAGAGTTGTTATCAAGTTGCCAAGGTTTTGTGTTTTTCCAAGACAGCAGGTATGATTGCAGTTTATATTGAAGATAGAAATTGTTTTGTTAGATAAAACAGAGACAGACGTAGTGATCAGGTAAACTGGTAGAAAATCAACATCCCTGGCAGTTGTAGGCCAGTCTTCTAGAAAGATACACCAGAAGGTCACTAAGTGAAAAGTTATAAAGATACACTATTTTCTTAGAAGATCACCCAGGTGACATAGCAGTGGAGAAATTAGACGAAGCAGACCAGTGATAGATATGTACAAGAATATGGTTTTCGGATGTTCGCTGAATTGAGAAAATGTACGAATGGGAATTATATAAAATTGACTATATAAATATGTGAGATAAATTCACAGAAGAGAGAAGCGGATTCTACTTTATGTAAATAAAACTTTGAAGTTCGTTCAACTGCTGTTGGAGTACAGTGTGTCCACAGAGTTAGAAACCATCTGTACGTCTTGTCTAACAGTGCATTTCATCACTTGGTTACAGCAGAGTGTTTACATTGTCTATTCACACATGCTGACCACTAGTTAGGGCAGTGATCTGAACCTCTAACATCAACACTATACTAACACTATAAAGAAATGAAAACCTTAACCCACACTATTATACGCCAGTGTAGCAATAGGATTAATATGCGTGACAATGAAATTTATGATTTGAATATAATAAACATTATCTTAAAGCGGAATTATTAAAAACTGCAACAGAAACCCTACTGGCAGAAGAAAGCTCTGAGAAACAAGTAGCTGTCTTCACAGATGCTCTGTCAGTAATTTCAGCGCTGAAAAGACAGAATACTGCCGACCTGGATGACCTGAGAGTAACACTCTAAATAATGTGCCAGCAGTTCAAAGGAGCTGTGATACAGTGGATCATACCTCATTGCAACATCCTCGGAAATAAGGAGGCTGACAGATTGGCAAAGGAATGTGGAAAGCTACATCAACTTGACACAAGCATAACTTATGAAGAGGTCAAGAGAATATTGAGGAACAATTGGGAAGCGGAGCATCCGGGCTACCAAACAAATGATGCATATTACCAGCTAAGCAGAAAATAATAAGTGGTAATTTTCAGACTTCGCACAGTGTTATGACTAAATTCATAACACCATTATCGGTCGCTCTCAAACTTGGTTTGTTGAGCTGACTTCCTATTTACAAATCGTTTCTACGACAACACAGGAAGTACGTCACATTGTCTGCAGATTTCTTAGCAGACGTGGTTTCTCGGGCTACGGTCGAACATACGATCTAGTTAGCGTTCTCTTTGGATTTGTGTCTCCGTAGGAGAAGGCTGTGTTTCTTAAGAGCTCATGAATATGTACTTTAAGTACTGAGTTTCTATGTGTATTTCAGCTAGGTAGTCTAATTGATAGAGCCTAGTCTGACCGGCGAGTTGGTGGGTATCGGGAAGTGGCTCTGTGCAGGACGTGAGGATTCCTTGGGAGAGCCCAGAACCAGAGCACAGCATTGTGCAAGCTCTGCATAGTTGGAGAGCCCCCCTGGATGACGGGGAATGCACAGTGTGCTACCCCACCTATCCCCAACTGCTAACTTAGAACCAGAAGTGGGGTCCTCTGTATGCGTGCCAGGCCAGGATAAAATGCCTGGGAAAGAGACTGGAGCTCAGAACTCCCTAACTCAAAGTTGCAGGATGGCAGAAAAGCCACGGGAAAGACAGGGCTATTTTGAAGATAACGCAACCATATTTTCACCATACGAGCTCGGACGCCGCCTCGGTAAACAAGGTCCGCGCAGAGCAGTGACACCCCCAGGCTGCTTGCGAATAGTCTACTACTGGGAACATAAACAGATTAGGGATGAGCCCACTCTCCCGTTGAACAGGTGCTAAAGTCGTAGATACTGGGCCAGAAGGCGCACCGGAAACCACAGTATCATGCAACTCGCTTTTTTTTTTCTATGGAGAGTACACCGTCAAATAAATCTCGTTCTGGTGCTCGCCCTGTGGAGCTCCACCAGGCAGGTGCAGTGCCGGGCTCTGAGCCTCGACAGAGCCCACCCTCAGCTACTGGAGGACCCTCTAGACCGTCTTGTGGAGTCAACAGACGGCGGAGGAGAACTACTGACCAAAACAAAACAGAAAAAAGAGAAACCCAGAGTGCCACTTGTCATGATGCACTGGAATGCAGAGGGAGTGAACAGCAAGCAGGCTGGATACAGCAAAAAGACAGAGCTGGAAAACATCTTGTATGAGAAGCAAGTCAGTGTTTGCTGTATCCAAGAGACTCACTTGAAAGCAGATCAAACCTTTAAAATAAGGGGATATCAATGCTTCAGATCCGACAGACAAGATAGACGAAAAGGAGGAGTACTTACTCTTGTAAGGAATAACATTCCTGCACACGAAAGGAAAACCTTCATGGATGGAGCAGAATATCAGCTGCTGCAGATAAAGGTAGACAAGATGGAAATAGAACTCCTGAACTATTACTGTCCGAACAACAAACCCCTGAGTCTCAGCTCTATACAGGTACCAGCCACCAACTTTATAGCAGTTGGAGACTTTAATAGCCACTCCCAGAGCTGGGGCTATAACCATCTGGATCACAGAGGTGAAGAGGTTGAAACTTGGCAAGATGATCACTCCCTAATCCTAGTCAATAATGCCACAGATACTCCTACCTTCTACTCCAGAGGATGGCACACAACCTCAACACCAGATCTTGCCTTCTCCACACCAGATATAGCTGGATCTATTAGTAGAGAAGTAGGAGACCAACTAGGGGGAAGCGACCATCGCCCAATCTTTCTTACTGTCCAGAGTGCAACTCTCAGTACAGGCCCAGCCATTACAAGATGGAACTACAAAAAAGCCAACTGGGGTTTATTCAGGCATCAGGTGAACACGCTGCTGTCTACCCTCAAGGTACAGAACAGAGACATTAATGAAGTGGTAAAAGACTTCAACAGATGCATACTACAAGCTGCAAAAGAAACCATTCCCAAAGGATGCCGGCGTAACTACATACCATACTGGTCCAGCACACTCCAAGAACGTCAGGAAGCTATGGACAAGGCTAGAAAGGACGCAGAGTCTCAGCCTTCACTTGAAACTCACAACAAATGGAAAAAGGCTGTAGCAGAGTTTCAGAGAACAAAGCTAGAAGAAAAGCGGAAAAGCTGGAGAACTAAAACGGCATTGCTGAACCTTGAGAAAGACGGCAGGAAACTTTGGAGATTAGTCAAGTCTCTAAATGAAGAGCATTCCTCACCAAGGCAGACTATCACATTGGATGAAGGTGGCAAACTTTTCAGAGGAAAACAAGCTGCAGACTTGTTTGCTAGAAGATACAGTTCAGAAAGCAACTTACCCATTAACATAGACCATCAGAGAGAGATAAGAAAAGAAATACTGGCAACCATGGGACAGACAGATACTCCTGCCCCAATGAGGGAACCCATCACACTAGGAGAACTACAGAAGGCTATTTCCAAGCTTAAGTTTCAAAAGTCACCCGGCCCAGACAAAATCAGCAACGAAATGCTAGTAAATCTGAGCTCAGCAGCAAAGACAAAACTGCTTGAGATATTCAACCACAGCTGGTTGAAAGGAACGGTACCCCAAGTATGGAGAGAAGCCATCACAATACCCATACTAAAGAAAGGGAAATGTAAGACCGAGGCTGCAAGTTACCGGCCAATCAGTCTCACAAGCTGTGTTGGGAAGACTATGGAGCGAATAGTCAACCACAGATTGAAATGGTATTTAGAGTCTGAGCAGATCCTGGTGCCGGAACAAGCTGGATTTAGAGAATGCTACAGTATAGAAGACCAAGTTACTTACTTGTCTCAAGCAATAGAAGATGCCTTCCAGGAGAAGAAAAAGGTCCTAACGATCTGGGTCGACTTCAAGCAGGCCTTTGACAAGGTGTGGAAAGATGGCCTCATTGCAAAACTTAGGAGAAGTGGAATCCAAGGCAACATGATGAAATGGATCCAGTCATACTTGCATAACAGGAGAACTAGAGTCACTCTTGACGGTCTGCAGAGCAGAAAAGTGTTGCTCCATCAGGGGGTACCTCAAGGAGGAGTAATTTCCCCAACACTCTTCCTTGTTTACATCAATGACCTGGTGAAAGATCTCCCTGCAGGAGTTAAAGCTGCCTTATATGCAGATGACCTAGTACTCTGGTGCGCTGATGAAAATGTCACCACAGCAAATTATAGAATGCAGCGGGCAGCAGACATGCTAGTGTCATGGGCAGAGAAATGGCTTATCACAATAAACACAGACAAAACCTCCACAACACTGTTCTCCCTCGCCCCCACGGACAAATCAGCTAACATACACCTAGGGACAACCGTGATCAAGGAAGAAAGCTACCCCACCTATCTTGGGGTGACATTTGACCAAAGGCTTACATGGAATAAGCATATTGAAAATGCAGAAGGAAAGGCCCGAAGACGACTAGGCATACTCAGAAAATTAGCAGGTACCAACTGGGGAGCAAATGAACGAAATCTAAAGAAGATTTATAATGGAGTAATAAGACCACACTTAGAGTTTAGCTCAGCAGCATGGTCATCAGCTGCTAACTCACATCTGCAGTCTTTGGACAAGGTGCAAAATCAAGCTCTCAGGCTCATTACAGGAGCCATGAAAACTACACCAATAACAGAGATGCAGAAGGTTGCTGGATTACAGACATTGTCCCATAGAAGAGACACAAAAACCATGATCCAGATGGAAAAGTACAACAGTATGCCAATGCACCCAATGAAGGCAAGACTAGATGATCTGGCATTGGGACGTCTAAAGCGTAGCAGCTTTGTGCATCGGGGGAAAAGACTTATAAGACAGCATCAAGAAGACCTATCCATGAAGACAACACCACTGAAGCCCACCCTATACCCTGTACCATGGGAGCAGGCCAGCAGTGCCCTCCAAATTAATACAACAGTCAGTGGTCTCACAAGTGGATGTGAGTATAATGATCTGCAAAAACGAACTGCTACATTGAGTATGATCCAAGAAAGCTATCCCGATCAATCATGGATACATGCCTATACAGATGGATCAGCAACTAATGCTGTTAGGAATGGAGGTGCCGGTATCTTTATCTCATATCCTGACAACCACTATGAGACTAGGCACATTCCCACTGGTAAATTCTGTTCCAACTATACAGCTGAGGTTCAAGCTCTAGAGCAAGCTGCAAATATGATTTATAACACCAACTCTGACTGCCACCAGGTAGTCATCCTCACAGATGCACTGTCTGTCCTGCAAGCTCTCAAGGGTGGTAAACTCCCGCATCTGAGAAATGAACTAAACAAGGTAGCTGCCAAAAAGAGAACCATACTTCAGTGGGTACCATCTCATTGTGGTGTACCCGGAAATGAAAAGGCAGATAAACTTGCAAAAAAGGGAGGAGAATGTGAACAAGAAGATAATGAAGTCACATACTTTGAGAAAAAGAGAGCTATCCAGACTATCAGAAGAGAACAGAACCAACCCAAAGACGACTATCACACTCTCGACCGGCAGGGACAGACAACTATTTTTCGACTCAGGACAGGGCATAACAAACTGAATAAACACATGCACAAGCTACGATTGTCTGCTTCACCACTGTGCACATGTGGATTAAACGAACAAACTGCTGAGCATGTTCTACAGGACTGTCCTCTGTATGACCAGTTAAGAAAGATATACTGGCCGAATGACTCAACACTAAACTCAAAGCTATATGGAGTTAAAGAGGAACTTCAAACAACAGTCGAATTCATCATGAGAACTCGTCTGACGGTGTAATCATCAAAGATGCGATCGCAAGAAGAAGAAGAAGAAGAAGTGATTAAATTCTACATGTGTGAAACGTCTAACAGGCATTATGAAGGTTTATACTGTTAAACTGTGCCTTACGTTTCTATTGAACTCTGCTGAATGGACTGTAGTATAATAACCCTAGACCAGAGTCCAGCATCTTCAGTTACTCTGAGAAAAGAACCCCTTACAGTTATGGGGGCATTAAGCCGATGATTGACACAATAGATTAAGATATTCTCTATTCAACAAGCTGAAGATAGGAACTACTGATAGGTGTAACTGTGGCACCAATAAAATGAGTGCTGAACATCTACTTTAAAGGTACCCAACATATGAATAAAAGAGAAAGCGCATATGGCCACCACCAGTACCATTCCTGAACAAACTTCACTGACATACCAAAAGCCTCAGGCTGACTACTGTTTTCTTTGAACATATTCAAGTCGACG
Organism: Oreohelix idahoensis; assembly: GCA_024509875.1. Taxonomy (NCBI): domain Eukaryota; kingdom Metazoa; phylum Mollusca; class Gastropoda; order Stylommatophora; family Oreohelicidae; genus Oreohelix; species Oreohelix idahoensis. The sequence goes on from JAMPIV010004370.1 coordinate 118,279, forward strand.
TCTGAGAGTAAACAAAGAAGAAGATCCTAAATCTGTCGACTAGTTTAATATTTTTATTGTTCATTAGATCGTTGAATGATGTTGATTTCTTTAAGTACAAAAGTCAGTGACCTCACTTTCATTATCTTGTGTCCCTGGTATATACTCTATCTCTTGTCATACTTACCAACAGTAAATCACTTCTGTCTGAAACTAACATCTAAACAATGTTTACATTAGAAAGAAAATGTCTGCAGTAGGTTTTACTTTAGTCCCATCGTTAACCACTTTTATTTAACTCGATATCAGATTTATATATTTGTTGTGTCCGAAATCACGTTGTTTCACTCGGCACAGAAACTCTACATGCAGCTTGTTTTCTTGTCACATTTTAATATTTCTTGTTGTGACCAACATTGACACAGTCGTATGTGATTTTTCGCATTTCATCTAAATTTAATTGCTATGACATGTTGAGTATGTCAGTTAATACAACCGAATTTTATGGTTTGTTATTAATGTAATGAATTTAGAAGAAAAAAAACTGTGCGTAATTAAAAAATCAATACTTTGTGTGAAGGCACTTCTAAAGTTTATAACGGACATTAGTCGACATATCTGCAAACGAAAAACAATAAATAAAAACAGCATTGAGATAATATATCAGCTGTGACCAATTTGTTGTATTTAATACTCTTTAACTCCCCTAGGATCATAGGCCTTCAACATACAAATGTCAAGCCCTCCTGTCACGTGCAATAAGCTCTTGCTCTCTCCACGTTTTTCTCATCATTTTCACTTCTGTCTCCAGCCCTCTCTTATTTATGTGTTTCTTGGTCTACTTCTGCCTGCCTTTCCCTGGGGATTTTAGAAGAGAAAAAAACTGCCTTGTAATGCTATCAACAGATTTCCTCAATGTGTGTCCTATCCATCGCCAGCGTCTTCTTCTCATCTCTTGTTCCACTGGCACATGTCTGGTTCATGTCATCAATTCCACACTGGTGACTTTGTCATACATTTTCAATCCTTCTATTCTACCCAAGCATCTACGAGGGGCGTTCAGAAAGTAATGCACCACATCGTTTTTCTCAGCTAATAATAAAGATAGAAGCATGAAATTTTGCACACTTCAAATATGGCATGTGCCAATTGTGTGCAGCAAATTGCACCGAACCGGCCAAATTATACGGCTGCCCTAAACCGTTGAAATGAAGCGTGTTAGCAACTTGCGTTATAAGCAGCGAATTGTGGTAGAATTTCTCGTTGCAGAGAAGGAAACTGTTGTGAACATTCACAAGCGTCTATGTGATGTGTATGGAAGTTTTGCAGTCGACAGGAGTACAGTCAGTCTCTGGGTTCAGAGAATCAAAGAATCAGGAAGGTGAGATACGGAGCTGCTTGATCGGCCGCGCTGTGGACGTTCTGCCACAGCCACCAACGCAGAAATGTTGAAATGCGCTGAGGGCATTATTCTTACTGATAGGCGAATCACTACTCAACAATTGGCCTTACAGCTGTCAGTCAGCATTGGTAGTGCAAATGCAGTTATAAAAACTCTCGGATTTTCTAAGGTTTGCGCAAGATGGGTTCCTCGAAGTCTCACAAATGACCACCGATTGCAAAGGAAAGCAATTTCTTCTGAATTGTTGGACCGTTTCAATGCTGATGGACATAACTTTTTGGCTAAGATCGTTACAGGTGACGAAACCTGGGCATATCATTTTGAACCTGAGACAAAAAGACAGTCAATGGAGTGGCATCATCCGCAATCACCACGAAGAAAGAAATTCAAGACAATTCCTTCAGCTGGAAAGGTCATGATCACTGTCTTTTGGGACATTGAATGTGTGATTCTTGTGGACGTTATGCCAAGAGGAGAGACAATCAATTCGCAAGCTTACATTAAGACATTGAAAAAACTCAATCAACGTTTTCGCAGAGTTCGGCCGCACAAGAATCCAGCAGACCTGCTTCTCCTTCACGACAATGCGCGACCTCAAACAAGTCTGGCAACACTGGAAGCAATCACCAAATTGGGTTGGACTGTATTACCCCATCCACCCTATAGTCCCGATTTGGCACCCTCTGATTTTCATCTATTTGGTCCACTTAAAGATGCACTCCGTGGGACAAGGTTTGAAGATGATGAAGGAGTGATTCGTGCAGCGAAGAAATGGCTACATGATCAAGACAAAATCTGGTACGGGCTAGGAATACATGCACTTGTTTCGCGCTAGCATAAAGCCGTACAAGTTGATGGGGATTATGTTGAATAATACCAATGTTTACATGACATATCCATGTATATTGTGTATAAATTTCATGCTTTTTGAATAAACAGCTCCTGAGAAAAACGATGTGGTGCATTACTTTCTGAACGCCCCTCGTATTTATAAATGTTTGTAACTTTGTTGTTGTTGTGTTTTGTTGTTCTCCATGTTTCAGAGCCATACAATAGGACGAAATTTGATATTTTAATTGAAGATTCTTATTTTTTGTGTTGGACTTAATAGATTTTGATCACCATTTGTTTCGCATTGCAATGAAAGATGCTTTGGTTTTTTTAATTCTTATTTTGACATTATTGTCTGTCACTCTAACTTTGTCTATATTGCTGCCCACGTTATGTGTTAGATTCTACATCGTGCAGTGGTGTTTCCTCAACTTTGACATTGTTATCATTTCTTGCAATTATTCTCATTTGTTCGTCTTTTCCCTGTATAATTTCGTGTGGTCTATGGAAGAAAGGTTCAGACAATTTATTTACTATTTTTAACAAACATTATAACTATTTTTGTCATTAATTATTGACGTCACTAACTGTCTAAGACATTGTCAATGACTGACACTTCGATTCTGTTTGTTTATCATTCTCACAGGAACTGGCTACTTGTTGCAATAACGTTGGTAATTAGTGGTGGAAGACAATGTTAATTTTATGCTGATAAATGCGATCAGCTCTAGTCGGGCTTACAGATGGCCGACAGATGTGTAATGTGGTATCTATGCATACGCGAATGTGTATAGGTCCTTTCATCTAAACAGACTGTAATCACTCACCACAGCAAGCGTACGGTCAAGCATAGACCAACGGGTAAGACTAGTATGCGTATCCAATTCACAGGACATAGTTTATTCATACAGTAACATCGACATCAGGGACGGTACACTTCACAGGTTACAATAGCATACAAAAATCCATGGCACGTAGGTTGCAAAGAACGTCGTAACTTTCCAGTATAATATAAATCCATAGGAAAGAACATCTATCAAAAGGACTGCCTACATTGCAGTTCACCACAGTTCTCATTTCATAGTATTACAGTGAAAATATCCGTCAACAAATGACTGCATACATTGCAGTTCTAGTATGATAACAGTAAATCCATCAAGAAAGTAAATATGACTCATAACACTGGCCGGTACACTCCATGGCCTCAACAAATATCTTCTATATCAAATTCTCCCCTTCACCATAGGAAATATGCATAATAATAATCATGGCCGGTACACTCCATGGCCTCAACAAATATCTTCCATCTCCATTAAATTCCCTTTACAAAAATATCCACTGGTACACACAGTGAAAACATGGCTAACAACCACCCCGGAACACTGCCAGGAAAAACTCTCACGAAAATTTACCGCTGCTCAAAACAGCTCAGTAAAAATCCCCCATGCGAACTACCGCCTGAGAACTCAGCTCAGCCCCAACCGTCTCTTCCCAAAACCTCACTAAGAACATTCGAAAACTTTTATTTTTAAAAAACAACCTAACAACCACTCAGTTGAGCTGTGTTAAAAAATTACTGCCTACAGCTCCCAACTAAGAAATTCTCTCATCACGCAGAGCGTGTTTACTAGCGTTTACAAAAATCCGACCCGTACATTCGAGTCTTAAACCCTTAACTCCCCTTAATAAGAAATATGACTTAACACTACTACAATTGCTGGAGAGAAATCCTGAAGGAAGGGTGACAGTCTTAGGGTTTCTGGTCAGACTGAGACGAGATGGCGTGTACCGCTATGTTATTGACAGAAGCTAGAAGTATCTACTGACAGCGATGTGTTATGTCTATATTTATTTGTCCTATGCTGTATGCTGTGTTTGCATGTTGTGTTTATAAGTCCTGTGTTTGTTTTAGTTAATTGTAAACGTTTTTCTACGTGTGTGTGATTTTTAAGTCATTTCTGCCTATATGAAATTTGTACGTCATTTCTAACCATATTACATTTTAAGTCATTTCTAACTATATTACATTTTAAGTCATTTCTACCTATATGAAATTTGTAAGTCATTTCTAACCATATTTCATTTTAAGTCATTTCTAACTACATTACATTTTAAGTCATTTCTAACTATCATTTCTATTTTACATTTTTAAGTCATTTTTAACTATATTATATTTTAAGTCATTTCTAACAATATTACATTTAGTCATTTCTACCTATATAAATTTTAAGTCATTTCTAACTATTTGATATTTTAAGCCATTTTGTCTGTAATTAAGACTACAATAGTTTCCTCTTCCTAGTGATGTCCATGTTTGACTATTATTCTCCTTTACATGACATGTTGTTTAGCTACTGATATACTTTTGTGATGACTTGACATCTATTATTTTTTCTTGTTTTTTTTTTTAAAGCTGGTAGTCATTTTTATTCCTAAATACATTTATTTGATATAATGATGGCCATTCACCTTTATGATAACACTGACAAACAACATTTTTCTTTCTTATATAAGAATAAGTGTTCTTAGGTCAGTTTCTTGCGCTGATTTCAAATCTGAAATCCGTTTATCTCTATCACATCGGGTTCTTAAGATATTTGTGAATAAATATATTTTTGGGAAACCGTTATTTGCTCCGTTTCATTTTTACTATATAACTTATTAAAAATTAATGAAATGCAAAATAGTTCTACTGTTTATACTGCTAAAAGATGCATGACATATGTTACGCTATTTTTCAAATAGTTACTGTATTTTGAAATAATTCTGAGCGAAATATGGCTTCTAGAAGTTGTAGAAATTCGGCTGATCTGTTCTGTTACGTGTGCGGATATTTTACCGATCGTGTTCACCAGAAAAACTTTACACCATTACTAAAGAAAGCATATGAATTTTATTTCGATTCGAAAGTTGATGATGCAAATAAATCTTGGAAGCCAAATGCAGTTTGTTCGACTTGTGCAAATACATTGGCAGGTTGGTTACGAAAATCGCCGAAGCATAAGTCGATACCTTTTAGAGTGCCAGTAATATGGCGTGAACCGACAAATCACGCTACTGATTGTTACTTCTGCTTGACAAATATCCATGGTTTCACTTTTAAAACTAGAAAGTCTGTGGTTTATCCAAATATTGAATCGGTTTCGAAACCAGTGCCTCATGATCCAATCACATGTCCGATCCCAGTTCCACCAGAACAATATCCGTTGGACGTGAATGAACCATCAGAAAGTGATAGTTTACCTGCTTTAGAAACTAATTCTGACTCGGATTATATACCGGTTAATGATGGTGTTCACTTAATTAACCATTCAGAACTTTCAGATCTAATACATGATATCGCTCTTACCAAAGGACAAGCGGAGTTACTCGGTTCGCGACTCAAAGAATGGAATCTTTTAGCTCCCAATACTCGCGATATCTAAATTTCGTCAAAGACACAGAGAACTTGTTCAATACTTTGAGATGGATGATGACATTTGCTATTGCAAAGATGTAAACGGTCTAATGGTGCACCTCGGTCATGAGCACATAGTCAACGAATGGCGACTTTTCATCGACTCTTCCAAGACTAGTCTAAAAGCCGTGTTATTGCATAACGGACATTTATTTTCATCAATTCCAGTCGCCTACTCTGTTCATATGAAAGAAACTTATGACAATATGGCTATACTTTTGGCAAAAATAAAGTACAATGACTACCAATGGCGGATTTGTGGAGACCTAAAGGTCATTGCAATTCTCACGGGCATGCAGACTGGGTATACTAAATTTTGTTGCTTCCTATGTGAATGGGACAGCCGCAACAGACAGGAACATTATGCAAGAAAGATGTGGCCTATCAGGGATCGTATGCAGCTCGGGCATAGAAATGTAATACACGAGCCATTAGTTAACAAAGACAGCATCATTTTACCACCGTTACATATAAAGTTGGGGCTCATGAAGAATTTCGTAAAAGCGTTAGATAAAACGAGCAAAGCTTTCACTTATCTTCGAGAAAAGTTTCCGCAAGTTAGCGATGCAAAGATAAAGGAAGGTATCTTTGTAGGACCTCGGATTAGGAAAGTTATTGCAGACAAACAATTCGAGAACTTGTTACATGGTAGTGAACTTCGCGCATGGATGGCATTCAAATCGATCGTCGATAACTTTCTGGGAAATCACAAATCTGTCGACTATGTGCATATTGTTAAGCAGTGCATAGATGCATACAGAATTATGGGCTGTAACATGTCCCTCAAAATCCATTTGCTCGATTCGCATCTTGACTTTTTCCCTGACAACCTTGGCGAAGTCAGCGATGAACATGGAGAACGATTCCATCAAGATATCGCCGTAATGGAGTCACGTTATCAAGGACGGTGGAGTGTGACCATGCTTGCCGATTATTGTTGAATGCTTCATCGCGATGTACCACATGCCATTCACCGACGAAAGTCGACTGCAAAGAAATTCAAGTCTACATAACTGTTTTACTTCTTGTACGAATGATGTTGTAATACTGTATGCGTTGTTAAAAAACTTCAATTGCGTATTTCTAGAGATCCCGACCTGATAGAGAAAAACGGTATGCAGATTTAAAAACAGCGCATTAAAATTGACCAGAAAAACATAGAAATGTTAGAGAAAGAAAACAATTTTTTTTTAAAATTTGGTTTTATTTTATCTAGGTTTTCTGTTTGAAAATGATTTTATTTCACAACATAAATGGTGCTTGCATTTTGTGATTTCAACTGTCGTATTATAATTATGTTTTCCTACTTGCTCTTAGAAGCGTCGTTTATAAATTGGTGTTATTATTTGTATTATTTTCGTCTGATATATCTTACAATATATGTTTATATGTTAATATGTTGTCACCATTTCGCTCTTTATGAATCATGAGGTAACTAATGTAACTACTTTTTTTGTTGTAGGCCCTGATTATCTGTTATTGTTATACTTTATAATGATGTATTTTTTTTATTAGTCTTCATGTCTGAATGTGTGAGCGTGTGTGTTAGTTTTTACTTAATTTTTATGATATTGTGTTTATATGATGAAATTATTCAGATTTGGGAATATAATTTGTGAAATATTTTTATTTTCGTGGCACGTGGTTGCTTCTCTTGATCGTCCAATGCAAAGGCAACTTTTTTTAGTTACTCTGCCGGTTTTTTTTTTTTTTTTTTTAGTTTTAAATTCCGCAATAAAAAATATGAATTTTTCAGTTTTTTTTATTATTTTTTTCTCACAAGAAAAATGTCTTTTGTCCTAATACGTTTTTACCATTTTGTTCAAATGGTTGTAATTATGCTGCTGTTCTTATATTTACTTGCGTGTCTCAATATGTCATTCGTGTCCCCAGTTAAATCTATTTTCTGTCCACAGCCGCCCATTTCCTCTACTGTTTTTATTTTGTGCATGTGTGTAGTACTCATCTTGTACTTTGATGTGAATGAATGGAACTTCTCAAGCGTGATCAATAAACAAAAACTCATAACAGTTGATCACTCATGTGGAACTGAGTACAAGAACATGACAAGTACCAGTGGAACAAAAGATTCGAAAAATAGCGTTGATGATGGATAGGGCACACACAGAGAAAACATGTTGATAGCCTTACAGGGCAGTCTTTGTTCTGGAATCCTCGGGGTAAAAGGTAGAGGGAGACACATAGAAAAGAGAACTGGAGACAGAAATAGAAGGAATGTGGAAGACTTACAAAGAACTGAAATTAACATGACAGGAGGGCGTGGCTTAAGTTTGTTGAAGGCTTGAGCTATATATAGAACTGAAGGTCAGTGACCAGATACAGTTAATAAATATTATAAAACTAAATTATTTTCTGTTTAAAAGGCTGAAGAAATTAATTCCCATAAATGATTATGGTCGTCTTCTAAATTATTTTGATAACGTTAAATAAAAATAAAATAATAGCAAACAACGCAAATAAATGAGTTACAAACTCATTATATTACTGAATTAACGCACAAATGATTAAAACTAATTATCCAATACCATAATTCCCGCCGTAAGGACGTCGGTCGCTCACATCATGCACACCATCATTTGCGCACTTTTCTATTTTCGAGAGAGTACATTAACTTTCAACCACAGCTAAAGGGTGCAACTGTGGTGGAAAGTTAGACAATAATTGTATTGTTTCTCTTATATGTACTCTCCCGAAAATAGAAAAGTGCGCAAATGACGGTGTGCATGAACAGTTTGATTATGGAAAGAAGCCAACAACACAATTGATAAACAGTACATGAACTGGAGACATGAAGGTGCGGGGATGCAGATTAAATCAACAGACAATCAAGATACTCTTCTGTCCAGTTTCATTCGGGAAATGGATTTAACTCATCATTTTCTTAAAAATAACCTTAAAATGTAAGTTTTTGATTGTTTCTTCAAGATAAAATTTTAATTTAAAGTATTGCAGACTTATTATTATGGATAAAAATGATAAGATGGCTGCAAGGCGAACTGCAAATGCTAAAAGGAAGAGACGATCGCGTCGTTCACAACGAGCAAGTGAGACTATTGAAGAAGCAGCAATACGACGACAACATGAAGCATCACAAAGACAAGCACATCGTCAGTCACAACAAGCAAATCAGGCTACAGCAGCAATACGACGACAACACGAACAAATCATGAAAACTTGAAAGTATTTGTTAAAAACACTTTTTATCAGGTATCATTCTTTGAAACAAATCCACACACTTTCACCAAAAAAAAAATGTTGTCATCAAAGAAATTCTAAATTGAATTAACACATATTTTAAATATATATTAAAGTTTATGATTTATTTCCGTCGTTACTGACGGGTAATTCTCGCTGTTTGTACGTCGGGCGGTCCCACTGAGTAACACTCAGCAATGAAAAATGCACAGATGACTGTGTGCATGAACAGTTTAGTTATTCTGTATGGAAAAAAGCCAAAACCATAGAAACCACAACACTCTAAAAATGTACATCGATCTGCTCCTCCGGGAAATGATGTTTGACATTCGACCATTTGTTGGAAAGGTGCTCATATTAGGCGGTGACTTTCATCAAACTTCAAACGTTGTTCTCAGAGGCAGTAAGTCGACCATGGCTTCTCAGAGGCAGTAAGTTGACCAGGGCAAGATTTAATTATTATTATGGATCAAAATGATAAGCTGGCTAAAAGGAAGAGACGATTGCGTCATTCACATCGACGAGCAAGCGAGACTATAGAAGAAGCAGCAATGTAATCCGTGTTACAGAAACAACACACTATAATTAAAAACCTGCCAATTTTGGCGGGTTGTTGCTAGTATAGTATAAAGCATAAAAGAAAAGGATCCTGTTACACGCCCATTGAGGCATACTGGGAATAGGCCTATGGTGTTAGGCCCATAATTTCTTGACCATCGGCACACTAGGGGTGATGTGGTCAGCATCACGCCGTCCGCCTTAACCTTCCCAGAGTTGCTCTGGTACCCAATTCATGAGGCCGGGTCGACCTGGGCCGTCTGCATTCTAAAATAAATACAAACAAGAAAATATTACAATAAATGGAACGCTTCCTGATATAACCAACAGCTCCGTGTATATGGTAGACAGTTGAAAGGGCGTGTTACAAAGATAAGTAGTAAACACTTTAATTTAAAAAAAAAAGATTTTCAAAGATATAAATCTGTTTAAAACGAGAAGCGTATGTAATATGGAAAGGAGCGGGAGTTCGGTTAAATATATTACTTATAATTATCACTGGAAACAGCCACTGATCTATTGTCCACCCCCACAATTCCATTAAAAAAAAAAAAAAACTATTTTTACAAAAAATTGTCGCTGCATTTATAGGAGACGAAGATGCAGTTACATTCTGGATTGGATATACTTTGCATATCTACCAAAAAAAAATCAAGAAGAATGAAACTATGTGAATAATAAATTATTTTGTTTAGCCCATTGGAAAGACAGACAGAAGTACAATGCAGGCAATAGCTCAACATTCGTAGTCACCATCCGATGGTTTGTTCCTCTTTCTTTACAATTCGGTAAAATTCCAGTTATGATTTTTGGAACCAAATAGTAACATAAAAGTTAAAACGCGTTGTGCGCTGCACGAGAGAAACAAACAACATCGGCAAATGAGAAGGATGGCCACGATGTGGAAAAGGTACTTTCTAAGAAATGTATTTTTGTAGCAAGAAGACATAGGCCTACGTGTATCTGGCGTTTCTGGAGCTCGTTTTTGCGATAGCATGACAGGCAGTTTTAGAACCTTATGTGGCCCTTATAGAGTTTGCAATATTAGTAGGCTACTAAAGTAGTAAGACTGTTTTGACGTTTGAATGTTTAGGCCTAGGCTATATGTTGGTTTTCCCGATTTTTTAGCGTGTTCCTAGAAAATTAACGTTTCCTATAATCTGGGTTTACGAAATTATATTCAGCTTGATAACACTGGTCTCGTATACATTTGTAATGTAGCCTAATGGCTTTGTAAAATCGATAGCATACGTGCACACTTCCGATACACACACCAGCAGATAGATGAGTATTTTACCACTTTTCTTGGTAGGTTCAAAATGAAGAAAAATCTGAGATATAGTAATAAGGGGTTGAAGTTAGGGCCAGGTTCAGACAAGGCCGGATTTAGAAATAGTGAGGCCCTGAGCTAGCCTATAGGAAGCTGTGGAGGCCCTATTTCGCAATAAGTAATAGAGAATAAGGCTGTGTAACAACTGAACTTGGCAAGAGAGGCCCCTTCAGACTGTGAGGCCCGAAGCTGTAGCTTAATTAGCTTATGATTAAATCTGGCCCTGGGTTTAGGAATCATAAACCTAACCCTAACTGTAATCTGAACTTGAAAAACGTGGACAATTTAAAAAATGAAAAAGATGTGTAGATTTTTCAATAAAATATGTTTATTGTGTGTTTATCTTAATATTAATAAAAAATAATACTAATAAAGATTAATAAAAATAATTACTAATAAAAGATGTAAGCAATGCTAACAAACTAACATACCAGTCTATTAATAATACTAGTATATACCCTCCCCATGCTAAGGGGTTCGAAAAAGTAATATAAACAATTATTGCCTACAGCGGGACCCAAACACCAAAAAGCCTAGATGCCCTTCTTGGCTTAATCCAGCCCTGCCAACAGTCAGTTGCACGTTAAGCAAAAGATATATTTAAAAGCTTGTCATAATCTGAAAAGAGGGTCGCAGAAAGCGCTAACACCTAATATTTTCCAGCTGTGAAGAAACATGTATTTATTTATTTCAGTAACTGGAGAAAATATATTGTCCCATTTTTATATATCCTAATTATAAGATGTCAAAGGTTGAATGGGATATTTTTCTTCATAAATTAAAAAAAATAAGGGTCTTGCACGACCCTGAATGGGCTATAATTAGGATAAGTAGTGTCTGTCAGGATGATCATCATCAGGTTCCTCTTTCGCTGCCTGTAGTCATGGAACATGGAGTCACCCACTTGCAGGAAGTAATTTATTAAGTAATTGTAATTTATTTATTTATTATTCTGACATTTATTTTTGTTAAAAATGATAGATTCTTAGAAAGACTATTAAAACTGTGTCAGGTACCGAATACGCAGCATGAGTGAATGCAGTCAGCGACTCATAGCTTGACTGCTTGCGCCAGGGTCAGCGAACCAGAGCTGATCAAGACCTTACTCCACCTCCAAGTGGTGGTCCTGGAAACAGGCTGCATCACTGCAGTCTGGCTGAGTGTTAAGTGGGTTCTTTCATTAGATGTCAACGTTTCAAAGGATATAGGCGGTTATTCAACATTTGAGAGTAGTGGGTGTCTCGGCTTTCTTCCTTCCGAACCCCATCGATCTATTATGAATATTCATGGTTATCAACAAGCCATCGTGCTTAATAAATATGAATGAATGAAAAAGGCTCAACAAGTTAGCCAACTTCGAGGGTCATCAACGGAGCAAACTCCTTCCTTTACAGAGTCCATACAGAACATGTTTATTTACGATACAATTCATATAATAGTTCATGGCATAATAAATATTCATCATATATAGATTCATCTCCAAGTAGTGCAGTCCAGTCCAATTATATAGATCAATTATTATCGTCGTCAAAACATGGTAGGCTATATATACGCATTCTTGTGATTGGCTCGTCTGAGTGAAGCCACTGATTTTTGATCTGTCTGTATGACGAATGGAGCACTGAGTAAAAAATTTTCGATAGTGAGACCCACCAGTTTACAAACTTGGATCATCAAGAATAATCAATTACTCCCATAAATCTGGACTTTCAATAAACAATTGTTGTCCATAACCATTAGTGGTTCATCATTACCTTAAATGTAATAAAGGCCGACCCTCTGGCCAAAATCTCAAAGATATACTTCTGCACTATAACACTATCACTGGGAGTAAAGCAAGATACATCCGACTCGCTCGGAGTTTATAATCAAAAGGGTAAAAGTAGAACGTAGTCAAGTGGCATTATACCAACCGTGCCACGTCATAAGATTACTGTACAGTTCGCGTTCAGTAAAATACCGTGAAGCGTGAAAAACATATATTTATAGCATCTCAAGCATCTAATGCGTAACATTAAAAGTGCTCACAACTGTAGCAGACGACATCGTTAAATGTGTCGTAACATTCCCCTGACCGACGGGGGTAAAAAAAAATCTATTCTGTAGATTTTTTTGAAATAACTTGATCAATTATATCAAAAATTTAATGATAAACGACATATGGCCTCCGATGTTTTGAACCAAAACATTGTTGTTGGTCGCAGTCAATATTATACATGTCATATAATACATTAAAATTAAGTTAAGTTAACTAGAGAAATGTCAACTGTCAGAAAGGATAGTAATAATTATGTATGTAACTAAAATTATGTCTTAACTAATAAATGTGTTTTGTATGAATCAATATCATAAGATTTAACTAAATAAATATAGAATTAACTAAATAACTAATGTAATATGTGTAGGATATTATAGAATTAAACTAGAATTAAGTAAACTAAAGTATTGTATCATTAAGAAAGAAAGTAAAGAAAAGAATAATGGAGAATGCATGAGAATTAAGTAGTAAGAAATTAATAGATTAAATTAAAATACATGTTTACGGAAGTGACTAACTAATTAAATTAATGTATCAACTAAACAATAATAATACATATCATTTTATGTCATAATTATGTAAACATAAGTTATTAACTACATCTAAGAATTACTATTTTTATATAGTATTTATATTAACCAATTGTGTGATAATGTTTTGTTATTATTTTTTTTTCAAACTATCTTTTCTTTTATTAAATCCAAAAGTAACGAAATTAATATTGTCAATCATGAAGATCAATCTGTCATTAGTTCCTTCATGTGCGTAGAATACGATGCATTCGATAAGATGAAAAAGTTTCTTCATCCAGAGATGATCAAGAGTTCAACTAATAGTACGTAAGTGTAAAGATCAACACGTTCAGACCAACGTTCAAGCTTAGGTTGATTGTAGTATGTATTACAGCGAGTGATAGACGTACGGACACTAACCAAAGTCCAAAAATATGAACAGAACAGATTAATTCTTGTGGATATTTGAAAATTAATAACGTGCAATGAATGTTTCACAAGTGTTCTATTTTCCTGCACTTGGATCACGATCACATATGTTATTTACTCAGGAAATGTTGTAAGTCAGTATTATCTTGACTGCGAATGATTAAAATCCCTCATACGAATCGCTTCTGTGACAGGGGCTAGGTGTGCCTCACACCCAAGACCCATGCACTAAGAAAATTTATAAAGGATCGTTTGACAGGGGTTGCAATTATTGGTTGCTTGCAACCCTCTCAGCAGCAGACTTAACAATTCAAGCAACCCAAAGCCTTATGCAGATCAACATTTAATTCTACCGAACAGAACCGAACACCAAACAAACAATCAAACAAACACCCAGTCAGTGTTCATAGACTGAAAAATAATAAATAAAACAATGTCTAAGTGAACATCGATAGCATGGATAATAACACTTACCATACAGAAAACATGCGCCCACCTGATATCATCAACTATCTCACACACTCATGCGTGTCGTCCAATGCGACTAGTATGGTGTTGTGCATGAGGCTGGCAATCGCACCGGGTAACATAGGTTGCTACCGAAACCACTACTGCAAGAGCATCTGAATGCTTCATGCTGAGACAAACCACACCGGTGGCCCCATGCTCCCTCAGGAGCGGAGAAGAGAAATATACATCTCCAAGTACGCCCACGTGCTCTCACAAACCATGTTCACATAACAATAATAATCAACTGGACATAAAATAATATTCTTCAATACATGTACAACAAATAATCTCAATAATGAGAATTAACTACTACCTCTCAACCGACCCACATCAATACTCGTCCCTGCACTCTGAACATGTCGTAAGTGACGACTGGTGTGCCTGGCCACAAGCGTGTCATATATGACCCCTGATGAGATTGGGAACTCATCACATGAAACACATTATTACAGAAACAACCACTGTAATAGCATAAAAATGCTTCTGTTGACTTGTGGTGGACACCAGCCGCATTGGTGTTTCCATGCTCCACCAGGAGCAAACAGAGAAACACCTGTCTCAACTTGCCTTACGCAACCAAGGAGTGGCTCTAATCTCACCAGAAATCTAAATGACTATTCTCCCTTCAAAGTAATAATAATAATAATAGCCCCTTCAGTCATAACTGACTATGGGAATGCGCCCCTGAGGTGACAGCCCTCAGCTGCTTATTTTCCTGGTGCTCCTTTCGACGTTTTCTCCTCACCTCTGCTTCTTGTGTGNGCCTCTCTTCGCCCAATCTGAGGTGGCGCCGTAAATAGCATCGCCACTTAGTGCGATCGGCAGCTTCATCCTCCCATGTTGCTGGATCCATGTCCAGTGCCCTCATATCTCTCTTGCACACACACATCTTTGAACCTCAGCTGTGGTCGCCCAACTGTTCTCTTGCCATCTGCTAATTGTCCGTAGAAGATATCTTTTGGGATGCGACCATCTTCCATGCGGCGAACATGGCCAAGCCAGCGAAGTCTGCGCTGTCTAAGAAGCGTATACATACTTTGAAGGCCAGCACGTGACAACACCTCGACATTTGTCACTTTATCTTTCCACGAGATGCCGAGGATGCGGCGTAGACACCGCAAATGGAAGGTATTGAGCCTTCTTTCTTGCTTAGCATAGGTCGTCCAGGTCTCGCTGCCATATAGGAGTGTGCTGGTGACGCAGGCATTATATACCGCAGCTTTGGTCTTCATTGTGAGTTTAGAGTTTCCCCAAACACGCGATGTGAGGCGGGCAAAGGTAGCTGCAGCTTTGCCAATGCAGCTGTCGATTTCTGTATCCAGTGAGAGTTTGTCATTGATGGTAGACCCTAGGTATGTGAAGTGGTGCATCACTGCCAATTCATAGTTATCGATAGTGATAACTGGTGCAGCACCCACATCCTGACTCAGCACATTCGTTTTCTTTAGACTTATTGTGAGGCCAAAGTCCTTGCATGCTTTAGTGAAGCGATTCATCGAGCTCTGAAGCTCCTGTTGGCTTTGAGTGACGACTGCAGCATCATCAGCGAACAACAAGTCTCTTATAGTGACCCTTCTGATTTTTGTTTTTGCCTTCAGCCTTGAAAGATTAAACAGACGGCCATCTGACCTAGTGTGAAGGCATATTCCTTCAGTTGCATCTCTGAATGCATGTTTCAAGAGTAAGGCAAAGAAGATTCCAAAGAGGGTCGGAGCCAGAACACAGCCTTGTTTAACGCCACTTCGTATATCAAAGGGCTGTGACGTGCTTCCAGCATATTGGACTGTTCCCTTCATGCCGTCATGGAATGACTTTATCATTTCCAGCATTTTAGAAGGGCAGCCTATTTTCAGGAGGATTTTAAAGAGTCCATCCCTACTAACCAGGTCGAATGCTTTTGTGAGGTCTATAAAGGCGATATATAATGGTCTTTTCTGCTCTCTTGATTTTTCCTGAAGCTGGCGGAGAGAGAAGATCATGTCTGTTGTTGATCTGCCAGCTCGGAATCCACACTGTGACTCTGGATATATGCGCTCAGCTAACTTGTGTAGTCGCATTAAGATGACTTTGGCAAAAACCTTACCAACAATACTAAGAAGAGAGATGCCTCTAGTTATTGCAATCACTTCTGTCTCCTTTATTTTTATACAGTGTTACAATCTTGGCATCTCGCATGTCTTGAGGAATAGTTGTCTCTTCCCAGCACTGGCACAGCATCCTATGCAGGGGATGTAATAGCGTGCTCTTACAGCATTTGATTAAATCAGGAGGAATCCCATCACTGCCTGGTGCTTTGCCAGAGGCCAAGCTATCAATGGCCTTGCTGAGTTCCTCTAATGTTGGTTCGGCATCCAGCTCCTCCATAGTTGGCAGACTGTTGACACCATCAAGGGCTGCAGGCGTAACGGTATTGTCTCTAGCGTAAAGCTCAGAGTAGTGCTCGACCCACCTCTCCATCTGCTTACCCTTATCGGTTAGCTTCTCTCCGCTGATGGTTTTTAGCGGTGCCGTCTTACTTTTATGGGGGCCAAGTGCTTTCTTTATACCGTCATACATTTGTCTAATGTTGCCTGTTTGCGCTGCGATCTGGATGCTCTCACTGAGCTGGAGCCAGTAGTCATTTGCACAGCGTCGAGCAGTTTGTTGAACTTTGCTTCTCGTAGCCCTCAGGATCTGTAGGGTTCTGGCACTTGGTGAACGTTTGTATTCATTCATAGCACTGCGCTTAGCTTCAATGACAGGTGCCATCACATCTGATGAAGCATCAAACCAGTCATTTGACTTTGCTGTTTTCTTACCAAAGGTGGCAAGTGCAGTACTTTGAATGGTGTTCCGTAGATGCTCCCAGTTCTCTGTAATAGTATCACCATGCTGAGGGCTACTGAGCACTTTCTCGAAGGTCGCAGTGAATTGAGCGATCATGAAAGGGTCTGACATCTTGCTGGTATCAATGCATGGTTTCCCTTCATGTCTGACACGATAGAGTTTTCTTGGTTGTGCTCTGATTTTGCAGCAAACCAAGGAGTGATCTGTATCACAGTCTGCACTATGGTACGAGCGCGTGGAGAGCACAGACCTGAGTAGTGGCCTTCTGACGAGAATCAGGTCAAGTTGGTGCCAGTGCTTGGATCGCGGGTGTCTCCATGACACCTTATGCTGGGGCTTTGTCTGAAAGTAGGTGTTGGTCACGCAGAGGTCATGGTGGACGCACAACTCTAAGAGCCGTTGTCCATTTTCATTCATCTTGCCAATACCAAACCTGCCCAGACATGAAGGCCATGAAACATTATCGGCACCCACTCTAGCGTTAAAGTCACCAAGGAGAACAAGCTGTTCTTGCCTAGGTATGCTTTTGATAATTGCTGTTAGATTCTCGTAGAACTCATCTTTAGCTTCTGAGGCAGAGTACAGAGTAGGAGCATACACACTGACAAGGGTGATGGGACCTGTGCTAGTTTGCAGGCGGAACGTTAACAGGCGTTCTGATCCATTCTCGCCTGGTCCAACCATTTTAGTTAGCGATTTTTTGACCGCAAATCCTACTCCGTGTTCTCTAGCTTTATTAAGATCTTTCCCTTGCCAATAAAATGTGTAGTCCTTCTCGCTCACCGTTCCAGAGCCTGCCAGGCGCGTTTCTTGAAGTGCAGCTATATGCACCTGAAGTCGTTTAAGCTCATCATTAATTATGGCTGTCTTCCTTACATCGTTTACATCCTGTAGGTTTTCGGATAGTCCAGTCAACATAGTCCGGACGTTCCAGCATCCCAATCTGAGAGTTTGCTTATTTCTATTTTTTCGATAATTGCTTGGTGCAAAATTTTCTGTCCACAGTTCGGGTTTGACCCTAATCCCCATGCACCCAATGGGGAAAGCAGACAGTGGCGGTGTTCCCCCTCTCCACACAGCTGGTAGATCCAAAGGAACGGCAGTAGCCGATACAGTTTGGTACCAGCCATGTCGCAGGAGTTGCCAGAATAATGTCAAATCGACATTAGACTGCCTTAGGGACTCCGACTCCGGATTTATCCTCAGGGTTTACTCCCGAAGCCAATTCCATAAATGGATATTCCCGCAAGGCAGCGGTGGTTTGAATTCAGAGTTCCTTCTCTTAGATAAGCTACCAGCCAAGGATCACGAGCCCTATCTGCCCGAAGCTGCTGGTTTTAAGGCGCCAGTCGCTCCTTCAAAGTAACCACTAAAGATAAACAGTAGGATAATCAATCATCGTGAAATACGCTCAATTACTTTTACATTAAAGAAATAAAATATAATTATTCTCGACTTAAACCAAACTGGAACTAAATACACAGCGTGTCACCTGGCGTAACATTTACCACGTGGTGCGTTTTATTCCGACTCGCTGGCGTCGCTTTTTATCACCACGAGGCTGCTATCTTGCTATCGTTAATCTTATCTAAATTCCAGTGAAATAGCCTCACACTATATCTGCCTTTCTGATGAATGAAATAATCGCTCTTAAACTTTCACATCTATCTATCTACATTAAACATTAAAATAGCCACATCGATATTATTTCAGAATCCTAGAAAACTAATGCTAATTTAAATTAACTCACGTGCTCAAGGCATTTACAGCTTGGCTCTGTCTAGGCTCGTCATTTCTCTTCTGGGCGGCTCTCTCAAACATAGACCAGTTTCGCCGCTTGCTATCCCTTTTATAAGCCCTGGCCTAACCACTCAACTTACTGCGCGCTACGCGTATTAATCTGCGCCACACGCGATTATTGCTCTAGAATGCATGAAAACACAGATTTACACAACTATTTCTAGAGCAAAAACACAACTAATATGTAGGCTTTATTATGGCCTTGTAATAAATCTGCTTGAAGATAACGGGGTGAACAGGCACTAAACCACAGAGACAATATGGCTGACCAGATGGGGCCAGCGCCGAGAACGACAGATCTCAAGATGGCGCTGTCACACTTCCATTTCTTGAGTCGTTAGTTATCTTCATTAGACAACGAAGGATGGCATGACAGGGAGTCTGCCACCACATTTTCATGGCCTGGAATTGATTCAATTTTGAAATCAAACGGTTGGAGCAATATTGCAAATCGTGCCAGTTTGGCGTTCTTGTGATTGGCTCGTCTGAGTGAAGCCACTGATTTTTGATGTGTCTGTATGATGAATGGAACACCGAGTAAAAATTTTTCGAGCTTTTGAATTGCCCAGACTACTGCGAGCAACTCCTTGTCGATCACCGAGTACTTCTTTTCCGCATTAGTGAGTTTTCTCGAAATAAATAGAGTCGGGTGGAGTACTCCTTCATGTTCTTGTAGCAGGCTACCTCCTATTCCATAATTGCTGGCATCTGTACGGAGAATGAACATTTTTTTAGTATCTGGCAACCTTAGGATAGGTGGCCTGGAGAACAGTGATGAGATATAGTTAAATGTTTTGTCGCAGTCTGCCGTACATGTCACTTTCACAGGCATGTCTTTCCTCAAAAGTGAAGACAAGACAGCTGTGATGGATGATAAATTAGGTATGAATCTACTATAATATTGGACAAGACCTAATAAACTCCTAACTTGTTTTTTTTGTTTTAGGAATTGACAAATTAAAAATTTTAGATATATTATGGGGAACAGTTTGGATATGCCCAGCCCCAATAATATGTCCAAGAAAAGTTATTTCATGGAAAGCCACTTGTATCTTAGTGGGTTTAGCAGTTAAATTATTTTCTCTTAAGATTTCCAAAACGGAGTGAAGTCCTAAAAAATGTTCCTCGAATGACGAACTAAATAAACATATGTCGTCAATGTAGGTGATAATATCCTGTCTGTGTGATAAGATTTTTCGCATCATGCGAATAAAAGTCGCCGGTGCGTTCATAAGCCCAAAAGGCATGACGTTCCACTGGTAAAGACCTTGTGGAGTCGAGAACGCAGTAAAATATTTGGCTTTTTCTGTTAAGGGAATCTGCCAATATCCCTTAGTTAAATCTATTTTTGTGAAAAATTTTGCAGTTGGTAGCCGAGTAAGTAAGTCGTCAAGAATAGGATGTGGTTCACTGTCAGCCACTGTCTGAGCATTTAACTTCCTATAGTCGACACATAGACGAATGTTGTTGTCTTTCTTCCTAACAATGACCAATGGTGAAGAAAATGGAGAGTTACTACTCTCTATGATCCCTAAGGACAACATTTGATTGAGTTCCAGCATTGTCTTACTTAGGTAGTGCACTGGAACCGAATATGGATGTACACGAATAGGTGTATCATCCTTAAGTATTATGTCGTGACTAATAGCTGAGGTGTGACCGGGCAGATCAGTTAACACATCTGAGAAAGATTCCAAAAGATTAGCAATCTGCTGATGCTGTTGCGGTGTAACTGACGGAGAAATGGTTACATCTCGCCAGGATTCTGTAGCCTGTAAGGCAGGTACTGGTAAAGACATGTGTATCTCAGGAAAAGAAGATTCTTCTTCCTGAATTACAGATAGATTTGTGTAATGACAAGAAACTATTGATTTGTCATCCAGATCATGAAAAATTGATTGTAAGTGTTGAGGGCGAGTGTTAAATTCCTTAAGCATGTTGATATGGTATATTTTATTATGACCCTTAATGTCTAGAATATAGTCAACGTCAGAAATTCTGTCAACAACTTTATAAGGACCATTCCATGCAATTAATAGTCTATTTTCTTTTCGTGGGAGTAACACGAAAGCCTCATCACCTGGGAATAATTGACGTAATCGTCTATTTCTATTTTTAAACTCTCGAGCTTTAAGTTTAGCAGCCTCGGAAGAAGCTGTTGCCAGCTGGCAAGCATCAACAATTTTCTTACGTAAATTTATGACATATTCGTATGATGACTGGGTTTCCTGAGTCATCTCAGCATCAAGTAGTAAATCCTTTATTAGTCCCATTGGACCTCTTGGTGGAGCACCAAACACTAATTAGAAGCTAGTCTGTTCGTGTGGCACCTCTCGATATGCAAAAAGTACGGCTGGGAGTACTCTGTCCCAGTCCTGAGGATATTTAACCGTAACTTTGTGTAATAATTGCTTAATTGTACGGTTGAGATGTTCCACTGAACCATTGCTCATCGGGTGATATATACTACTGAGGTTTCTTCTGATGTCAAGGGTCTTCATCACTTCAGTCAGAGACAAATTGAGAACCATGGTCAGACAATATTTTTCTTGGAAAACCTAATCTAGAAAAAATAAGTAATAGTGCGTCTGCTACATCTGCTGTAGTGGTAGTCTTTAATGGAATCACCTCTGGCCATCGTGTGCATAAGTCAATGCATGTTAGGACAAATCTGTGCCCTCTGGCCGAAGGTAAGAGAGGACCAATAATATCTATGGCCATCTTATCAAAAGGACGTATCGAGATGTCACATGCTTGTATTGGAGCAGTATGAAATGCTCCTCATGACTTAACCTCTTGACAGATATCACATGAGCGTACGTATAATGATACATCACGTGAGACGCCTGGCCCCCAAAAAAAAAAAAGATAAAACTCGAGAACGTGTAACGTGTGCGAGTGTATCCCATATGACCTGCGCATTGGGAGTCATGTGCATGTCGTAGAATGTAAGGCCTTAATGATAAAGGTACCATAACCTGTTGTTTAACTTGTGATTTGTCCATATAACATCTGATTAAAATGTCATTTTTAATTTTAAACCAGTGTTTGCTTTTGTTATTAGATGTTAAGTTATCATAATTATTTACCAAAGCAAAGAACTTTTTTAAAGAATTGTCTTCTCTTTGTTTGGTAGCAAATGACACTCTATCTATAGTTGAATTAATTTCCATGTCGTCCTGGAGATCTGTTTCAGAATTTGGAGTATCAACTTTCTCTAAGGTTTGAGCCTGGGCTCGAGTTGTCACTGCATTTGCTGTAAATAAATTATTTTTTTCCCATTCGATAATCTCTTCTGGTGTACAATCTTTACTGCCGTGGATACATCCTACCATCAGGTCAGCTATCGGATTCTGCAACATGCAAACCTTGACATTACCTGTAAAAAATGGTGTGTTAACATAAATAATAGCAGTGGGATAGTACTCAACAGTACCCCCAAAGGTTATACATGTAACATATTCATTGGTAGAACAACTCGGATGGACCAATGACTGCCTGATTCCGATGGTGGTTGAGCCTGAATCTCTCAGAACAGATACTACTGTACCATTGACTATCCTTCTATTGAAGATTAGGGAGCCTGTCCCGTCATTAGCAGAGAGACTAACTTCTGGCAAAAGATGTCCACAATTCAGCACTGTTTCTTTGGCCTTCTGAAAAATAGTATTACAATTTTGGCAACTATTTGCCACATTATAATTAACGGCATAACATGAAGATGATGATTGCACCTGATTATTGTTGTCTGGAACACTCGAGGTTGTACCACTAATGAGTGCCGCCCCTGCACTATGATCATAGTTTGATGGTCTACGTGAATGAGACCGCTGTCGGTGATGGTCACCGGAATTATTACGCTGTCTACCGTTTAGCTATTGTTTCTAGATCTGTAATTTGGATTTACCTCGGTTGAAATTATCATTATTGTTGTAGTTATTTTGTTTATAATAATGGTTGTCATTATATCTTCTACGAGAAAAATTCCTATCAAGGCTTTGAGCTCTTGATCTATCATTACCATGATATGCCATGCTAGAAGCAACTGGTAATGGTTCTCTTAATTGAGAATTAGATATGCTAACATTGGGGTGTGCAGTACAGTAATTGATTGCCATTTCTTCCAACGCAACTATAGTGGGTGGTTTGCATTCCTGTAAAAATGACAAAAATGGTGAGCTAACAGAGGATAGAACCTTATCCCTAAGTAATAAATCAACTAGTTTATCGTAGGATTTATCCACACCAGCGAGTTCAACCCATCTATTAAAAGTATTGCGTATATTTGCAATGAACCCAGTGAAATCTTTGCTTGATTCGGGTAGAAGAGTTTTAAACTTTATTCTACATCCTTCCTCGTCCAAGTGAAATCGTCGTAATAACAAAGTTTTTATGGCCTCATAATCATTAGCTATTGTTGGATCTATATTCTTAGTTGCATTTAATGGTTCACCATCTAGAAATTCGCAGAGTTTTAGTGCCCATATGGATTTATCAAGTTTATTTACCTTACATACTTCCTCAAAGCGTAATAACCATGACGATAGGTCGTCGAAATTTAATTTGAATGGTGGTAATTTGAAGTTATAGTAGCTTCTGGTTTGGGTTGCTGAAGATGCATTCTGTGAATCAGTATTATTGCCATTTGAAGCTACTTGAAGTCTCAATCTTATTTCATCCATACGCATTTGTATTAACTCTTTTTCTTCTTTTATTTTTCTTTCATCTAATTCTCTTTCATGTTTCCTTTTATTTTGTTCAGCAATACATTTCATTTCATCTCTTGACTCCTGTTCTTTTCTCATTTTATATTCCTTTGCTTCGCGTTCTTCTTCTTGACGCTTTAATTTGGCCTCACGTTCTTCTTCTTCACGCTTAGCCATAGCTTTACGTTCAATTTCTTCTTGCCTAGCAATTGCTTTTTGTTCTTCCAATTCTCTTTTCCTATCTGCCTCCTTGGCTTCTGCCTTGGCTAGTTCCGTTACTGCATAATCACGGAGAGCTTCTCCTTTTAAAGAAAATTCTTTACCAATTTTAACAAAATATTCCAAAGTTGCCATATTAATTCAGTAAAAAAAACTTACTTAGTCAAACAATATATATCAGTTACCAGTATAAATTAATCAATCACTTATATGTGCCCAATGGTCAAAATAGTACTATGACTAGACCAATCAACTAATTATCTTTCAATATGATTACCAATTTCAAGGTAATATCTAAATTTATATTTATTTATCACTATCTTATAACATCATGCCATACTCATGATGAATAACTAGTGGTTACGTGGACTACTAGTGCAATTTGCTGAAATCATATTAGTCATCAAGTATTTTAGGCAAAATTAATCAAAAGTTTTATATTATTATTATATTATAGTTATTTTATCCTATTATCATTATAATATCAATTATGAATGAATAAATACAATAGACACAGTAAATTAAAGAGTTACAACACAATATTACGCCACAATTGACAATTTACAGACATTAAAATGATCCTATAAAATAAAGTAGAATTACGGAGATGACGAGGTATACAAAACTAAAAGTAGGTCAAAATCACACCAAACTAAAAACTATGACGTCACATGGACTCATTAACAGACGTTAAAATGTATATATGTAAAAATAAATGATAGCAAGATTTGAAAAAACAATTTAGATTACAAACAATGACAGAACCGAATAAAATTGAAACTTATTACAGTAAAATACAACAAGTATATACGTAACTTCGCAGCTAACACCTAATGTTGAATAAATTCAGATGCAAACACAGTATGCCACGAAAGATTCTCAGTGGATGTTTTGCCAACCGAAAATATTCAACTATGCCCTATTAGAACGATCAGGATTCCTGTGGTCAGTTGACACTGACATAACAAAAATCCTGATTCCCGCCAACCGACCCGCTAACTGAACATACAGACAACATTATAATATGAAACATATAACATATATTATTAGAAAAAAAACATGCCTGAAGAGCAATGGACAAGACCTGCCTCTGGGCCTAAAGAATGTACTTATCTTTACTTGTTGACTTCAATTTACCGCACAGTGCTGGCATGCACCAACATCTAAGCACAGATGTCTGGATTGACTGATGAGGCATTGCCAACTTTTGCTTCCATACATTCTTCGGAGATTTTGAAATAGCTTGAAACCTCTAACGGACAATTTGTCTTGTTGAACTGATGTTCTGACGTCATTCTTGTTTGCAGTGCGCATGCGTCCTGAACTGTGTACAATTTCACGCAATATAATCGTCAGGAGAATTCGAAAAACAATGATCTTGATAGTAGAATATTCACCTTGAAATGAAGAATGTTATTTATCCAATTCTTCAACAATCACACTGGCCTACCATTTGTTAAATGGGTTCTTTCATTAGATGTCAACGTTTCAAAGGATATAGGCGGTTATTCAACATTTGAGAGTAGTGGGTGTCATTGGCTTTCTTCCTTCTGAACCCCATTGATCTATTATGAGTATTCATGGTTATCAACAAGCCATCGTGCTTAATAAAATATGAATGAATGAAAAAGGCTCAACAAGTTAGCCAACTTCGAGGGTCATCAACGGAGCAAACTCCTTCCTTTACAGAGTCCATACAGAACATGTTTATTTATGGTACAATTCATATAATAGTTCATGGCATAATAAATATTCATCATATATAGATTCATCTCCAAGTAGTGCAGTCCAGTCCAATTATATAGATCAATTATTATCGTCGTCAAAACATGGTAGGCAATATATATACGCGTTGCTGCAGTGCAGTCAACCGATAGTGAGACCCACCAGTTTACGAACTTGGATCATTAAGAATAATCAATTACTCCCATAAATCTGGACTTTCAATAAACAATTGTTGTCCATAACCATTAGTGGTTCATTATTACCTTAAATATAATAAGGGCCGACCCTCTGGCCAAAATCTCAAAGATATACTTCTGCACTATAACACTATCACTGGGAGTAAAGCAAGATACATCCGACTCGCTCGAAGTTTATAATCAAAAGGGTAAAAGTAGAACGTAGTCAAGTGGCACTATACCAACCGTGCCACGTCATAAGATTACTGTACAATTCGCGTTCAATAAAATACCGTGAAGCGTGAAAAACATATATTTATAGCATCTCAAGCATCTAATGCGTAACATTAAAAGTGCTTACAACTGTAGCAGACGACATCGTTAAACGTGTCGTAACACTGAGAGAATAGGGATCGAAGAGGGAAGGCAAACCTGGTCCCAAAAAATGCCGTGCTGAAGTCAGATGTGTCGGCCAAAAGGCGCAAATATTGCAGCTTCACTGTAAATGGACACAACGCAACCAGCATCCTTTTCAGGATGAACGAGGAAGAAGGAAGAAGAAAACTGTGTCATCATTTTCCATTTTATGGAGCCACCACTGCATCTGGCCCCCTTGCAGAAAGCCATCACAAAGCACTTGCAGACGTCTGCAGCAGGAGTTTATGAAGCAATTTGTTTGACATGATGAGATTGCTAGCCTCATGCATAACCTCATATTAGTTGCCTTGTACGACGTGCATGATGCATTAATACTGTAGGCTTAGTCAAAAATGTAATGTGTAAAGGATACTGTAGGCTTAGTCAAAAATGTAATGTGTAAAGGATACTGTAGGCTTAGTCAAAAATGTAATGTGTAAAGGATACTGTAGGCTTAGTCAAAAATGTAATGTGTAAAGGATACTGTAGGCTTAGTCAAAAATGTAATGTGTAAAGGATACTGTAGGCTTAGTCAAAAATGTAATGTGTAAAGGATACTGTAGGCTTAGTCAAAAATGTAATGTGTAAAGGATACTGTAGGCTTAGTCAAAAGTGTAATGTGTAAAGGATACTGTAGGCTTAGTCAAAAATGTAATGTGTAAAGGATACTGTAGGCTTAGTCAAAAATGTAATGTGTAAAGGATACTGTAGGCTTAGTCAAAAATGTAATGTGTAAAGGATACTGTACATTTTACAACAAAACATAATAAATATTTAATCTTTTGCAGATTCGAAAGGGCACCCATGTCTGTCATGGCTGCTTTTGCCAGTAATCTTGCATGCCTCATCCTCCTGGCTACTGTCGGATCACCAGTGCCCAATAACCAGCATTCTGTTCTAATTATAATTGGAGGGACAGGAGATTTGGCTGCTAAATATCTTTGGCAAAGTGTATTTGATGTTTATCTTTCCGTTGTGGAGAGGAGTCAGTTAGATGAGTCCAGATGGAGACAGATACCAGCTGTGAATCACACATTTGATTTCTATGCGGCTGGTAGATCACAGCAAGACAAAGGAAATGTGAACCTGAATAAAATTCTAACAACTGGCATTAAATGTGATTTTGATGAGGCACACTTTGACAGAATCAGCACTGGTACATGCAAACAAAGATTGACAGAATTTATTAACAAGGTGACCTATATAACATTACAAAATGAAGAGGATTTTGCAGTTTTGTGTACAGAGCTGACACATAAATTTTCTAGCTCCCCTTCTAGTACATTAAAAGAACTAATCCTGTTTATGGCTGTTCCACCAACTGCATATCAGACAGTATTACACACGTTTAACAAACAGTGCCCTACATTACGTGATCGCAACATCAGTATCAAGCTTGCCCTAGAAAAACCATTTGGTTTAGACAAGGCGAGTGCTGAAACCATGTCCAAAAAACTTCTGTCGTACTTTGGAGAGGAAGAGATCTACAGAGTGGATCATTACCTCGGGAAGCCAGTTGTGAAGGCCATTCTTCCATTCAGGTTGGTTATTGTAGCACTTGTTGTAGATTCATTGCTAGTTTCAGATTAGATAAGTAAATTGTCCATCGGTTCAGCCATTTCTCTTTGAAATTGTTTTGGAGTATTAGTTTACTGCTGCATGTTGGCTAGCGTGTTTGTTCTTGCTTGCTCCTAGTTTTGCTAGCCTGCCTGCTTTTTTTGTTGTTAGTCATGTCTATATGTCCTGGTATCCACCGGAGAGTGACTCTGATTTTGTATGCCATTAGCAGACTCAATAATTTCAGCCAGCTGTATTACTTCTTTATTGCCAGTTAGAAGATATTCTTCTAAAACCTGAAATGTTGATTTTGAATCGATGAAGATAATGATATCTGAAGTCTAGTAGATTTCTTGTTTTAACTGGCTGAGTATTGCTGTGAGTGCTGTGTTTATTGCTGAAATTCTGCTTGGTTATTAGTACAGAATTCTCCACATGATTCATGTATTTCTAGTGTGCTACCATTTGGATACTTAACATAAGCTCTACGTCCAGCATTTATTGTGGCATTGAAGGCAGAGCCATCTGTGTAAGCATGTATTGCTGCGTTAGAGTAGTTGTCTATAGTCTCTTAAGTAGCTGTCTCAAATATAGTTTCGTTGGTGTCTCTTGTTAGAGTACTGTCCATGTGTGTGGTTTTTATTATGGGTAGTGTTTCCTTTCTGGGATAAAGGACTGAGTATTTTTGAATTATTTGTCATGTCTGTGGGAGGTGATGCTGCTCTGCTATAGTTGTTGCTACTTCTAGTGGTAATTTTTATTTTAATCTGCTGATGGGCTTCCAGCTTTCAATCAGTTGTGTCTTTGGGTGTTCTTTTCATATTCATCTATAGCTGTCTGTTGCTTTCAGGACAGCATGTTTACATCGTAGGTCCATATGTTATATATTTGCATCGATTTTGCAGGCAGCAGTTGGTGTGGTTCTTATGCCACCGCGTATGAACCTAAGAGCATTGTTTTGGACTTGGCCAATTGGCAGTGGCAGGTTATTATCTGTGACTGATCAGACATATCCCAGGTACAGCTGTCTGAGTCTTCCTTTTTTTGCTCCCCAGCTGGTGCTGCAAGATGTTTAACTAAGTTCAGGCACCTATTAGCCTTATCTTTTATTTTGTGTGTGAAAGCTTTGGGGAGTAGCTGTCTGTCCAGCTCCAGATCTAAGTAAGCTGGATTTTTTTCTCTAGACAGTAGTCGTCCTTTGAGTTGTAGTTGGTACACCTTCTTGCTTTCTTTGATGCTCCTGGTGAAATTTATGTATACTATTTTTTTGGGTGTTTATTTTTAGTTTCCAGAGCCTGTAGCATACAGCTATTGTGGCTAGTGCTCTATTGAGTTCAGCTTGGGCCAATGTTTTTGAACTTTTCAGCTATCCTAATCAGCAGGTCATCTGCATAGAGTGCTTTTGATCCCTAAGAGCAGCAACCACTACCCCTGGTGATGCCTATCACTTCTGTTACTTTTCTATTGTCTTGAGTCCAAATTTTTTTCTTTCTTGTGACCCCTATCATTTACGGTGTTTTCATCAGTTATTTACAGTTTAACATCACAAACATTTCCTGATAAATTATATAAGTTTCTATTATTATTGACAAGAATGAGTATTTTAATAGAAAATCTAGTTTCCTTTTATTTTCTTTGTCTCTTGTTCCGCTGATATTTATCTAGTTCATGTCAATCAGTTCCACGTTGGTGATCTTGTCATACTGTTTTAATGTTTCTATTCTGCACATGCACACCAATTTATGACCATCTGTTGTAAAGAAATTACAAATTTTAAGTTAATTTGAATAGAAGACAGCTGCATGCCCACCATAATAAAAGACCTAGCAGCATTTTCATATAGTACATAGTTTTATGAAGTAGCATGCTTTAATTGGTTGCCAAGTTTATAAGATGTTTTCTATTGGGCAATGTTTCAGGAATCTCAACCCTCACCTTGAGAAGATCCTAAACAAGGATTATGTGGAAAAAGTAGAGGTTTTTCTAAAAGAGACTGTGGGCGTTGAAGGTAAGGGTCTGGATTCTTGTAAAGGATCTTGTGTAGAAAATATAATTCTCAGAAGACCGTGGATGTTATGGGAAGAGAAAGATATCTGTCAAGGATCATGTGAAGAAAGTTGAGATTTTTCTGAGACTGTAAATGTATTTTGTACTTGTCTGATTCCCTTTGTTTTCTGAATAAGCGTAGACTCACTGAAACATTTCTCCAGCACATTCTGTTCTGTGCTGTCTTCTTCACATCTTTCTAGAATGTAGTCTTTTATATCATCTCATCTTTTAACTGACCTTGATATTATCCAATATTGATCTCTCATCTGTTAACTGATATCGATATACTGCTAGACTGCTTTATCCCTCTTACTTATGTATTCAGATCTGAAGCCTACATTGCTGTGATCTTGTGAGACTTCTGAGAGTACAGTCTGTCCAGTTCCACCTCCTGATCTTGCATTAAATTAATTGTTGGTTCATTCCAGTCCACATGTTGCTTTAAATTCAGTAACATGGCTCATGGCTTAATGGATGTATCTAAGGCACTTATTGAGAAATATTGACGATTCGATCACAGTTGCTAAACTTGCTTCCTATGTCCTTGAGCCCTGCGGCAAAACTGCCTTCACATTGCTTTCAATCTCAGTTTACTGCTGATAGAGTGTTGTGATATCTTTACTATTTCCTGTCAGGACTATTCTGTTGTACAGCGTGTCCGGCAGAATCACTACCAATAACAAATGTCAATCTTTCCTCATCCATATAAGTTAGAATTATTTTTTTATGGTTACCTCGTATAGAAACCATCACATTTTTAGGAGCAGTGAGATAATTGATAAATTGTCCGATAATGTGCAGATAACGCATACGTAATGCACAGCCGCGGAATGTGATGAAGCGTGTAGTGAAAATGGCGGAGTTCACAGTGCAGCAGAAAGTGCAATGCTGTTATTGGCTTGCGGGAATTAAATTTCCCATTGTTGTGCAAAGGAGATTCAGGTAGGAATATGGACAGAAACCTCCAGAGCGACATACCATAGTGAAATGGCACAAGCAACTGTTGGAAACAGGTTCTTTGTTGAGAAAGAAGGGAAGCGGCAATGAAGCGTTGTCTCCAGATAGAGTTGAAGCAGTTAGCGAAGCTTTTCAACGTAGCCCGCGGAAATCCATTCGACGGGCAAGTGGAGAATTGAGTATTCCAAAATCTACTGTTCACGACATTGTGCACAAAAGATTGCGGCTTAGAGCCTACAAGATCCAGCTAGTGCAGAAGTTACAGCCAAATGATAAACCCAGACGGGCCGAGTTTGCAAATGCAATGCTATGTCACCTCGATGATGACAATGAATTTCTCAATCGTGTGGTATTCTCCGATGAAGCGACCTTTCACACTTGTGGCAAAGTTCACCGGCAAAATTGTAGGATATGGGGAAATGAAAACCCACATGTCGTAATGGAGCATGAGCGAGACAGCCCTAAACTTAACGTGTGGTGTGCCTTAACCTCGAATTATGTGAGCGGGCCATTTTTCTTCGCTGATTCATATTCCAGCAAGATGGAGCACCTCCACACTATGCCAATGAAGTAAGAAACTACCTTCATCAACAATTTCCAGACAGATGGATTGGAAGATTAGGTCCCATTGATTGGCCACCAAGGTCACCAGATTTGACCCTCTTAGATTTCTTTCTATGGGGATACGTAAAAAGCTTTGTCTATCAAACTCTGGTGCAGGGACTGGATAATCTTCGGCAGCGAATAATTGACGCTTGTGCATTCGTCACACCTCAGATGCTGCAAAACACGTGGAGAGAGATAGAATACCATCTTGACATTCTTCGAGCCACTAAAGGCGCTCATGTGGAGATCTACTGAAACTTGGTGGAGATCTACTGAAACTTGGTGAGTTGCTACTGAAACTTAATGAGTTTGCCTAACAGAAAATCAAAATCCAGTCGGTCTGCTATTATTAGTACAAGAAATATTGACATTTGTTATTGGTAGTGATTCTGCCGGACACACTGTACTTGATCACTTCATTATCTTTAGTCTTTATTGTAATTTCTGTTTTTATTTTCAGACCTACTTTGGCTGCTGTTTCTGTTAGTTTCTATTAGTTTACATATAAGTTTACATATAAAGGGTGTTTAAAAATGATGTATACGCGCTTTGAATACTGATCTCAGTTATCATTTGAGATAGAATAATGGCATTTTCACATTTAACACATTAACTACCGAATTGAAAAACACACTGTGGCCGAATTAAATATTTTTCCCAGTTTCATCCTGTAGGTGTTTGCCCAAAGTAAGCTGTAGTTTTCATAATTGTTTACATATTTTTATGAATTACATGTCATTTTAAAGATAAATGAATGTACTATTACAATAAGTACTATTTTTAACTCAAATAGAGGTTGTTGCTATTTAATGGCCCTCCGATGGCCGAGGACTTGCAATATTTTCACAAGTATAACTGCTTGCGCCCCATCTCTATCAAAATAGCTATTTCAATCAATGTGCACACCATTTTCACTCTTGTCCTCATCACTAGATCTATCAGTCAATTGTTGAAACAAGTTTCTAGTCTATTCAACCGCTAGACGAGATGTACAAGCATTTTTTGTGGTCCTTTCACTACTTGCCATGGTAAACAGTGTTACACGATTTGGTAACTAACCCAAAACGCTGAAAAATATGAACATAATATCAATTTTCCAGTGTTCTACAACAACCATGCTTTAGGAATTTGTTTTCCGTTGGCAACTTAAAATCTCGAACCAGATCAGAAAGAGTTTCAGTACATTTTTCATTCGTTTTATTACTAAAATTAGATCGATGCTCAGAGCTGCTCGCTGTCCAAATGATAGGATTTCAAAAGCCGGTCCAACCGGCTCGCTGTAGTTAATCTGTTAACATTGTTCACAACAATGAACAACAGACTGCTATTCTGTATTGTTACCAATTGTAAGGTGAAACATGCAGTTTTAATTTCATGTCTCACGTCCCTCACTGTGCATGTTTTGAGATGAGCACAACCTTCTGTTAAAAAAAAAAAAAAAAAACTTCACAAGTAATAATCTATTGGCATTGTACATTTGTATCTAGCATTATTCTGCAAAGTAGCAAAATTCTGTGTTAAGTTATATGCATTCAAAGTATGTATACATAATTTTGAAACACCTTGTATTTGGTTGCTAGAAGACTGCTATCATTTGCAGTGTTCAGGCCCTTGAGAAGCACATTGCTTTACTCTGCCATGTTTTAACCTCCCAAAAATGAGAACATGATCTTTCAAGAGGCATGAGTGACGCAGGTTTGAAAAATTTGAAATGGGCAGCATTAAGAAAGTTTTGGTTTTTCTGAAGGGCTGTGTTATTAATAGATACTAGAAAGATCTCCAGAATGACAAGTAGAAAAGGTATTTTAAAGAGTTGTATGTTTCTGTTGTAATGCTCTCGGCAAGCACTGACTCCTGGGACAATGTTAAATAAACTTTCAGGCCTTTAATTGTCTGGAACTCTCTAACATTCAACACGTCCTTCATTATTAACTTTATTATATATTCTCCAGGTATTTATTTAGGTTCTTATGTGTCCTATCTAGCCTTCACTTTCTTTCCTTTCCCTGATGAAGGCCTTGTGGTCGTAACGTTGGCTATTTTCTTTGTCTTTTGTCCTCGTAAGACGAATTACCTTTCTTCGATTTTTTTTCACACCCATCCATTAAATAAAAGTATTGTTTTGCCAGCAGTTTTTGGGAAGACAAAAATTGATCAAAATAAAAGTGTTGTTCTGTCAAAGGTTTCTGCAAAGCAGTAATTGCTCAGTATAACCATTTTATGTTTGCTAAAATGTTTAGAGAAATAAAACTGTTGCTCATGAATGGCTTAGATCATATTTTTGCATGCAGGAATCTGCCATTGAAAGAAAAATGTGGAAACATGGATAACAATCTTACACAGTAATAATTTCTCAATGTTATCACCTACAAGAATGAATTGTGTGGCAGTAGATCAAAATATTTCAAGCAAAGACAGTTAAATTGCTACTAATGCTTACAGCATTAAATAAAGTGCCGTTTTCAATTATTTTTGTTTGATGCTGTCTTTTTCAGAACGTATTGATGTGTACAATACAATGGGTGTATTGAGAGATATCCATCAGAATCATCTTACACAATTACTGACCCTTGTTGCCATGGATTTGCCCTCAGACCTGAGTAACAGCATTGATATCCACCATAATAAAGAACGACTACTTAAACAAGTAGAAGCGGTTGGTCGACACAATTCTCTGTTTGGTCAGTATGAGAACTACGCTACAAATGCAGAACCTCGTGAGGTCAATGGTACGGATAACGTGCCAACATTTGCTGCATCTGTTGTGAAGATAAATTCACCGAGATGGCGAGGTGTGCCATTCTTACTTGTCTCAGGAAAGCAGTTGGACATTAGGGAAAGTTATATTCGAGTAGTATTTAAAAATAACTTTGTTTGTGTTTCACATTGCACAGATAAAAAACTGGAAGAGAAGAAGAAGTATACCAAACAAATAGTTTTCCATATTGGGCATGGAAACCTTAAAGAGCCATCAATTCTGGTCTCAAAATCATTTAAACTACCAAAATGCCCTGAAAATTTTAAGGAATCATCAGATGGTGCATCAGCGACGACACTGATGTATGAGGATAATTTAAAGAATTTCTATGCATGTGCAGTGTTGATAGACATCCCGGCTTATGTCTCAGTCTTCACAGACATTCTGGCAGGGAAACAAGAATATTTTGTCAGCACAAACCAGTTGATCTTATCCTGGCAAGTATGGGATTATTTAGTTACCACCACCAAAAAGATAAGGAAATATGAAAATTCTGACCCCCATGGCCGCCTAAACTTCATTGTCAAGGAAAGTCAATTGGAATTTGTCCATAGTGATAATAGTGCTCGGGAAGCAGTTGAAAATGAAGTGGTGATCAATCAGATTGACAGCACACACACATTTCAGCAGACTCCTGCAACATTTCTAGGTCAGAAACTCATTACAAGTAACTCTGATCACCTTGCATTTCTTCTAGCCAGAGATATTGATCGTGCTGCTGTAGTGGACATTCAGAGTAAGGGATCATTCCACATTGCGTTTTCTGGGGGCCTGTCCCTTCATAAAGTGTTCCAAATTTTGGCTCAGTCATTCGCAAATTTACACTGGCATTCCATTCATGTGTGGCAGGTGGATGAAAGATGTGTACCACACCAAGATGAACGCTCAAATTTTCAGTTTCTTGATCGGGAACTGCTGCGTTTTGTAGACATTCCATATTCCAACATTCATGCTATGCCTGTGTACACTGGGGGCCGGCTGTGTGACCCAGAGCTGGGAGGAGCCCACGCTTATGCAGAGTCTCTTCGCCACATTGTTCCAAATTCTCAGCTAGATTTTATTGTTTTGGGCCTTGGGACAGATGGTCACACTGCTTCACTGTTTCCAATGAGTACTGATTTACTTGTTGATAGTAATACTTTAGTAATCACAACTGAAGATGGACCATCAGATACTGCACGTCGCATGACCATGACCCTGCCTTTGATAAACAGGGCAAAGAGAGTTGCCATATTTGTAACAGGGAAGCACAAACAAAACATTTTGAACAAGCTAGAAAGTGAGACATTACGATCTGTGGAAGCATATCCTATTCTGGGTGTGAACCCTGTGAATGGTACAGTTTTTTGGTACATAGATTACAGTGCATACACAGCGGAGTAACTTAGTCTTCTTTATGGTGTTGTGGTGATGATAAATTTTAGATTTTGTTAAAAATAGTATTGCTTATGTTTCATGTTGTTTTGTTCTGCAGTTATATTGTATGTAAGACATTTGTGAATAATCTTATTGAATATTTCAGTGAGCTTAATGTCAAATGGTACCATTTTTGTTGGTTAAAAACATCAGGGCTACAAAACATGCAAGGACAACAAGCAAGTAAATAGAAAGTAGCATTGATAAAGGATGAGACCCATTATATCTGTGGAGACCTGAAAAGACATATCATTTAAGCACAGTACAAGTCTGTATCTTTTTATCTGAAAACTGAAATATTCTTAAAATCGAAAGTTTCTTTGGACATTGGGTGATTTTTGAACATATTTGGGTGACTTTGGGCTACTTTCCGAACGTGATTTGGGCAATATCTGGACACTGAAAAAATACGGCTTCCGAGACAAAGCTGTCCGCGTTGATTTTGGATTAAAGGACACAGACCTGTATCAGGAAGAAGAAAACACCATACTGAGCAGTATGCAGCCACTATTTACCACAAGCACTACTTGGAAATCTAATTTTATGTAGCACCAAAACACGTCTCTGTATAACTAAAGAATGCTTGTTAATGGTTGAAAGGGTGCGCATTGAGGAAATGAAGCAAGCAACATAGTAATAAATGAAGTGGGAGCCGCGCTGGTGTAATGGCTACGGCGTTGTACTGGTGACCAGGTGTTCATGGTTCAAACCCGGCCGTCAGCGTTTGAAGGAATGTTTACGGCCGGAAATTTGACTGAATAACCTGAACGGCTCCTTGATAAAGTTGTTAAAGTTGATAAAGTTGTATTTTTATTCCCGTTAATGATATCCACCAAAAGATAGATATAAGTGGATGGAAGCAGACATCATCATCATCATCAGTTGATAAGATCTCTATGGTGTTGTTTGCTCCACTGTAGTGTATGGAATGTCAACTTGACCTACGCAGTGGTGTGTAGACATGGATTGAGTGTATAATGTGCGAATGATGATAAAGGTTCGTGGTGTTGACAAAAAATGTTCTTTTCTCACACTCATGTATGGCTGGAAGTCATCGACACCAACGACTGTGTACCTTTTCTAAAGTTTAATTGGACGTACACACTCGACAGCACAGATAGTGACAAATCACAGGTTGCCATAATACATCATAGTACAGTGGATAAATGGTCTTGCAATGTTACATGGGCACTCATGTAGAATAAGTGTATAATGGACTGTCAGTAGCCAAGCACTCAGTATCGCCCATACATATATCATCTGACTTCACTGACTGAGCACGTCAGCTTATAAACAATATTTCAGATGGCTTCTAAACCTAATCTCGTCTAGCGACGATTCTTCAACATAATGTTCAGCACATATTTTTCCATATAATAATATTGAACCGCTAGCAATGGGTTCTCATGTGTAGCAGTGATCTCTGGACTGATCAAGCGATAATACGGGCATCCCTTTTCTCTTCTTGAAAGTCACTACATGTTTTGGTTCCAAGATGGCTTCACTCGTGAGCTGTCACTCACGTTTGGATACAGATAATGAATCTGTCCTAAAGTTAGTCATTCATAAAACATTTCATTGCTCTGTAGATTTGATCATGAACAATTGACTGCAATCTACAGGATATAGTGCTGCTAGGAATCGAAGTCGTTTTCATCGAGTCAAATATATTCTCTTAGACATTCAAATCGTAACTATCGAAAATGGTGGCTTCGATCGAGAGTTCATAAGAGTATCTTTGATTACCTTGGTATAGGAAATATGAAACTGCCATTCCTTGGCAATACGACTAAACACTGGGGTAAAGCATACACGATAGGTTTAGACGACTATCACCTTCCCCACAAATACTGAGATCACTTTTTCCCCGGCGACAGGCCGACATGGAAAACACACAGTCCCTATCAGGACGAAGCCAAATCACACCACACTCTAGCGACACATCCGCCGAATAGCCTTCGACCTCTCTAGAGACAACAGAACATATAGTTCGACTTAGATATGTAAAGATATACAGATATAAGACAGACTCGTCCTACTCAGACAAACAATACACATAAATTCAGGCCATAGATATTCTGAAGCAAGAACAATCTATTATTACCCAAACAACGAATAAATCGCAGTAAAATGGATTTATCCGCGGAGTTTGATCGAAAGAGCCGACACAACTTTCAAGGGAAGTAACTCAATAATGACTTTCCCTTAAGCACTATTTTGCTTTCAAAATATTTGCGAAGATAACAAGAATACCAATGTATAATATTGTAAGATATCAAAGACTGCACGTAACACTCCTGCACATAAATCCCGTGTGGATGGGAAGGAGCGAAGCTCCTGACCGGGTTGGAAGGAAAGTCCACTGACCCCCCAGCTCCGCAATGACATGTCATTGGGCCAAAAGAGCCGGAAAGCTCGAGTGCCGCTGGTTATAGGAAAAAAAAATAATAATAAAATAAATGAAGTAATTAAGAAAAACAGCATAACATTTCTTTGTTGTTCACTTGTATGTCATGCTCCCTGACCCATGCCTCTGACTACAGTGTGGACAATTTTGTATTTAATTAAAACTGCTACTTGTAATTAGTTGCATGTGACTAATGCTGGAAAGTTTACTACAGTTATTCACCTTGCTTTGGCATCTTGAGATCATTGTACCTGAAATGTTGAATGAAATTCAGTTATGTGAAGTTGTTAAAAAAAGGAGAAATAAAGAACACACAAAAAAAGTAGAAAATAACCAGGAGAGAATTGTGATAAACTGAACTTACTGAGAGTTTGTGTGTGTTTTCTTTAAAAAATGGAAGAAGAGGCACATATATAAAACCAATGAATGGATAGGAAATCCTTATCTGAGTCACCTGGAAAATTATCAAATACTTTTAATAACGCTGGGGCAGAAGCACTAAAAACAGCTGCAATAACCATCGCTGAAAACAGACGGACAAAATGCTAAAGCCAGGATCGTGTTCCTCACAGATTTTCTGTCAGCCATACCTACCCCAAGGAAAAATGAAAACAATGACTTAGTCTTTCAGAAGCATTAATGAAAAATAGCAATATATTCAGTGAAGTGAATGCACAGTGGATTCCTCCTATGCAGTGTATATGGAAATGAAAAGGCAGGTTTGCAAAATAACGAAGTAACATTCAGTCAGAGGACTGGATATCTTATGAAGAGGTAAAAGCAGTAATCAAAATTAGCTTCAAAGAAAACCAGCATAGAGAGCACCCAGAGCCAGATATGATAGAAGCATACAGCTGCTTGCCAAGAAGTTATCAAGTGTTAATTATCAGGCTGGGTCCCAGTAACTACAGGCTCAAAAACCATCTGCTCTGCAAATTAAAATTGGGGCGGATGGACATGTGGAGGAAGACACACAAACAATAAAATATCCTACAAGGCTATCAACTCTATGAATCGTGGCTCTCACCAACGACTAAAAAACTATGGCAATGAGAGAAGCATGGGCAGATAACCAGCTATATGTGAGGTGTGGCTAAGTGAGAAGGAAAGAAGAAAAAGAGTGAGAGAGCCCAAACAGTATAAGAGGATCTCTACAACCGACATGACAAGAAAAAAGTATGAACATATGGAGGCAGAACAAAAAAGGCTGACAATAAATAAAGGATTCACCTGAAGGAAAAAAATTCCTTTTATGATGGGCTGAGGGGCTTCCAAGAATAAATAAGGCGTTGAAGAAGTGAAGTCAGTTGGTTAACCCAGAAAGAAATAAAAAATTGAAGAAGTGGTGAAGAAGGAATCGTACAAAGAATCTGCTTCTATTTGGTTATTAGTCTCAAAACTTAAAAATGTATGTCTATAGGATGACGAGGCTACTGTAGAACTGAAAATAGACGGTTTAAAAAAATATAACAGTTTTACAGATGAACAGTACACAAGAAATTTTTTTTGCTGATTAATTTATATGTGCAGTCAAGATAAATAAATAGACATATATCACAGCTTGACTTAACTGTGGCTTCTGCCTGTTGGTAAGTAAAGTGAGAAATATTAAACATATATGCACTATCCCCCTTTCCCTCCTTTCTTCCCTTTTCAAAAGTGTTTAAAAACTTAGCTAGAAATTATGAATTTTATGTTTGATTTATTACATATCAGCCATTTGTCAGTTATTTGTTAGTTCTTGAGATGTTACTATTGCTTGAAAAAAAAACAAATTTTTTTTTTTTTTACACATTAAATGTCATGTAAAAAATCTTGAAGTTTGACAATCTAGTGACAGCAATATGTGGTTGAAATACGAGATGCTTGAAAAATCATATTGAAAGTTGGTTTGCTATACTTTCTTCTGCCTGTTTTTGAAATCATATGCAACCAGGGATAATCTGTGTGCCAGGTTCCAATATGTTGTATTCTGCCATTTCTGTACTTTAATTACTGTCTAAAGACAGGAACTACCAATGAGTAACTGTGGCACTGATAAAATGACTGCTGAACATCTGCTTGAAAGATGCCCAACTTACGAGGAACAGAGAAAGCCCATATGGCTGTCACCAGTACCATTTCTGGAAAAACTTTCACAAATAGCCTCAAGCTTACCAAAAAATTTTAAAGTAGACGCCAGAGAGTTTACGTAGAAGAAGAGGAATTGCTTATCTATTTTGTCCTCTATCCATCTTTGCAGTAGTGGTTACTGGTGATCTCTAAGAAGACAAAGAAAGAAGATCACTGCATTCAATAGGCATTGTATAAGATAAATAATAAAAGATGCATTTTATAAACTCCATCGCTAGCAGCCTCATCATGTAAAACAAATAGATGCAAGAGAACATGAAGTATTTTGACACAGGCTTCCTGCAGGGGAGACTATTGTCTTGGTGGACCCATGATCCTTAAAGAGCAAAAAGGGATATTCATAAATTCATTTGTCTCCATTTCAATAAACGTCTGCAGGTATCACTATCAGTATGTATTGTCTTCTCAGGATGTGCTTACTGAAAGTTCCCCATCTTTTACTAACTGTACATTGCTTGCTTCCCCCTCCTCTCAGAATATGCCCACTGAAAGTTGACTACTTCAAGAAAAAGAATGAAAAAAAGGAATAGGAAGGAGAAAAAGTAAGAAAAAGAAAGAAAGGTTGAAGAAAAAAAATAGAAGAAAATTAAAGTAAAAAGCTTCTGAACATTAATATTCAGTGAATTATAAATATGAATTCAATACTCAGTGTTTGACACACAATTCTGCACCATTGACACACACATCTGCACCATGTTACAATAGTGATGGTTTTGTGGTAAAGTTAGATGACATTTTCATGATGCAGTGTGAGGTTTCTTAAATATTTTATTGGTGTTCCCTGTGGAGAAAGTGCACATATAACAAGATTTGATTTTATGAATGTACGTTAGCTTGTTAAGCAAGTTGAAATCATGTTTGTCAGTGGAGGCATTTGAGGAAGATGTTGGGGTAGAAGGTTATAAGGTAATTTGATTAAAAATGTTAGTTTTGAGATGTTTATGTTTTATGAAACTTCAGATTCTGTTTTAAGATGGAATAAAAGTTAAATCTATCTAAAACAGTGCTCCCTAATCAGTGTGCTTGTTGTGCAGTGACCTCAGGCAGAATACACCATATAATGGTATACAAAATTATAAGTTATGGTAGAGTATTACAAAAGAATCTCACCTGTACAATTTTAAAAATAAGTTTCAGTTATCATCATCAACCAATCCATCACAAAAAAGTGTGCATTCAAGTCTGTGTTTTGAAAAATACAAACTTAGAACCAGCTTAGTT
Organism: Oreohelix idahoensis; assembly: GCA_024509875.1. Lineage (NCBI taxonomy): Eukaryota > Metazoa > Mollusca > Gastropoda > Stylommatophora > Oreohelicidae > Oreohelix > Oreohelix idahoensis. The sequence goes on from JAMPIV010004370.1 coordinate 159,514, forward strand.
CCCCTGAGGTCTGTCAGGAGACAAAGAATGGGACCATTGCTCTCCAGATGTGTCATAAGAGGTGAGGAATACATGGTTATGCTGAGAGCTAGCAACTTCAACATGTAAAACAAATTGTTACAGATACCACTGCTGCAAGAGCATTTGAATGTTTTGGTGCTGGCTTTCTGCAAGAATACTTGCTGCAGGGGTGACAGCATAGACCAGAGAAATTCTGAAGAATGTCTTCCTGCCAGGGCTGCTACATAGGGAAGAAAACAGAAAAAAAATTTCATGAAAATCTAATAAAAGACTAAGATGATCAAGAAAAAAGAGAATGTGATGCACATTTCAGTTTTGGGTTGTGTTGAACATCATCTGTGTGTTTATGTTTCAGTAACAAATTGTAGTCAGTAATCTATTCTTATTTATCTCTAAAATTAGAATTCTTGCATAAGACTGCTGCACAGTCAGGCATATCATAAGAAGCAATTGGCTGGTAACATGATCATGTAAATAAAAGTTGTTACAAAAGCCACCACTATTGCAAGAGCATGTGAAAGCTTTAGAGGCTTCCTGCAAGGGAATCAGCAGTGGGTGGCTTCATGCTCCATAAGAAGTGAAAATAGAGTGATTGTGACAAGCATCTTTGTGTCTATGTGGACAGAGGAACTTATGAAATCTCTAAGAATGAAATCTATTTATCTTAGTACACCAAGTGCCATAAGAGTGAGGGGAAGTAATGAAACAAATTGTATTGCCAGGTTTGAATGTACGGTATTTGTGTTGAATTTAAGTAAGTCTGAAATTTATACTTGTAGTGCTCATGAAATGTTCATGGACTTCATTGTAAAAATGTATCACGTAAGATCCTGTTAGTTCTTAAACTAATAAGTTTTAAGCTTTAGATGTCACATCTGTCATAAGATTGTCTTTTGTCAATGATCTGTTGTTAACACAAGATAACAAAAGATTGAAATGTTTTTCTTCTCAGTAGATTAAAATGTGTATGTATACTTCATGTGTTTTCTTTGTTATAAGTTTTTGCTTCTCAGTATATTAAACTATGTATGTATGTGAGATGTGCCATCTTTGCTACAATTTTTCTCTTCTCATTCGAATACACTTTGCATATGTATGCTATATGTGCCATCTTTGTTACAAGGTTTCTCTTCTCAGTAGATTAAGCTGTGTGATAGATGTGCCATCTTTGTTACAAGGTTTCTCTTCTCGGTAGATTAAACTGTGTGATACACTTTGTTACAATTCTTTTTCCTCCGTAGATTAGACTGTGTATGTGTGCTATATGTGCCATCTTTGTTACAATTTTGTTTTCCTCTGTAGATTAGACTGTTTGTATGTGTGCTAGATGTGCCATTTTTGTTGCAATTTTTCTCTTCTCGGTAAATGAAACAGTACATATGTATAGTGCACGTGCCATCTTTGTTACATTACTGTCTGTTTAGAAATGTACTGTTAAGCATTTACTCCAGATGGTGACGGTTTATAGCTCTATGAAAAACCCAGCTGCAATAAAGACAGCCAAGTCAACTGTGTGTACACTTATATTGTGGAAGTGAAATGGACAAAAGATATATCTTATCATGTGTGGAACTGATCTCCCCACTATACTGAAGGGGAGGGAGCGACAGAGGATTTTAGCTCAAAATTTAATAAAAGTTTCAAAATGGGAATTATTCTATTTTCTGATCATTTAGGATCCCCCAAATCTTTAAATATAACAAAATCAGTTTTCAGAATGCATTTTTAACACATACATATTTACTTATAACACTGTATTTCTTTATTAAACTGTGCTTTTCTTATAAGGAAACTATCATTTGTCAGAAAACCTTGTTTTCTAATTTTTTTTTTTAAAGACATGGGAAGAGTGTGGATTAATATCATATGAGCTTCATTTACCTCTGCTCATCCACCATTTTGGGAGAGTTTACCCTGTTCAATCTAATCTTTGGTAATAATAATTGGGTATTCATTGTAATTTTATTTTCAGTTTTATGTGAGATTTATATGATAAAGTACAAATGATAGTATATGGAGTGATATATTTACGTCAGATTTTTTTTTACTTCATTTATTGTTCCTTGAATATTTATTGTACATGATGTAGCATTTGGAGTTTGCTTACCTACTTTGTCGTTGTTCCTCCTCTACCTGTCTTCCTCCTGGCCTGGTTCCAATCTATTCCTCGGTCCTTTAGAGATTGTCTTCTGTTGTCCTCCCAGTGAACTCTGGGTCGTCCTGGAGGTCTGAATCCCTGGCTCGTGGTTTCCCATATTTGTCGAGGTTGCCGATCTTCTCCCATTCTGCAGACATGGCCAAACCATCATAAGTGGGACTGTTCCACTGGGGTCTGCAGGGGCTAGGTTTTGAGGCCATGATGTATTGTCTGGTTGTAGTCCATATCTCTTCCTGTTACTTTAACCACCTTCCTCATTTCTGAGGTTTTGAGCTGGTTTTTGTGGGTTATAGTTAATGTCCATGACTTGCATCCATAAGTCAAGATGGAGTTTCCAAGTGTTAAGGTTTTGTAAATTGTTATTCTATTGTTTTTATTTTATTATAGGAATTATGTTTTATTGTTTTTTTTTTTTAAATTCATGAGTTATGTCTTTTGGTTATTATGCTTCCTCCTACTATTGTTTATTTAATTTTTAAAATATTTTTGAAGTTCCTTAGTTTTTCCTAGCAAATTATTATTGGTATATTAACTTACAATGGTCTGGCGCTCTCTCTTCCAAACCTCTACACCTCACGGTAGAAGAGGAACGACTAAGTAAGTAAGTAAGTATTAACTTACAATTATTGTTATAATTTTATTTGTTTCTTGGAAAGGGTCTTCGGATATTTCTCAGATTGTGTACATCAGGTATAGTCCCACCAGGATAAGAGGCTTTCACGGCACATCCAATCCCGTGTTTGGCTGTTTTCTAATCAATTTGAAATTTTACTTTGCATTTTGAAACTTTTTTCAGATCAGATTATCTTATAAAAATTTTGATTTATTGTAAATAATTTTGTAAAATTTCACAAATTTTTTTACTATTTTTAGTCAGTGAATTCAAAGCTCTGTAGGTCTCGATCTACAAAAGTTGTCAAAAATCTGCTGTGTTAAATGTTTTAAAATATTGCTGTGAGTTCCCTATTGAAATTTGATTTTCATGAATCAAACAAATAAAAAAAATCATTAGCAAATTTAAATATAGCATTAAAATCCTATATGGCTGTCATTTCCGTGACAACCAGTAGTAAGGTACCATCAAACTGATTGTTATGTTACACATAACTTTTGTTGTTGTAGGTTATTTATGTGCATTTTAATTGAAATCCTGCAATTATTTATTAAAATAGAATTTCAGCATAGCTTTTCCCCTGAACTGCAACATGTAGAAGACATTGACCCTTACTGTACTTGTTAAATGTTAAATAAACTTACTTCTCCTACGTTGGTGTTCAATTATTAATTTATTTTGTGTCATTTCCTGTCTTCAGGTGGTGGCTATCAGTCGCCATCTGTGACGTGAATATGTAAATAGACCCCTCATTATCCGTCCACCTTTGCTTCCCCATCCAAGGCTTATAATTTGCTACGCGAAAACCATGCAATTCACTGTCCGTAGACGTACTTTGAAGCCACGCCTATTTTCCTGTTTACATGCACAAATGAGTGTTTACAAACGAACGAACGAACGAACGAACTTTATTTTCAAAGGGTTAAGAATTGGGCAGCAGGCCCGTCTGACATTCTGCCCTTCCTCTCTCTCAGACCTATTAGCTAGGCGCGACCTGACAGATAACAGTCAGCGAGTTATGATTCGCTTAACTGAGTTCTCACGCGAAGCTGAGATGTCAATCATCGGATAGTGACAGAAAGCACGTGATGAAACTGATCAGACTTTGAAGCCACTTCAAAGGGCGATGATAATATTTCCCGGTCATCTTTGATGTTCAAAATTTCAGGGAGACTTAAGTATTATTAAGTATTTGATCTATGAAGGGGTAACAACTCTAAGACGGCCTGTTTGTACGACTCACATGTGTGATGTTCGTCGGCAAACGCCGGGAGAGCGAATAGCAAAACCTTTCATCTCGGGAAACTTAGATTTCCGAATTCCCCAAAACCCCGAAGGTGAGACTTTCGTCATCTTGTAGAGATATTGCAGGAAATCTGTATATATTCTGCATGCACGTTAAGTCAGGTATCAGTCTCTCTCAGAAATTTTGGATAAATCTAAGCACGCCAGACTAGGAACCATTTATTAGCAAAATGTGTTAAATTGTCCGTGGGGATTTAAATTTCTGATTGTGGTAATAATTTAAGTTGTGCTTAAGTATTAAATGTGTTAAGAGTTTTACCAATTTTATTCACTGCTATTTCCTAGCGTTAAGACTAGCGAAATAGAAAACGCGCGAATATTTTCTTGCCAGTGGTTCAGTAATGTAAAATCCATCAACCATTTTTTTAGCTGACTTAAGTAAAATGTTAAAAGTGACAGAGTAGTGTGCGCATTATATTTCGTGGTGTGTAAAAATATTTTAAATGACTGGTGTTTATATCAGGTGTTAAAAAACCGATAGACGCCGACAATCAACTAGCTAGTAATGACAGGCGATATTTGTTTAGGACGTAGTCATAATTAAATTATAACTTATATCGTGCGCTGAGTGTTTTACAAAAAGTGTGGGGTGGGGTGGGGGGGGGGGGGGGGGGGGGGGGGGTACATACCGACACCCCAAATCCGTACTTGCTAAGCGAAGCGCGATAGTATAAGCTTAACATACCGTGTGCCTTTTTAATTTAATTAGAGGACGGAGAGAATAAGAGATCACTTTACGTGTGATAGCATAGGATTGTCATTTTGGTTAAATGTGTGTTTTCTTCCCAATATAGGTTGGTCAAAACCAGCGGCCAGCGTGTTTTCTCTAATTGTAGGCCTTTTCTCAGTTACTGAAGGCATATGAACTGTAACGTGAGGTAAACTGGACCTATAATTATCCATATTTGTTTTATTCAATTTATCAGCCCGCTGCGCAACAAACATAACATTTTCCCCGACTACTGACAGTCGTTTTTCACAAGCGAATTTTTATCCAAGAGAAACACTGTTTCATAATCGGCATTCTTCCCAGAGAAAAAGTCGAGAGGATTTATAATCATCAATTTTAACGTAACAGTCGTAGCACAACAGCTGATAGAATAGTCTGGCGCTCTCTCTTCCAAACCTCTACACCTCACGGTAGAAGGGGAACGACTAAGTAAGTAAGTAAGTCGTAGCACATAGAGGCTAGACAAGACAGGAACTATTTTCTCCTTTATTTATAACTGTGAACACCCGAGAACCCATTGCTTCAAGAAACATATCATCCAGGAAAAGTTAACTTACCAATTTGGCGACTACCTTGAAATTATTATTCAATACAAAGGCTAGTCTGGGGCCATATTTGGGCGACCTACCTGACACTATAGGCATACTATTGTTGTTATGTTTTTTCGAAGGATACCTACATCAAGTATTGGGTAAGCAAGTGTGTTTGTTGTGGCCACAGAGTGAAAGACCGAGAGAGAGAGAGAAAAACTATTTTCCATTTGTTACAATCAGTGTACTCACTTCTTTTTTGTTGTTCGCTAACTCGATTAGTTACTGGATAGCTAAGTAGAAACTTTGTTCTTTACTATACTGTCTATTCTATACCTTAGTGTTAATCTTTGACCTTTTGGGGTTATTAACTTCTTGCGGGGTCTTTTCTCAACAGAGGGGAGGGCACTTATGGGGTTATTTTCATATTTCTGTAAACTTGATTTATATTGATATATATGTTTGATGTTGTAAGAAGTTTAAGTGATAATAAACTAAACAAAAACTTAATTTTCGTGTCGGTCAGCCCTATACCCTATTATCCATAGTTTTCTACGTTTGTGTGTCTAGTTGTTACAAAACTGTGTGTGTGTGTGTAGATAACTTATAATTAACATTATAGGAAGTGTGACAGATCGTCTTCTTTAATCATAGTCGTAAAGATAGGCTGGACTAGAGAAACCACTCATTCCAGAAACGGATCTTCACCTTAATCTATCTCACTCGTGGAATCTATTCTAACACCTTCTTTTCTCATATATCCCACCATTCTGCTCTACTCAGACGGGACCAAATAAATCCCTATACCTATCTTTTAAATTTACGACACCATCTTATTAACTCTTCTTCAACAATGATAAAGGATTTCTTTTATGTCCATTCTTTATTTAATGTTTATTCATATACTTGATCTGCGTTGTTACTGCAGGTCTCTGAGGAGACACAGAAAAAAATATGACTACTGTTGCCTCAGGCAAGTTGTAAAAGGGTACTAATATGAGGTTGTACGTGGGACTGGCAGCCTCATCATGTTGCTTGAATTGCTACATAAACCACCGCTGCAGAATGTAATGCTTTGATGCTGGCTTCCTTCAATATGGCTAGCTGCAATGGTGACTCTGTGCTCCATAAAGTGCAAAAAAATGAGATAAATGATGTGCTCATATTTTCCTTATTTGACTTGTCCATATTTGTTGAAGTTTTTTGTGGTTTAAATTTTTTACAGGATGGGGTAACCAGCCCCATGCCCAACCCTCCTTAGTAGCTTTCTACGACATGCATGGAAGGGAACAGTGTTACTATTCTTTGCTCCCCTTTCGGGCCCCGGTAACACACATAATGTGCTGCATTGTGGTAAACTTTTGTGGCATATCTGATTTATAGAAAAATGCAGAAAAATTTTTTATTTGGTTAACAAATGCCAGTTTTGAGGTGATTAAATTTTATGAAACTTCCAGTGTGCCGTGGATTTCTGCCTGGTGTGTCGTGGCGCCAGGCAGAATACACTAAATAATGGTTTACAAAATTATATGTTACGGTAAAATATTATGAAAGGATCTCACACGTACAATTTTACAAATCATTATCATCTACAAATCTGTCACAGAAAAAATTGATGGAGCATTGTCTTATGAGTGCAGTGAATATTTAAATATTTACCTTACCCACCTACTTAAATATGCCATGGAGTTTTGAAGGCAACTGATGTGGGCCGTGAAGACCATTAAAAAAAAGTTGCCCAGCTCTGGTCTAAATGCTGTTAGATACATTTTATATGCATTTGAGTGCACTGTCTTTTCAGATCCAATTTTCTCAGAAATAGGTATTGATTCAAGATCTGAGGCATGCTGTCTTAAAACATGATACAATTTTCATGCAGTTTTCAAAATTCAGTGTCACTGTCTGTCTTGTGACAGCAATATCTCAAAAGGCCAGACATATTAGCTATTTTGTGAGCTTTCATCACATTTACCATCATTTTTTATTGCTTGTAAGAATTTTATAAATCTGTTCCCGTCTATTACATTCTAAAATTATTGTAACGAAATATTTGTAAGATATTTCTATGAGGTGTTCAGTTGGCTGAGTTACCTAACACATTTCTTTTAACAGCATTGTTAACTGAACGGGCTAAGTGAGAATCTCTGGATTTTTTATTACTTCCTGTTTTTTTGTGTTGTCTGTGTGTTAAGTGCTTAAAATCTGCTTAGCTGAATTGTTACTACTGTATGTGTTCTAAAATATTACTCCATTTTCCTAGATCAGATCTCTAAATTTGACTCTTTGCAGTGTGAACAGAAATCTTAATGCTGTCACATAATAATTGGGTCCATCTCTTTTCCTCTCTGGCAGTATTTAGTTACATTTTTTTGTGTACTAAATCATTCGCAATTTCCATGGTCGGCCCATTTTTTTCGCTGCTATCAAGCAGATAGTAGCTTTTTTCTTATCGATTTTACACTCCTTTCAGTGATAATTGATCATATTTGCTTTGCGCTTCTCGGCTTTGCTAAGATTAAGACGCAGGTAAAACCAAGATGGGCCCAGTCAATTTTCGTATAGGACAGCATGTCATGTTTACCTAGGAGTGCCCCGTGATAAATTATCGACCTGTCAGCATGCACTTGGATGAAACGAATGACATAATCATTTCCTGTACACCTTGATACAAAGACATTGCTTTAGATGAAAGTAATATCTTATTTGTAAACATTGCCGAGAGAGTGATCGGATGTTTCCATTCCATATTTGGAAGACATGACCTTTGTATTAATGCACAGAAATTTCCTAGTGGAATTATTTTGAATTACCCCATCCTAAACACGCAAGTTTGAAATTATTGGCCTGCACTCGAGATGTAAACATAACTACATTTCTGACTGGGGCCTTGTCTAATATTAAGCAACACATGCCATGAACGAGAGGGGCAATATAACCTGACACTTTAGTCAGTTGAAAGCACTGTGAGAATTCACCTCGCGCCAAGAAGACAACCAGACCTTGCCAGAGTTAAGAATAGTACCAGACCGGACCCTTGTTGGGGCATGTTAAGGACTTAGAGCCCAGGAAAACGCTACCATTTTAACACGGAAAACCAGAATCTGAGGGAACTGAAACACAAGTCAAAGGGGGAACTTATTGCTAAAGTAACAACACCCCAGACCAAGGGTAAGGGGCCTCTACAAGTGCCTTTATTTCTCTGAGCCAGCAGTCTGTGAGCCTTAAGATTGGCGTAAGTGAATTCTATATTTTTTCATTATTAACATGTGAACTAATATGTATATTTTGACATGTGAATATTAATATGTAAAAATTGCTAGTGGATGTCCAAGTCATTTGAGACTGGAACCTCAGCATTTAGAATGGTGATTTCATGAACCATCACTGCCAAGGCTGGTGACTGCTTTATTGCAAGTTTCTTATAAAGAACCAAAAGCAGAGGTGGTCCCAAGTTCCATATGGAGCAGGAAGGGAATGATGAAAGAAATGATGTACATACTTGTTATATTATTAACCTTTTCAATCAGTGTAAATGTAAAACATATTCACTATAAATGTAATGAAAGTTTCAACCTTTTCAACCAGTGTCAGTGTAAAACATATTCACTCTAAGTGTAATGAAAGTTTCAACCTTTTCAACCAGTGTAAATGTAAAACATATTCACTCTAACTGTAAGGACAGTTTACAACCGTTTCAACCGATGTAAATGTAAACATATTCAAACTATATTGTTAACATTGTCAACTAAAGTTAAATATAAAACTATTCATGTTAAATGTAAAGATAGTTTTTCGCCCACTGGGATTAAGATTAATTCCCAGAGAGGGTAAAAGTTCTGAGATAGATGGGATGGTGTAATGAAAAGAAGGGGGCACGTAAGTAATGTGTCGGGAAACTCAATACTCAGAGGGTATTCGTTTCTCTTCTTTTGCCATACTAGTTGGTGGTATCAGTTGAGGGTGATTTCTGGAACAAGTAAGGGTATAAGTGGCCTGAAGTTACACTAGACACCATGATCAGATGGGTCTTAGAGACGCAGGGCCAGTTTTGCAGTTAGTCCCTGATTCTACTTGGAACGTGCTGCAACTCTTAAATCTTGAGCAAGGACGTGAGTGATCCAGTCATCTATCCGCAAAGACCCAAACATCAGCGGAAGCAGAAACAACTAATGGCAGCTAAGTAAAACTTAAAAGCTGCCACGTGAACTGTCCATTTTTCGAAAACCATAACATCAGACTGTGATGAATACTTTTTTTTAAAACAATTATTCATTTTTATAACTGTTAAGACCTAATTGATTATTAAATTTGTTACTTGTATAAAGACAAACCTAAAGTTGATTTAATCATTTTGAATGTACTACAACCGTATGTCTCAGACAATTTCTTAAATAAACAGAAACAGGGCTAAATAATAATGAGAAAATTCGCTGAATTAACTCAGCTGGGGGCTTGTAGGAGCTAAAATTATATTACATAATCCTTCACAAAAGTTGACGGCAGATACTAGAGTTAACGTGCTCAGCCAGTGCAGCATTGTTCTCGCTTTCTGAATATCTTGCGGATACACCCTTGAGGTAGAAGCATCATTATCCTTCTACCTACAACTCTGCCAAAAGTAATCTTGTGCGAAGGTAGATACCTTTGAAGACCCTCATTAGTTACTCTTGAGTTTTGGCCACTGTTGGTCCACTACTGCAGAGCTAAGGGGAGGCAATCCGTGACAAATGCTACATTTATTTTTGTATAAGCACCTTACACTTGGAATGAAACTAGCCATTATAGACACCTTGTCATATTGCGGATTCCGTTAAGATTTGCCTATGACCTCTCTTGATAATTGTATCAGACAGGGGATAGCGCGAACTCAGCCCCATCTAGGAACCAATCTGCGCACTTGAGTCACCCGCATTTGAGTGATCGCAGGGGTCAACCCAACTGGAATGCAGTAGAAGAGCCTCATCCGGCGAACTGGTAATGCTGCTTTTTTAAAAAGTGTTATTACACATCATGTTTTAAGCTTTAATACACGCACAAATTTAGGTTTTAATGCACAACAAAATTTCAGTTTTATTACGCAACAAAATTTAGGTTTTATTACACAATACAATTTCAGTTTTATTACACAACAAAAATTAGGTTTTATTACACAATACAATTTCAGTTTTATTACACAACAAAAATTAGGTTTCATTACATAACAAAATTTAGGTTTTATTACACAACAAAATTTAAGTTTTATTACACACACACACAATTCAGTTTTATTACACAACAAAATTTCAGTTTTATTACACAACAAAATTTCAGTCGTATTAACAACAAAATTTCAATCGAATTAACAACACAATGTCACTTTTATTCGGCACCTAGTCTACCACTTTTTGCATACACTTCAGCAATTCTATAGATCAGTTCCTCTCAACAGAGAGAAAATCCGTAGCGACAAAATGCATAGAGAAACATTACCCACGCAACACCTGGACCCATGCATACACAGATGGATCAGAACAAATGCAACAGAAAATGGCGCTGAAGGTGTCTTTCTGGACTTAAGCACTGGTGCACACAAAAAGCTGTCAGTGGCAACAGGACAATTCTCACGTAGCTTCAGGGCTGTGGTGAAGTGGGATGTTATAAATATTTATAGGGGACTTAGTGTACTGACTGAGATCAGCTGTGAAGGTATCTATATCTAATAAGAGTAGTGTATTATAGATAACCTTACTTGCTGCCACATATATATATATATCTCAGTCAGAATTATTCTGGAATAGTGTGATGACTACGTTGTATGTCTAGGGTATGTGTATGATGAAGTGTAAGTCATAACAACAACAGACAGATAAACAATTTAATTTATTCCACCACACTTGACAACACTGTGACACTCACATACATAAAACACTCTACAAGGATATCTTAAAGGAGTCACTGATAACTTTTCAAATAACAATATGTATTCATTTCTGTCATGAATGAATATGTGTCCTGATTCAAATACAAAGGGAACCAGGAATCACAATCAATTTTAATTACAAGTTATATGTACAGAATTTATCAATATGAATATTGTAGTGACATATATTATTAAAAGTATCCTATGTGTGTCAGTTGTGTAGGAGTAATATGAGGTAATACTGGTTTTGTTTTGTTCAAGCTCTGTTGGTATTTGTCATCATGACTTCAATAGTTTGTCTTTATTGGAACTAGTATTGGAGATGTTCTCAGTTCCTGATATTAAAACAATTTACTTCCCCTCTTAAGTTTATGTTACAATGTTATTTTAAGCTGGGGGTACATAATTTTGAGCTCAGCTGGCCACATCAGCTTATCTTGCGTGATGGCGGCAGGAAAGGACTCCTCTGCTCGATTTCTCCCCTGTGCTCTGGAGACACCTCACTGATAGCTAAATGGACCAAGGAGTATGCTGTCCGACTCTGGATTCAGCAAAGCTCTGACCAGGTGCTGCTCAATACCATCAAGACCACGGTCCCTGAAAACAAGAAGGATGTACCTTCTACTTCATAACTAATTTATACTCTCTTTTTACACTGAGCACAATACATCACAAACATTGAGTTCAGAGCGTTAGGCCAACTGTCAGCTTCATCTGAAATACTTTATACCAGTATTAACCTCCTTAATGGTTACTACGCCTCTGCACTTCCAGCATTATTTCTGTCTAATCAATAATCTAGGTGTCAGTGTACTGTTTGGCCATTCCATGCAGTTTTACTTTCCTCCGACACCTTCTGTTCAGGCTGGAGCATTATAGGCTTTACATCATGTTTGCTACTGAACTACACATATATACAGGCATAAATTAACAATTCACATTCAATTTTCATTAAAAGATACTGAATGTTTCAAGCTTACCACAATTCATGGAAACAAACACAGATACGTTGATTAGCAATGAATTCTGGCACAAATACTGGCACAAATTCCCATCTGCTTATGTTCCAGGCTTTTATTTAGCAAAAATATGAGCTGGCTTCAACGCACTGTTGCTTTATCAAGCTTATTTGAACTAGTGGTCTCGAACTAACGCTCCTAAGTGAGTATATCAGCGAGTCTGGCCAATGGAGCCACGTTTCGACAAGTGTTTGAAAAAAATTTTAACTTCCTACGTCTCCCCTAACAACCAAGGATAGCATTTATAGCCCGACTAATCGTGTTTAGCCTTACATATCATTCCAGCCAATCAGTTCAAATGTAACTTGTGGCCCATTTCCCGTACAATGGTGGTGTAAAAAAAATCTACCACTGAGCGATTCTGATTTTGGGTGTTGTCTGACAGCACCATCATTTTATTTTGGCTATAACTTGTTAATTCCTAGACTATTTGCATAACGTTGTACATATTCTTTGTCAGCAAACCCTAAGGAACCCAAATATATATATTTAATAGAGCTAAAATGCTGCGTTCAAAATATGCAATTCCTTCTACCTCCTGTTTCGAAGATGTGCTGTCTGGGTACTGTAATGTTTTCAAACGTAAACCCATCTATTGTCATCTTTCTAATAAGAGTTTTTCAGGATTTAAAAACCTAACTCTGGGAAGGTTAGTGTTTTTATCACTGTCCGTCCGAAAAAAGTTAGTGCATGTGGCCTTACACGCGTGATAGTAGTAATTGTGTATCGCGCGACGCGTGTTTTGTGTTGCACGTGTTCGACTTTATGCCTCTCCCTTCTCTCTATCCTTTAGTCCATCTGTCTTTAGTTACGCCGTGTATAAAATGGAATGAATGAAATATTAAAATTAGGTCATTGTTCAGCTTGGTATCTCAATGTTTTTGCAAGAAATACAGCACACGTTTCATTGAAGAACGCGGGTAATAATACAGTAGGCTTTTACTATCAACGTGAAAGCGTTACAATTTGCAGACGAAGTAGAAAACAAGGGGGATTTCGAGTACAGTCATTGTGACAGCACTGTTATTTTACCATTGCTCTTTTCTTCATTAAATGTATTTATTAGGCTTTATATTTACCTGATAATTTATATATGTGGATTAGAATATTTCACGACACCTCCCCTCTTAAAACAGACATCACATGTCAGTCCTTTATTCTATATACACATAGATAAATGTAAGTCAACTTGACTTTACTCTGCTGTGGTGCTATCATGGTTTTATGTAGTTGGGTCCATTCAGAGTAGGCACTACTCATGAAATCTGCCTCAAACTTCTACAACCAATAATATATTTCGGTTATGTTACTTAACAGCCGCAAGTGTGAGTGCTTGTCTTAATGCTGCTTCGCAACCCGTATTCACCATTTCTCTTCTCTGAGTCTGCGCAATGACATGTCCAGAGAACATTATATTTCCCTCAAAATGTACGTTATGAGGAGATAACATATACCTGGTGATAGCAGAGTTTTCGTAGTGGACCCCATAATCTTCTTATTATCCTGTATGAAACATTCGGAATATCCTCAATCAAAGAGGCAACTCAGGGATTCATTACGTTCCTCCGAAATGTTTACATCCAACAATTTTCTCATCATTCTAGAGAAGACACTAGGCGCATTCTTCAATCCAAATGGCAATCTATTAAACTCATAGTGTCCTTCTGAGGTACTAAAGGCTAGGTATGGTCTAACCTCAGGCTTTACTGGAATCTGATAGTATCCTTTACTCAGATCCACTTTTGAGAAATATTTAGCTTTATTTAGTCTGGCAAACAGCTGATTTGTATCCGGCAATGGATCCACCTGTCCTTCTGTAATAGCATTCAGTCTCCTGTAATCTATACAGAGTCTATGTTCTCCAGAGGGCTTCCTTAAGAGTACAACACCGGAACTATATGAGGATTCACTGTGTGAAATAATTCCCTCCTTCAATAGATAGTCTATCTCTTCCTTCAAAGCTTTCTCCTTAGCAAACGGAATCGAATATGGTTTCATACAGACAGGTGTGGGGTCTATCAGTTTCATATCATATTCCAATAGGTTTGTATGCCCTGGTCGGTCTGTTAACACCTCTGCATGATTATTTAGAACCTGTTGCACTCTCTCTTTCTGAGTTTTCGTTAAATGTGTACTGATTTTCACCTGTGCTGCTGTCTCACAGGGTGTAATGGATATTCAAATGATGAAAGTGGTTCCTTTTTCATCTCCATGGCGATGGACAAGGTCAACAAGTGTGTCTCCTCCTGATGTTCTCTTTCCAAATATTTCTTCAGGAGATTCACATGATAGATTTTTTTCTTTCCCCTTCTTATCTATCTTATAATTTGTTCTAGACACCTTCTCTAAAACTGTATATGGACCCTGCCATCCAATTTGTAACTTATTCTGACTCCCGGGCAAAAGAAGCAGTACTTTCTCTCCCACAGCCAAATTTCTGTCTTTCGCCTTCCTGTTATAATAGGCAGCATGTTTCTTCCTGGCTTGTTTCAAATTTTCATTGGCAAGTTTCCAGCCAGTTTTTAAACGAGTGGTCAGCTCATTCACATATTGGTATGAAGATGTAATGTTTTCCTCTGCCTTTTCATCAGTCCACGTTCTTAACAAAGCTACATATGGACCTTTAATTTTGTGGACCTATTTGTCCATGCACCGGTATGGTCTCTTCCACTCGAAGCTTTATAGTGATGATTTTTCCTCCCAGAATTATCATTCACAAAACGACCGCTACCAATTCTTTTCCTGGGGCTTTCTCCCCACTTAAAATTCTTGATGAGAGATTTCCTCTCTACATCCTCTTCCTCCAGTTTGTTTAAGTCCGATTGAGGGATTTTCGGCTTATCCTGGGGTAAGACATCTTTTTGCACTCTCCGCATAGTGGCCATTGTAAAACAGTTAAGTGAAGCTTGTCGTGAAAAGGGGCTTCCCATTCCATTTGGTCCACTTTATCAAATCTATTTTTCTTTTTATTATCAGGCCTAATTTTGCCCCGTGGCGTGTCCAGGTCCTGATCCATGTTCCCGCTTGTGGGTGTTCCCTCATGTGCTATGCTACACCTCTCTCTCTAACCCATACGTGGTAGCTAATAGTTCATACCTATTTAGATAGCTCTCTATATCATCGTCTTTCTCAACAAAATGATCTAAATGAAAATTCATAGCTGAGGTTGAGGCTCCTTGGCTAGCAGTGGCATCAGAGGCAAAGGGACTGGCACCATTTTCAGGAGCATGGCCTTGAAACTCAAACTCCCTTAGTCGTAACTCATGTTCCCTTTGTAATCTTTTATCTTCTGCTTCCCTTTCTGCAGCTAATTTCTTCTCTTCCCTTTCTGCAGCTAATTTCTTCTCTTCCCTTTCTGCAGTCAATCTTCTTTCTTCTGCTTCCCTTTCTGCAGCTAATTTCTTCTCTTCCCTTTCTGCAGCCAATCTTCTTTCTTCTGCTTCCCTTTCTGCAGCCAATCTTTTGTCTTCTCTTTCTGCTTCCAATTTCTTAGCCTCAGCCTCAATCTGCAACCTCTTAGTCTCAGCCTCAGCCTCAAATTGTAACTTCTTAATTTCCCTTTCAGCCTCTAACTTTCTTTCGGCTTCAAACCTTCTTTCTTCGCGTTCAATAAATTTGTCACATTCCGTAGTGACATAGGCAACCATAACTTGCCCATCTAATCCTAACTCTTTTGCAGTCTGAACAGCAGCAGATCGAAACTTGGCCAGGTCCGCCATTGTCTATCAGGTAAATTTATACAATGTCTAACCAACAATTCAATCTCTACATATATATCTAATGGACAACACAGGCACCGTGAGCTCAACCTTATTTAATTCCACCCAAGGATACCTTTTAATTCTTATATTCCCTGAAGTGAATTACCCCCAATATTTTTAATAGGGAAAGATTCAAAATCCCAAGAGCGAGACCCCAATATATGTGGTGAAGTGGGATGTTATAAATATTTATAGGGGACTTAGTGTACTGACTGAGATCAGCTGTGAAGGTATCTATATCTAATAAGAGTAGTGTATTATAGATAACCTTACTTGCTGCCACATATATATATATCTCAGTCAGAATTATTCTGGAATAGTGTGATGACTACGTTGTATGTCTAGGGTATGTGTATGATGAAGTGTAAGTCATAACAACAACAGACAGATAAACAATTTAATTTATTCCACCACACTTGACAACACTGTGACACTCACATACATAAAACACTCTACAAGGATATCTTAAAGGAGTCACTGATAACTTTTCAAATAACAATATGTATTCATTTCTGTCATGAATGAATATGTGTCCTGATTCAAATACAAAGGGAACCAGGAATCACAATCAATTTTAATTACAAGTTATATGTACAGAATTTATCAATATGAATATTGTAGTGACATATATTATTAAAAGTATCCTATGTGTGTCAGTTGTGTAGGAGTAATATGAGGTAATACTGGTTTTGTTTTGTTCAAGCTCTGTTGGTATTTGTCATCATGACTTCAATAGTTTGTCTTTATTGGAACTAGTATTGGAGATGTTCTCAGTTCCTGATATTAAAACAATTTACTTCCCCTCTTAAGTTTATGTTACAATGTTATTTTAAGCTGGGGGTACATAATTTTGAGCTCAGCTGGCCACATCAGCTTATCTTGCGTGATGGCGGCAGGAAAGGACTCCTCTGCTCGATTTCTCCCCTGTGCTCTGGAGACACCTCACTGATAGCTAAATGGACCAAGGAGTATGCTGTCCGACTCTGGATTCAGCAAAGCTCTGACCAGGTGCTGCTCAATACCATCAAGACCACGGTCCCTGAAAACAAGAAGGATGTACCTTCTACTTCATAACTAATTTATACTCTCTTTTTACACGAGCACAATACATCACAAACATTGAGTTCAGAGCGTTAGGCCAACTGTCAGCTTCATCTGAAATACTTTATACCAGTATTAACCTCCTTAATGGTTACTACGCCTCTGCACTTCCAGCATTATTTCTGTCTAATCAATAATCTAGGTGTCAGTGTACTGTTTGGCCATTCCATGCAGTTTTACTTTCCTCCGACACCTTCTGTTCAGGCTGGAGCATTATAGGCTTTACATCATGTTTGCTACTGAACTACACATATATACAGGCATAAATTAACAATTCACATTCAATTTTCATTAAAAGATACTGAATGTTTCAAGCTTACCACAATTCATGGAAACAAACACAGATACGTTGATTAGCAATGAATTCTGGCACAAATACTGGCACTAATTCCCATCTGCTTATGTTCCAGGCTTTTATTTAGCAAAAATATGAGCTGGCTTCAACGCACTGTTGCTTTATCAAGCTTATTTGAACTAGTGGTCTCGAACTAACGCTCCTAAGTGAGTATATCAGCGAGTCTGGCCAATGGAGCCACGTTTCGACAAGTGTTTGAAAAAATTTTAACTTCCTACGTCTCCCCTAACAACCAAGGATAGCATTTATAGCCCGACTAATCGTGTTTAGCCTTACATATCATTCCAGCCAATCAGTTCAAATGTAACTTGTGGCCCATTTCCCGTACAATGGTGGTGTAAAAAAAATCTACCACTGAGCGATTCTGATTTTGGGTGTTGTCTGACAGCACCATCATTTTATTTTGGCTATAACTTGTTAATTCCTAGACTATTTGCATAACGTTGTACATATTCTTTGTCAGCAAACCCTAAGGAACCCAAATATATATATTTAATAGAGCTAAAATGCTGCGTTCAAAATATGCAATTCCTTCTACCTCCTGTTTCGAAGATGTGCTGTCTGGGTACTGTAATGTTTTCAAACGTAAACCCATCTATTGTCATCTTTCTAATAAGAGTTTTTCAGGATTTAAAAACCTAACTCTGGGAAGGTTAGTGTTTTTTATCACTGTCCGTCCGAAAAAGTTAGTGCATGTGGCCTTACACGCGTGATAGTAGTAATTGTGTATCGCGCGACGCGTGTTTTGTGTTGCACGTGTTCGGCTTTATGCCTCTCCCTTCTCTCTATCCTTTAGTCCATCTGTCTTTAGTTACGCCGTGTATAAAATGGAATGAATGAAATATTAAAATTAGGTCATTGTTCAGCTTGGTATCTCAATGTTTTTGCAAGAAATACAGCACACGTTTCATTGAAGAACGCGGGTAAATACAGTAGGCTTTTACTATCAACGTGAAAGCGTTACAATTTGCAGACGAAGCATAAAACAAAAGGGGGATTTCGAGTACAGTCATTGTGACAGCACTGTTATTTTACCATTGCTCTTTTCTTCATTAAATGTATTTATTAGGCTTTATATTTACCTGATAATTTATATATGTGGATTAGAATATTTCACGACAAGGGCACAGGCAGAGGCCTTGAAAACTGCAGCAGAGGTTATAAAGACAGAGGAAAGCACAGAGACAAGTTGCTTTCTTTACTGATGCACTGTCAGTAATTGCAGCGTTGGAAAGCAAAAATAATGAAGACCTGGATGACCTAAGAGTAATGCACCACAAACTATGTCAACGATTCAAAAGAGTTGTGATCCAATAGATTCTATCTCACTGTAATATCACCGGCAATAAAGAGGCTGGCAGATTGGCAAAAGAAGGTGGACAGCTACCTCAGCCTGATGCAAGCATACCTTCTGAAGAGGCAAAGAGTATTGTCAGATTCAGAAACAAATGGTATGCAGAGCATTCAGGTCACACACAAAATGATACATACTACCAGCTCAACAGAAGAGAACAAGTGGTAATCTTCAGACTCCGCACGGGCCACAACAGATTGAGATACCATCTATTCAACAAGCTAAAGATAGGAACTACTGATGAGTGTAACTGTGGCACCGATAAAATGACTGCTAAACATCGTCTGTTTAATTCAAATGTTATCTCAGTGTTAACATACGGCTGTGAGAGTTGGAAAATAACAAAATCATTGGAGAACAAGCTGAATACATTCGAGAACAAATGTCTTAGAAAACTCATGAACATCAGTTGGAAAGAATTCAAGACTAATCGACAAATAAAGAGAAGACTCTAGGCAGAAATATGTCTCCGACTATATAAGGAAAAGACGATGGTCATATATCGGTCATGTCCTACGAATGCAAAACAACAGAATACCACTACAGGCGCTCACTTGGGTTCCTGAGGGTAAGCGGAAAAAAGGAAGACCAAAAGAAACACTCAGAAGAACAATAATAAGAGAAGGAAGAACGTTGGGCCTAAATAATGTGCAAGAGCTAAGAGGAGTGGCGTCACAACGAACAACCTGGAGAGCACTGGTTTCTGCCTTATGCACCGTGTTTGGCGCTTAAAGAATTTATTATTATTATTATTAAACATCTACTTCAAAGATGCCCAACATATGTGGAACAGAGAAAGCCCATATGGCCGTCACTTGTACCATTCGTGGAAAAGCTCTACGGAGATGCTAATAACCTCAAGCTGACTACTCAGGGCCGTAGATAGAACTTAATAGGGGGTGGGTTAATTTTAAAAAAAAAAATGTATTGCTCTATTTTTGTTTTTTTTTTAATGGAAAAAGTTAACTTACCATTTGTGATGAATATTTTTTCTTCTCTCTAGAGTACAAAATCCGTTCTATTTTTAACGCAAATTTGGACACAACATCGTCAGCATTGAAAGGCACACTGCGATGGACACTCATTAGTGCTAAACCTGTCAATCGTTCATCTCCTATTGCATTCCTAAGCCAATTTTTAAGTCATCTTAAAGTGGAAAAGCATCTTTCGGGAGTTGCTGTGGAACATGGCAGGGTCATCAAAATCTGTAATAGTTTTTTTTATAATAGGGAAAAGTACATCATCCCAAACTATGAAGGAATCAATCGCTGTTTTTGGTTTATCATCTTCTGACAGTAAATTCCATTTGTGTTGCCAGAGCTCAAATTCCACTTTTAGCTTTCACATTCTTCATCATAAATTTCACAGGTTTCTGGCTTAACATCTTTACAATTATAATGAAACAGTAGTTGCAGTTTAGCTATTAATTTGTTGTGTGGTGAAAAACGATCCTTTAGTTCAACTGAAAAATGATCAAGAAACGGTATAAATAAATTACGTCTGTAATATTCATTGCTTGATGGGGCATTTAGCCGGTGTGATTCTCGTCTAGTTACTCTAGGTTTGGTCATTTCACCTCTCACTTCATGTAATATACGTTCTGCCAACATATATATTTCATTGAAAGAATCTTTGCTTTTATCACGCATTGTTTGAATCAAACTGACGATTAAAGCCACGTGCTCACAACATTGTACTAAATCCACATTTATCTTTTGAAGAATTTTGCATAAATTACAGAATAAGAAAATACCTTATTTAATGTTAATAGTGCAATAACGAATTCAGCATTAGTCGTAGCAAGCATAAGTTGGTATGTTTGTTCTGGAGTTTCTTTATTTCCCGATCCTTTAAGTTCATTGAGAGATGCCACTATTACAGAATATAATTCGACGAAACGAGACACCGACTCACGTTTCTCAGACCATCTTGTTTCGCATAAACCAAGTACAGCTTTATGTGATAGGCTTGCTTGTCCTTTATAAATTTGAGAGGGCATTGTTTTTCCTTCCTCGTGTTCTTTAGGATCTTATAGAACAATTTTTGGTTTTCTTGCGTATCTTTTTCTAGCTTTTCTCCAAATTCTTCCCAGGACTTCTGTTTTGCTGCTAGCACCTTGTTCTTTGCTTCTGTTCTGAGTATCACATATTCTCTATATTTCTCTTTTTGTCCTGCTGTGTTTTTAGCTCCTAAGTATTTTTTCCATGCCATTTTCTTCTCTCTTATTTTCTCTTTGACTTCCTCTGTCCACCAAGGTGTCCTCTTTCTCTTGTTCCCAAGTCGGTCTTCACCACATGCTTCTACAGCAGCTGTAGTTCCATCTGTGATACTATGGTTTTTGGCCACAATGCAACCCACACTCCCATTAGCTCTTTCAGATGTGGGTACACCACTGTAGAGCAGCGTGTTGCCATCGAGATCCATGCCTCCCTGTCCCTTTTTCTTTGTTTCCGTTATAGCCAGGATTTCTAGTTTTGCTTTCCTCATCTCTTCCACCAGCTCCTCTTCTTTCCCATTTATACTTCTTGTGTTCCAAGTTCCAAGTAACCTCTACACCTCACGGTAGAAGGGGAACGACTAAGTAAGTAAGTAAGTAAGTAAGTGTTCCAAGTTCCATAAGTCGTAGTCCGTAGTCGGTTCCAGTTCGTCGCCTTTAGTAGTCCGGTTTTCTCTCTTATAGTTCGCGTAATCATGATTTAAAGCAAACAGGTGATTGGGCTGTTGTGCCTTTGCATAGTGGAGGGGCTGCCTCCTTACGGCCTCCATGCAGGCACCCCTCCTCCTTTTTCAGCAGGGCTTGGGACCGGCCTAGGTGGAGTTATGACTGCCACTACCGGATGTAAACAGTACATACTAAGAAATTAAAAAAACTATTTGAACAATAAATTACCCAATCGTAATATTAGTGGGGACTGGAAATAGAAGAGGCCAGAATGAGTTGGAGGTAAATAAAAATGGAATAAAAAATCAAGACATTGTATTATATATTTATACATATTATTAAAGGGCGGCAGAAAAATAGAAAAATTTGATAAGAGTGGAAAGGGTCAAAATAGAAGAAGAGAGGAAAGGGTGACCTCAAACAAAAGTGTGTAGGGTGTTAAGACCAGCCGGTTTTAGACACCCCATGCGGTGGATAAGACGGTTCTCAAGCTGTTCTCGGCTAGCAGTGTCAGAGGATCAGGATCTGATCGCCGTGACCTGGATGTCGATGGGACCATGGTGGTCAGCACTATTAACGTGTATGGCAACTGGTGTGGGTTTTTGCTGAGAGATGTCATTCAGGTGCTGGCTGAATCTGTCCCCAAGTCGTTTGCCTTTTTGGCCAATATAGGTTTTGCAGCAACGTTTACATGTGCCATAAATAAATGACATTGCGCGACTCACACGTGAAGCTAATGGTGATGGTATACGTAGCCTCAGGAAAAGACACCTTGTGGTTTTGGATGACATACTTGCACGTGTTGCATCGTGTCCGACCGCAGGGTAGTGTGCCAAAGTGAGTGGCATTCTCCTTTGGGAGACTGCTGTGAACAAGAAGATCCTTCAGGTTCATGTCGCGTCTATATGCCACCAAAGGTGCTTCACCGAATACTTTTTGGGTCACAAAATCTGCTTGGAGGATAGGTAAGTGGCGTAAAAGGATCTGTTTGACTGCAATACTGTGAAGATGATAGGTCAAGATTAATTTGATTCTATCTGAAGTGGATTTGTTGTTGGGTTTGAGGGCCTCCTGACAAGAGATGGGGAGAACTCGTTGGAGGGCAGAGGTGAGAACATGATGCGGATAAAGTCTGCTACGGAAGAAATCCAACATCTCATTGGCTCGGAAGTGGAAGTCATCGTCGTCTAGGCATAAACGGCGGAGGCGGAGAAGTTGTGAAAATGTGAGTCACGACAAGCCCGAGAATGAGAAGAGATATACAGAAGGTAACTGTGAGCATCTGTCGGCTTGTAGTATACTGAGGTATTAAGGCCTGAGGGCGTGATAGTAATAGTAATGTCAAGAAAGTTGACAGACACTGTGGAGATGAGGGAGGTGAATTTGATGGTGGGGTGAAAGTGGTTGATGAAGTCGATGAAGTGGGATAAATCAGCCTCGGACAAATCTGTGAGACCTATGTCATCATCGATATATCTGCGGTAAAACTCGGTGAAAGGACCGGAGTATTGTTGCCATATCTGATGCTCCAAGTGGCCCATGAACAGGCAGGCATAGCTAGGACCCATCTTCGTTCCCATGGCAACACCACTAATTTGGTAAAAAAAAAATGACCATTGAATTCAAAGGAATTAAGTTGAAGGACCAGTTCAGCAAAACGGAGAAGAGTGTCACTGGATATAGAAGGACAATTGCGTTGGTCAAGAAAAAACCGAAGAGCTCGGAGACCACCAGAGTGGGGAATTGAGGTATACAGAGAACAGACGTCTAACAAGAAAAGACGGTAGGAGCGGTCTGCTGAGAGATGGATAGATGAGAAAGTTATTGTCGTGGTTGAGTTATAGTGTAGAGTATTTGTCGAGTTGGACAACTGTAGTGAAATCGACAAGGGATAGTGGACTGACAGAGTTATAGATTACACTTTAGATAAGGTGTAAATAGGAGATGGACTTGAGACAACCTGGAAGAAGATTTATTCAAATGATCTCTCTCTCCAGGCCTCAACTCACTTTACTGTCTAAGCATCTCCTGCTCTCTCTCTTTTCTCTTATCATACATAGAGATTATAGTAAAGAGCTAAAAATACAAATATGGATGGAAAGGTCGTGAACAGCGCATTAATAAATGTGTAAAATTTATTAAAGAAGAAAAAGCATGGAATTAATGCATATCATCACAACAACATAAAATTTCATCAA
Organism: Oreohelix idahoensis; assembly: GCA_024509875.1. Lineage (NCBI taxonomy): Eukaryota > Metazoa > Mollusca > Gastropoda > Stylommatophora > Oreohelicidae > Oreohelix > Oreohelix idahoensis. The sequence continues at coordinate 183,220 of JAMPIV010004370.1, forward strand.
TAATCAAATATTCATCGATAATCATATACACCAACAATCACACACACAGATCACCATTCATAAAACCTGTAGAACACAAAGAGAAATAAATAAACTGTCTGCCAGTCTGTCGGTTTTCGTGGGACCAAGTACAATGCTTCAGACAGTGTCTTTTTTACGTAAAGATATACTCCATGGGTGATGGACTTGACCTGTATAAATCCACTGTAGTCGCTATTGTTGGTGGCACCCCTGATTTCGCGATGGGACTGGAAGACTGTCTATCTCCTGCTGACCAAATAAGCAAACTGAGCGACAGCATGTCCGTCCGCTTTCGTGGGACCAAATGGGATAGCTCCAATGTCTTTACGTAAAGATATACTCCATGGATGATGGACTTGACCTGTAAATCCAATGTAGGCGCTATCTTTGGTGACACTAATTTGCGTGAGGGGCTGGAAGACGCTGTATATCTTTGCTGGCCGCTCCTAAGTGCGAGGTTTTAATATATCCAGGAATAAATACACAGGACGAAGTCACTTGAGGACAAATTGTCCCTTGCGCGCTTATCCGGCGCTAGAATCGGCTTTCGTACTTGGTATAAATCCTGTTTAAACTGGTTTGGCTGTGGTTTGCTGAGTGCCCCGTTTAGGCACAACAAAGGCGGGTGATATGGAATTCTGCTGTAGGCATGCTGAGCGGGTTTGATATTCTGGAAGCCGCAATGCTCTGGCTGGTAATCCAATAGGCGAGTAGAGAACTACTACTGCGTTTGGCGATTCCAGATTTAGCGTTGGCTCCGTTGCACTGCGTGAGCTTAACTTGGCGTTGACAAAAAGGGGTTTTGATTCAGGAACGGGGTGTGACGATTCGTGACGCTAGCGGTATTCAGAACCCTCTAGATCGAAGAACAGATTACAGCATTTGACATTACACAAATAAATCGTATGTCCCCTTTGGGAAATATATTAGCATTTCCACAAAATGAGTACAAAGAAAATGCAATGTTCTTGCTATAATAATACAGTTGTGGCTAGATCATACGATATAATTATATCTATGCCTGGTGACTGCTTTCCGTGAAAGTTATAGACTAGTGCCTAGCCACACAAGTAAGCATAAAATGATCCTCCCTTGCCACTAGAAATATCTATCAAAAGGAATAAGTGACTATCTCCTATAATCCAGAGTTATTACCTGCATCTCACTATTCCGTTTTAAAGTGAACAATCCACACCTGACATTATCTTACAGAAATGACAGTTAATTTTGCTGACTCTTAACCCAATGGTAAGCATTCGTGGACTGATTCTACGCCTAATATCTGTTATTGTAAGTTTAACATTTAACCCATGATAAACCGTAACAGTGTAAGCACCACTTAATAGGCCGTAGACAGCGCTACCTTATCACTGAATAAATTACTAGAAGTCCTCAGAAATAAATTCACTTCCCTAACAGATATATATAAAAGCTAACATGAATATATCATATTTATAAGATATGTCAACTCACCCCGAAAAATGCCAAGAAATAGGCGAAAAACATTTAGTTCTGTGTTAATGTTTGCCTTATTTCCATAATGGTCTATCTCGGGCCAGGAAAATTTACGAATGTCTTTGTCTATTAACCAGTCTACTCTTATAGATTACAAGGGACGCTCCCCCCGAACACCTGGCGTGCGTATTTCTACAGAAGTTCGGCGAAAGACGTAATCTAGAGAAGACAAAAGAAATCGTGCGAAAGTTCCCCAGGCCTCAAAGGGTACCCGCCGCTCGTCATCAAACGTTTTAAAGCGACCAGAGAAATTCCCCTGTTGGGAGCACAGAGGGTACCCGCCGCTAACGAACCGTTTCTTTCACAGAAACCGTCTTGGCTCGTTCTAACAATTAAAGCGGACCCGAGAAATGTTTCTCTGGTCGAACAGGTGCGTGTAGACAACATTACGTCTAGCGTTAGCTGACCGCAGCTGGCCAGCGTAAACAACCTCGGGTGGGGTTTGAGAGGGTGAGAAAGTTTGGCCACAAAGGTAGAAAAGGAAAGAAAAAGAAAATACAAAATGTCTCGGAAAACAGAACATTTAAAGGAGTAATCAAATTATGGACAAGATGGTAAAATAAATTATCTTTCACGTGACAGTTATAAAAGCATGATTAGTGTCTTTGACAAAGGAGGGAAGATTCTCAACGATAGACTGGAAAATGCTATCGAGGAAGTCAGAAATGTGTTCAGTAGGACAGGAACAGGCCGAGACAATAGGTCTGCCAGGGCTGTCAATCTTATGAATTTTGGGGAGCATGTAGAATACAGGCTTGCCCAAAGAACTTTTATGAATCCTAAGATGAGATGCGCGGGGAAGAAGAGCATTACTAGTGATGAGCTGTTTAATAGTGTTGTGTACAATGCGATTGTTAGAGACAGTTGCATCACTGGTCCTGGGCCTGTAAAAAGAGCCATTGGTCAACTGGTTTTTACCTTCACGTAGGTATAAGTCCTTCTGCCAGACGACAATGGCTCCTCTCTTGTCAGCCGGTTTGATGACAATGTCGTCTCTACAGCGAAGAAGGGAGAGAACACGGGACTCTGCAGAAGTGAGATTGGAATAATGCAATCTACGAGGGCGGAGCTGCTGAATGTCGGTTAGTTTTAAAGTATATTCTCTCGTCTGATTATTTAGAAGTTAAATTTAATTCATTAATAGCCGACTGAGTTTAAGCTAGAAATTATAATTTCTGTTTTCCACTGTAACTCGTCACTATAAAATAATACAGACTATATAAATTAATCACTCTGCACAAAAGAACTAGTGGGATAAAATAAGCGATTTAACACTTAATCACTCACAAAATCTAGATATATATATATATTTACCTCAACACAGAACTACAGGTGGTCACACAACTTTAGAATCATACGCTGATATATTTATTGAAGTCTAGAAGTTCAACAAATTGTCGAAACAAACTGAGAAACTTCGCTATACAGCTTATTCTATTCACGAGCAACCTGTCTACTGCGAATTTTGAGGACTGAATGAAAATAAAGTTTAACATTCTGGTTATATCTATTACCAGACAAAGGGGTCCCAACTTATTTCGCAAAACGAAATAATCTCCCCTTTTCCGTCTTAACACCTGCATTAGCTTAAACGCATGCCGTAACTGCCACCTACTGACCGAGAGTGCGCGTGTTAGTTGCGAGTCTCAGACGGCCTGTCTCCAATGCCGAGGCAGTTTTCACACTTCGCCGAGAACTCAGCCTGATGACCGATGTGGCAGGTGAAAATGCTAGACGGTAAGTCTCAATTACGCGCCGTGGAGATGTCGGTTTTGACACCACACCTGAGCGCTCAGCCGAAGAAAACGCGCGTGTCAGCTGAATGTGCAGACAAAAATCTGTTCGTATATTTGAGATTGATGCATATTCACACATCTCGTCCACTGACATCTACGCAATAGAATGCGTATCCCAGTATGAGAAAGAAAGCGGGTAAACGTTAGAATGGGGAAATAGTAATGTTTATAGTCGCAAACGTACGAATGCGAAAAACACAAGAAAAGGATAAAAGAGCGATAATAAAATATGAGGACACGGGTAGAGAAAGAAGAGAACAATAGAAAATTTATTGATCATAATCTCTACGTGACACCAGGACCAGACGGACTCACAGCTGAATTCTACCAACATTTCTTCCCCCTTTTAGGCCCTCTCCTACTAAGGGTATTTTCAGAATCTTTCGCGAAAATGGAATTTCTATCTAGTTTCAATCTGTCATACATCACTCTAATCCCTAAAGACGATCCGGACAAAATAAAGCTTAAAAACTACAGACCAATATCACTCCTAAACACCGACTATAAAATTGTAGCCAAAACCCTAACAAACAAACTCAAACCGTTCATGGCTACACTCATCACGAAGACCAACAGTGTCCAGCACAGAAACATTCATCACCTACACACCAGTCGTTAATCCTATCTCTAGACCAGGAAAAAGCCTTTGACAGAATATCCCACTCATACCTCCATAAAACGTTACTATACTGCAACATTGGTGAATACTTTAGAAAGTGGATTGAAATTATATACACAAAACCTGAAAGCAAGGTTTTGGTAAATCATTCATTTACTGGGGCCTTTGAGATTTCGCCTCGAGTATTAGCGGGCGAACGCAAAAAAAAAAAAAAAAACTGGGGCCTTCAGGCTGACAAGATCTGTTAGGCATAGGTGTCCCCTTTCTCCTCTACTCTATATACTCGCTCTAGAACCACTGCTAGAGAAAATTAGACAAGACAGTACTATAAGAGGCACTTTTATTCAGGGTAAAGGGGACCAAAAGTTGCTTGCCTACGCAGACGATACTACCTTCTTTCCCCCAATGATGGGTTTATACAAAATATTCTAGACACATTCGCGCTTTTTGGTAAAGCTATTGGGTCAAAATTAAACGTCCAGAAATCTACAGATATGGGTACTAGCAGATGGAAAAAGAAAGCGGATTTTCCCTTTGATTTAACGTCAACATGAAACTGTACGGTATACACTTCCTATCTCACCCAAACCACACACACAAAGTCACATGGCAGAACTTTGTCGCATATATCACAGGCACACTACACCGCTACAAATACAAAAGTGCAACCATTTTTTCCAGAAGTGCAATAGTGAACTGCTTTATTATTCCAAAAATAATTTATATTGCTACAGTCTTTGACAATCCACAGCGTACGGTGACAGAGATAAACAAAGAGATTAGGCGTTTTGTTTTTGGAAACAGCGTAGCAATGGAAACTGTCAACTTTTTGCTACTATGTGACAAAGGCAGATGAAAACAAATATGTTTCAAACGACAATAAATTATTGTAACAAATTTATTTTTCCAAAAGAGAGAAGAAAACACACAAATACCCCGTTTGTTTAGGACTCTCAAGAATGTAAAATCGCTACTATAGTCCATTCGGAAATTCGTGCCCACAGAAAGCGTCAATTTTCTCCAAAACTGTTTGTTGTATGGACATGAATTTTTGCATGCAGTCTTAGATTTTCCATGCAGTTATTAATATATTTTTTGCCCTTACAAAACTCATGTCATGTTCGAATTTTCTTCTTTACGTTATATAAAAAACTCTTACTGTTGTCTGGGTTAATTTTTAGTAGTTTTACAGCAAAGTTACAAGATCCGTTCAAAAATATTGTTTTTTTTGTTTGAATTAGTTACTCGCGACTGTGTACAATAGGTGCGCACTTGTGCGGACATGTAGTCACTACACTAATTCAAACAAAATAAAATATTTTTGAACGGATCTTGTAACTTTCCTGTAAAACTCAGAAAAATTAAACCAGACAAAGATAAGAGTTTTCTATATGACGTAAAGAAGAAAATTCGAACATGACATGAGTTTTGTAAGGACAAAAATATATTAATAACTGCATGGAAAATCTAAGACTGCATGCAAAAATTCATGTCCATACAACAAACAGTTTTGGAGAAAATTGACGCTTTCTGTGGGCACGAATTTCCGAACAGACTATACAAACAACCTTCTTTGTTTCTAATTTTTCTTCAACGATAACAAGTTTTCTCACATTGCTTCTGTGCCACTAAGCAGATTAATAGCAGACACAACAAACGATTTGCTAGAGCTTTATGACAGCTTCATTTACTAAAAGACTATTGCCTTTTAAATACTCTCTCAGCATCTCAAAATATAAAAAATAAATGAACGAAGAGTTTCCTCACAATTAGGGGAAACAATCATGCACATTCACAGAAAAAGGGGAAAGCAACAATTAATTCTACAGTAAAGTAATTTTTTTTAAAGAGATACGGTAAGGGAAATAACTCCCTTTAGAAAATTACAAACTATTAATAAATAACAATGGCTTCTCAGAAAGAGTCTTTTTTTATTAAAATCTACTGAAATTTTTTTTTTAAAGTTAACCAGAACAAAAAACATTTCTTTTTCTCAAGATGTTTTTAATTGTTCGATTATCATTCTAGAACAGATCAAACAGGAACACTACATTATTTGTTCTATGGCTACTGTGTGGCGTCGAATTCGAGTAGAGTGTCAAACATTAATCATCCATCGATACCAGGAAAGACACGTTCTCGAGTGCAGTGAAAGTTTTCAGTACGCTACAAAAGACGAATTTCAGATAAGTTTTTTCTCTTCTCTAACATATTTAAACTAAATATTATTAACCACCTCTAGTATTCGTTAATTGCTTTTAAACGTTAGCTAAAATTGATAGGGGTCATCATCATCATGTGACGTATTCTTTCCAGAACGTTGTCTCCATTACAGCTGCTCTGAACGCATCACGATTCTGGGCAAGTCGACCTGCATCAGCCAAAGACAAGTTCAGACTCTCTGTGATGTCCTGGGTCCACCGTCGTCTAGGTCGACCCCTTCCCCTTTTTCCAGGGACCATGCCTTCCATCATAGGGGTATTGGAATAAATAAAATATTAGTGAAATAGAATAAGCACAGGTAGGCCAACCACGTGGGGTCTTCATTTGTAAAGTGCAGTAGCCATCTTGCTTTTCTTTGTGTAATTAATACAGGCATCTTTCAGCGCAGAGCCGCGCGTGAACAAAATCAAATTTAATTCAAATTTACTAGCTTAGTAGTAGGACTATTCAGCCCTTAATTATTGATAGCTAAACATAATTTAAAATTTATATTTAAAATAAAAATACATAAATAAATAAATATATTAACTTGCCTGGTGTTAATTTAGCAAAAATAAGGGCAAATAAGTACAACATAATGCTAACCAGATTGCACTCAGGGGAGGGAAAAGCTTGGAGCAAATCATCAGAAAGACATACTAAGGAAGGAACATCAAAACGGACAGAAAATGAGAGGAATAAAAGCCCTGGTCTAAAGGACACAGAAATTAAGGGCAAAATGGAAACCATCAATGAAAAAACAAAAGTGAACCCTGAAGTAAATAAAGACAGGGAACCAAACAAAAAGAGCAACGAGAAAAAAAACAGAAATTCTGACTTCAGAGCAAGGTGCAGCAAACAATGAAACACCAACTTCGACAGGAAATAAAGCCGCAGAACACATTGGGAAGGACAAAGAGGGAAATGCAGGCCAATGCACTCAGGAAACCAAAGAACACAAAGAAAGTGCCGAGGACAGCCTAAAGGAAACAAAAACCCACAGAAGAAGAGTTAAAATCACTCAAGTAGGAGGGACAGAAGCCACTCTGAGAGCCCTACCCGATGACAAAATCATGGTTATCCTAGAAAAAATAATAGACAAAAAATCTATTAACAGATTACAAAAAACAAGCAATGGTGTAGTAATCTGTTTGAACAGCACAGAAAAAGCCAAGGTCCTAATAAATGAACTGAAAGAAAAATCTAAAGAAGTACAACTCCCACATAAAATAAATATACAAATGGAGCTGATCAAAGAGATTAGAAAAGTCGTAATCAAGGGCATCGATACAAACCTAACAGAAGAAGAGATCCACACAAACATAGTGAAAGAAAACCCAGAAACTAAGATAGAAAAGGTATAGTCCGTTCGGAAATTCGTGCCCAGAGAAAGTGTCAATTTTCTCCAAAACTGTTTGTTGTATGGACATGAATTTTTGCATGCAGTCTTAGATTTTCCATGCAGTTATTAATATATTTTTTGCCCTTACAAAACTCATGTCATGTTCGAATTTTCTTCTTTACGTTATATAAAAAACTCTTACCGTTGTCTGGGTTAATTTTTATTAGTTTTACAGGAGAGTTACAAGATCCGTTCAAAAATATTTTTTTTTTGGTTTGAATTAGTGTAGTGACTACATGTCCGCACGAGTGCGCACCTATTGTACACAGTCGTGAGTAACTAATTTAAACCATAAAAAATATTTTTGAACGGATCTTGTACCTTTCCTGTAAAACTACTAAAAATTAACCCAGACAACAGTAAGAGTTTTTTATGTAACGTAAAGAAGAAAATTCGAACATGACATGAGTTTTGTAAGGGCAAAAAATATATTAATAACTACATGGAAAATCTAAGACTGCATGCAAAAATTCATGTCCATACAACAAACAGTTTTGGAGAAAATTGACGCTTTCTGTGGGCACGAATTTCCGAACGGACTATAGAACGAATTAAAACTAAGCTGCAGAAGAATACATCAGTGGTAGTGTTGAGTGTGCAGGGTACAGAAATACCCAAAGAGATCAAAATCTGCAAGAGAATCAGGAAGACTGAAACATTCATACCACCAATCATCCAATGCACAAATTGTCAAGGCTTTAGTCACATGCAGCATGCTTGTAAAAGAGCAACAAGATGTAGTTTCTGTGCAGGAGCACACAAACACAGAGACTGCACAATGGCTAAAGAGGACAAAGACTACAAACAAGAAAATAAAAACAGAAGATGTGCAAACTGCCAGGGTAACCACAGTGCCAGGTACCAGGGGTGTCCAGTCTTCCAAGAGACAAAATACATACTTAAAGAAGCTCTAGAAACCAACACACCAATCTGGAAAGTGAAAGAAACACAGAAAGCAAACAGCCACCTTCAAAACTTCCAAGAAAACAACATCAAGAAACAAATAAAACAAATAACCACTGAAGTACAAAACATAAAGGAGAAAATACAGAAAGAAGATGAAAGTAAAACACGCATAAGCAACAGCGAAGTAGAAAACAACACAGAAGAGACAGAACATAACATCACCCAAGCCAGGCAGGTATTAGAAGAAATTAAAATAGCACAACAGGCAATAGAAAGAGACCTCAAAACAATAACAGAAATAAAAGAGGCTAATGAAGAAATCCTTAAAAAAATAGAGAGAGAAAGAGCTATTTTGTCAGATGAAAAAATGGAAGAAAAATTTAAGGAAACAGTGGAACTACACCTACCATACATAGCAGAAAGAGTTCGGAGTACAATGGTTACTTGGAATGATGAGTTTGTGGAGAACATGAGAGATAGTGAACAAAACCAAAAGAAGTAGATCCCCTATCAAAGAACCTAATAAAAACAATAACATAACTAAGCTAACCATACTAAATGGGGACCAAAGACTCTAGAGCTATCAAAGTAGTTCAGTGGAACTGTAGGGGTGCCAGGAAGAACCTGATGTCTCTTATGGGACAGTATAAGGAGGCAAAACCCATCTTTGCAATACAAGAAACCCTCCTGAACTCCAAACAGAAACTGAAATACCAAGGGTATATAACACTTAGAAATGATAGACCTGAGGGAAGAGGAGGGGGCGTGGCCTTTCTAATACATGAAGACTACAAAATATTAAATTGGGAACAATTCAACACAGAAAATATTGAAGGAATAAGTATAATATTAGACAGTGAGCCAGATAACTTAAAAATAATAAACATCTATAGCCCCAGGGTAATATAACCGATAGGGACATTGCCACTATTAACACACAAATAGACCAAAGAACATTATTGGTAGGTGACTTTAATGCACACCATGAGGCATGGGGTAACAACAGTAATGATCCAGCAGGAAAAAGACTGTTGGACTACATTGAAAGTGCTGAGCTAATCATACTAAATGATGGCTCAGTGACAAGGGTTAACCCATGCAACAGTGGAGGAGATACAGCAATAGACATAAGTATTATAACACCAAACCTAGCCTCTGCTAAATGGGAAGTACTGAATGACTCCAGCTCAGACCACTTACCCATAGAAATAAACCTAAACGACAAATATAGAACTAGTCCAAGAAGCTCGAAACCTACATTCAACCTAAAAAAGGCAAACTGGGAGTCCTTCCAATTGGAGCTAAGTAAACTAAGCATAGAACAAATTGAATCTAACAGTATAGATATATTTGCAGAAAAACTAACAAATGAGATTTTAAAAATAGCTATAAAATATATACCAAACAGGAATATGCCTGAGCACTTAAAACCAACACAAAAAGGTAAAAATAGGAAAAGAAACAAAGATAAAAATCCAGTACCATGGTGGACAGACAGATGTTCAGAACAACTGAAATTGAGGGAGAGGGCCCTTACAAAGTATAGAAAAGCCAAAACTGAAGAGAATTACACAAACTAAAAAAAAGTAAGAAATGAAACAAATAAAATAATATTCAGAGCTAAAGAAAAGAGTTGGAGAACATTTTGTCAAACACTAAACCATAGGTCACAAGTAACTACAGTTTGGAGAAAACTAAAAGCAATTAAAGGAGGAAACCACAAGAAATTTAAAATCCCAACAATTAAAATACCAGAGAGAGCTGAAACAGATAGAGAAAAAGCCAACATACTAGCTAAATACTTCTATCAGGTTAGTTCAATAGACAGTCTAGATAAGGCAGAAATAAATAGGCGGAAGACACTGCTAGAAAAATTAAAAGGAGAAAATATGGACACCACACAGGATGCTAATTATTTAAATGCAGATATTACAGTAGATGAAATAGAAAGAGCTTTAGCAGGAAAAACCAATACTACTTCTGGGGAAGACATTCTGAGCTATGAAATCCTCAAAAAGGTACCAAATACAACTCTAAGAGTGATTGCATCCCTCTACAACAAAATCTGGCACATTGGAAAAATACCGTGTTCATGGAAGACAGCAGTAGTCATCCCCATACTAAAGCCAGATAAGGAAACACATGATGTCAGCTCATACAGGCCAATATCGTTAACATCGCATCTAGGAAAAATTCTAGAAACAATAGTCAACAGCAGACTAAAATTTCATCTAGAAAAGCATAATTTGAACAGTCCAACCCAGGCTGGCTTTAGAAGCCAACATAGTACAATAGAGCAACTGTTGAGGCTGGAACATGATGTTAAAACAGGCTTCAAAAGGAATGAAAAGACAGTAGCAACATTCGTTGATGTAGCAAGAGCATATGATGAGTGTTGGAGGGAGGGTGCACTACACAAAATCAGGAAATTAGGTATAGTAGGCAGAACCTACAATTATCTAGAAAACTTCCTGCAGGATAGATACTTCACGGTACAAATAAACAATGATAGATCTGAGGTGTATGAGCAACAGAATGGAATTCCCCAGGGATCAGTAATATCACCATCTATCTTTACGATTATGGTCAACGACCTAGGCGACGAGTTTAAAGACTTAAAAAACAACTTATCCCAGTTTGCAGATGACGCTGCGATATGGAGAACGGGAAGAAATCTCCCATTCCTCTATAAAACAGAACAAAGGCAAATGGATAAAGTATCTGACTGGATGAACAAGTGGGGATTTAATCTAAACGTTAAAAAAACCATAGGAATGATCTTCAGTAGAGGGCGTGTAATTAAAAACAATATAATTGACATACGCATTAATGAACAAAAAGTATGCACAGCAAAATCAACTAGATTTCTTGGTATGGTATTAGACCAGCAACTAAACTGGAACAAACACATAGACCTATTAGTGCAAAGCAGTAGGGGACTTATTAACATGCTAAGATATATGAAAGGAAGTGGTTGGGGCGCCTGCAATAAGACCATGTTAACCTTCTATAAATCATTTATTAGGGGCAAACTTGACTATGCCAGTGTTGTCTATGCATCAGCCGCCCCAAGCAATAAGAAAAAACTAGACACAGTCCAAAACCAGGCACTGTCAATAATAGCAGGTGCCTCAAAGGGAACATCAGCAGAGGCACTCGAAGTAGCGCTAGGCATTATACCCCTGGAGCTAAGGAGAAAAGAACTGAGATTCAGCTACTGGGCAAGAGTGGCAAAAGATCCAACTCACCCAGCACATAAAACCTTTGATAGGCGTAACCAGTACATAGGCCACATTCTATTAAACCATAATAGATACCCGTCAGGGTGGAAAACAATGGATGAAGTTGATCAATACCCAGACCTATTTAATGCGATAAACAGTAGTGCTCTGTATAAAGCAAAGATCCCACCATGGGAATTAAAAGTGCCAGAAACTGACTCCCACTTAACAAAGATCATAAATAAATCTAACGACATAATCTCAGCAAAATGTAAAACACTAGAGTACATAGAACGGTATATAAATAATAGCCTAACTATATATACAGATGGGTCAAAAGATGAAGAAGGACAATTAGGAGCAGGAATAGCAATACCAAAATTAAAAATTTATAAAAGATACAAAGTAACAGGTAATACATCCATCTTTACAGCAGAATTAGTGGCAATCCTAAAAGCTTTAGAAATAGCTGCAGAAAATCCACCAAAAAAAGTAACCATTCTCACAGATTCCCTATCATCAGTATTAGCTATCAGAAACAGAAATGAATGTAGCAGGCCAGATATTATAGAGGAAATACTACAGGTTAATACATATCTACAAACTATAGGATGCAGTGCAACACTAACATGGATACCATCACATGTGGGGATAGCAGGAAATGAGCTTGCAGACAAAGAAGCCAAAGGGGGGAGAACTAGCCATAACCAAATTGAAGTAGGCTTAGGGAAGTTTGAAATTAAGAGCTTAATTGCTCAAGCAATAACTAAAGAGTGGATAACAGCATGGGACCAAAGTAAAAAAGCAAGACACTCATATAAAATCCTTAAAAAAACCAAGCAAAAAATGTCAAATAAAAGATGAACTAAAAATACCAATTAATAAAAAATTGCTGAGGCTCAAGCTTGGAACTGGATATTTCATGATTCAAAATGATTGAGGAACCCACATGTGAAGAGTGTCAAGAACCAAACACAATTAGACACTTTCTGGTGGACTGCAAGAAATATGACCAACAGAGGCAAAACATTAAGACATACTGTAGTAACCACAATGTAGAAATGAGGGTAGAAAATCTCATAGGCACAAAGACCCCTTCAGAAATGCAAAAGTTAATAAAACACTATATTACAAAAACTAAAGCTAACATATAAAAAACAAATAAGGATTTGAGTCAGTAGTCCAAACTGGTGAAAGACTCGCCCCAGATACATACAGATTAACCAAAGAAACCATCCAGTGAAAATTAAAAACATACTAACTTAGAAAATAGCATATTTTGGAATTTCTTTTAAAAACCATGTTGAACTATAACTACAAAAGGAAAAATACAGACTAGAGATAATATAGTATAAAATAAATACAAACAAAAAACATATTACAATAAAGGAAACACGTCCTGATATAACCAACAACTCCATTGTGACAGTACGGACTGTTACGTCGGATTAACACTAAGGTGCTACCACTTAATTATAGTTAGGGTAAAAATACTTAGCAAGATTTAACACTAAGTATTTGAGCCTGTCTAGTTAGTGTAATAGCACTAGTCACAAATCCTATGAGTGATTTAATTAAAGTGTTCAGGAATGACGTCATCGAACTTGGGGTAGAATTGCTCAGTAGCTAGGACGGAAGTGATGGTTTGAGAGAAGGGGGTTAAGTGAGTTGGTTTTAGGCACGAGACGAGCGAGGCAGTGATTTTGGGGTTTTGGACCATCTTGTAAGTTCGATGGCTGTGTGTTATTTCTTGGGATGACTGGTTTGTATACCACAGAAGCACATGTATTTATGAACTATTATGAAGTTGTCAGAGGTTACAGACACTTAATAAAGGTGTTCCTTCATATTTAATCCAGCTTGACCTTATTTCCTGAACGTCAGTAGGAAGTGTCGTTTGTTTACATCAGGTAATTGAGAAAAGAATGTTACCATATTTTCGACGATCGTGCAGCCTAAAACATAAACACAGTTACGAGTCTCCAAAAGAATCACCTGGGTTATGTTCCAATTCCTATTCTGTAATCACCACCTCTGGCAGTCGCCAGTAAAACAACAGATGAACATTGATAAAAGATTCCACCCCATTCTCACCCTGTCACACTAGACTTGATTTGTCACCGTGACCAAGCCCGGTCACATCTAACTTGATTTGGTGTCGTTCCCGTCCACTCCCCCGGCCACACCATGTACATGGTAGATGGTTGAAAGGGGCGTGCTACAAAGAAAAGTAGCAAACACATTAATTTAAAAAAAAAAGTCAAACATTAAGGGTGAAGAAGATTTGGTTTTGTTCTTACTGTTTTAAGTCTACTATCATTACCACATTTCAGGAATGGTGGCAGAAATTAAAATAATTAGTGTTAATATTCGTGGCCTTCGCACAAAATTACAATATTTCATAACACTCATACACAAATACCATCCAAATTTTATACTGGTTCAAGAAACCAACATACACACAGACGAACACGCAGCCCATATCACGACAAAATTAGGACTTAGACATTCATGTTTTAGCCTTAGTGTTCAGAATATAGGTTCAGGTGTAGCTATCGTACAGACATCGGATAGGTGGGAAATTATCAGGAAAAATAGAGATAGTAAGGGTAGAATAGCCATATTTCAGGTAAGGAACAAAACACAAACATACACCATAGTAAACATACATGCACCACCAGATTACAGACACCAGCCCTTGTTTTATGATAGCCTAGAAAGCCTACTCACGCATTCATACAGGGGGCAGAACATCATATTAGGAGGAGATTTTAACTGTATACTGACAAAAATGGATGTTATAGGTGGGGATTTCAAAATACAAATTCGGATGGCAAACAGGGAGGGCACTCACCAGGTAGATATGCTACAAACCATAACAGACATGCACAGCTTAAAGGACACCTACAGAGAGACACATCCCAAGGGCACTGACACCACACACACACAAACAACGCACATGGCAGAACAGCACGATTAGATAGAATTTATTCACCATCAACGCACTGTACAATCGAGTCCAAACACTTACCAGAAACACTTAAATTCACAGACTACAAAGCGGTTTTGGCAACTGTAAACACCTCACACACAAATATCACATCCAAACGCTCACCTCACTGGAAATTCAACAACACACTGCTGCAAAATAAAACATACGTAGAGCAAATGACGCAACTCATTCTTACATACACAACAGATTTACCCACTGAAAACATACAACAACACTGGGGGCTATTAAAGAATACTATACGCGAGAGAACACAAATACTGGCAACCAAGATTCATAAAGACAAAATACTACAGGAAAAGATAATAGAACAAGCCATCAAACTCGCAACTCTAATTGATAAAACAGCACCTCATATCATTACATTGCAGGAAGAACTAGAACTATATCAACACCATAGATTAAGAGGTGCCCTGTTACGGACAAAATTGAATACAATCACACGAGATACCCAGCAAACAATACATGGCAATAGAACAAAACATACAGCAAAGCAAGCAAATAGGCCAAATAGTTGACTCACATGGAGACATACAAACGCAGGCACAACATGTAGCACAAGCCTTTGAGAACTACTATAGAAATCTTTATACAGAAGAAGGAATACAACCACATATACAGGACACTTTTATGCAATACACTAAGAAACTGATCAACAAAGATAAACAATCTCTTGATGCAGAACTGACCCTAGAAAACATAACACACGCAGTAAACGAAATGCAAAAAGGCAAGTCACCAGGACCAGATGGACACACAGCTGAATTCTACCAACATTTCTTCCCCATGTTAGGCCCACTCCTACTAAGGGCATATTCAGAATCTTTCGCGAAAAAGGAATTTCTATTAGTTTCAACGTGTCATACATCATTCTAATCCCTAAGGACGATCCGGACAAAATAAAGCTTAACAACTACAGACCAATATCGCCCCTAAACACCGACTATAAAATTTTAGCCAAAACCCTAGCAAACTAACTAAAACCGTTCATGGTTACACTCATACACGAAGACCAACAGTGTAGTGTCCAGCACAGAAACATTCATCAGCACGCACACTTCATAAGAGACATCATAACCTACACACATCAGAAGGATTGCCAGTCGTCAATCCTTTCGCTAGACCAGGAAAAAGCCTTTGACAGAATATTCCACTCATACCTCCATAAAACTTTACTACACTGCAACATTGGTGAATACTTTAGAAAAAGCTAGTTGCTTATCCTTTACAGGACGTAGCAATCAACTCCAGCTTTTATTGGCTGTTTGTGATTTTTCTAGGCAATTTTTTGCATTCAGTAGTTTGCCATTGCTTTCTGAACGTTACGGCGCTTATACCATTGTTAAAAATCCACACAAAGCGATCTGCTACCAAACCGCCTGCAGCAGGTTTCGAACCTGGTATATCTGGATTATGAAACTGCGTTCATATCCATTACTTTAGAAAGTGGATTGAAATTATATACACAAAACCTGAAAGCATGGTTTTGGTAAATCATTCCTTTACTGGAGCCTTCAGGCTGACAAGATCTGTTAGGCAGGGATGCCCCCTTTCTCCTCTACTCTATGTACTGGCTATAGAACCACTGCTAGAGAAAATTAGACAAGACAATATCATCAGAGGCACTTTTATTCAGGGTAAAGTGGAACACAAGTTGCTTGCCTACGCAGACGATACTACCTTCTTTCCCCCCAATGATAGGTCTATACAAAATATTCTAGACACTTTCACGCTTTTTGGTAAAGGTAGTGGGTCAAAATTAAATGTCCAAAAGTCTACAATTATGGGTATTGGCAGATGGAAAAACAAAGCAGATTTTTTCCCCCTTTGATTTAACGTCAACAAACATTAAACTGTACGGTATATACGTCCCATCTCACCCGAACCGCACACACAAAGTCACATGGCAGAACGTAGTCGCATATATCACAGGCACACTACACCGCTACAAATACAAAAATACAACAATTTTTTCCAGAAGTGAAATAGTGAACTGCTTTATTATTTCAAAAACAATTTACATTGCTACAGTCTTTGACCCTCCACAACATACGGTGACAGAGATAAACAAGGAGATTAAGCTTTTTGTGTTTGGGCACACTTTATTTAGCATTTAACATCAAACACTCATGCAAGAGAAAAGATTCGGGGGAGTTGCCCTCCAGGATATAGGGACAAAAATAAAGGCACATCGAATAAGACATGTAGGAAACATAATAAGAGACCCAGAACAACACACATTAGCCCATTATTACGTAGGGCATAGACTTGCTAGACTGAGACCACTAAAGAACAATGTCCCACACCATTAAGGCACACTACCACACTTTTACAGGACATGCATACAAGCCATCAGAGGACACGAAATTTTTATTAACCAGAAAACAAACAAAATTTACAAACACTTAGTCAGGTTACAAGCACCACCTTTACACCTAAGAATTAAAAGAGGTTACAATTACTTTATAACAGATTACACTGAGATTTTCACCGATCTTCACAACAAAAGCATCGCACCAAAAGCCAGAGAAGTCACATATCGACTTTTATATAACATGACACCAACCACAGAAAGGGCAGCACTTATATTAAAACGAAAAGCACGATGCAAGATGTGCCAGGCAAATGTACAAGAAAGTGAGGAACACATTTTCTATAAATGTAGTACAATTATGCCAGCACAGAGAATCTTACAAGACATACTGGACACACATACGACACAAAAAACAGACATGTTCAAAGCCATTATACTTAATTCAATTCCCAAGACACTACCAGACATCCATTTTAAATTGATCCTTTTGCTCTCGGAATTTCGTTTTGTAATATGGAAATGTCGTATTCAATCAGTATTTGAGTATAAAGTTATCCGCCCAGCCTTTCTCCTAAATTTGTTCCTCCAGCGAGTGACGCTTATTTTAAAACCTGTCCACTATCCCCAGCTACCTGTACATCGACCTGCCAAATAGTCTTAAATCCAAACCTTTAGTTTATACGAAGGTCACTATCCTACAACCTCCCCCCCCTCCCCCCACTCCCCACCTCACTGCCAATTACGTGGTATTCCATCACCTGTTTTTTTCTACCTTCCCCACCCCCTTTAACATACATCCTCATCCTCCCCTCTTCCACACACACACAGTGTTAAAGGTGAGGGACTCCATCACCCAATATTGTTATCTTAAAGTACGTGTGAGAGAGTGTGTGCATGTTTAAAATTTTTCATCCTCCTTTTTGTCATGTCCGCAGAGAGAAGCCTGCTTTTAAATTATTATTTTATTTTCTATGTCTCTATTTATTATTAGTATTGTCATTATTATTTTTACATTTTAATGCATATGTACATATGTAGACTATTTTATTATTTATTTTGTATTTATTTATTATTATTATTACAAGACGGATGATGCAGAAGTAAGAGTTTTTTTATAGGACAATTTTGCTCAAGTCAGCAGCAGACCGTGTAGTCTTTGTGGTCAGAATATGTGGGTGTCCCCAAAAAAAAAATAATAATAATAATTTGGAAAAATGTTTTAAAGAGACTTTAATGCTGACCCTAGGCGTTTCGAGCCGGTTTCTAAACCTATGGCGCGCTGTGACACGTTGAAGATTTACGACCAACGGTATCCGACACCGGTAATTATAGGGACCCGGACAGTCACGAATGCCCGCATTGGACGTCGTCAATAGCGGTCGTTTGAAATAGCTGCCGTTTGAAATAGCGGCAGTGGAAAATCGGTTTAAGTTTGCAAAAGTGTATATGTGAGTGTGTGTGTGTGAGAGCGATAGGTATTTTATTTTCCATTAGGAATATTGTACAAACCGGGACAATCCTATTCTTTAACATTATTGAGGCCAAATTTAATTTGGCTCTATTTCATCTTGAGACATCGAATAAGGAAGCCTAATAACATATGGGTGCAAGTATAAATGTGTATGTGAACGAATATATACAGTAGTATTTGCTTGTCTGTGTGCCAGTGAAAGTGTAAGTTTGAGTATTTATATGTATTATGAATATACTCTCCTTGTATTCCATTTTGCTAAATGCACATGGTTTTGTATAATTGGAAAACAAACAAAAAATGCATCGTAAGTAATAAAAAAATAAATCAAAAATAAAATAAAATCAAAACAAATTTTTAGATGGGCAAAATTGATCTTACATTTTCAATAAATTGATTTTAAAAAATACTATTTTTGACGTGTGTGCATACGCACGAGGGGTTAAAAAAAAAGGCGAACACAGTCAAGCCAGCGTAATCTGCGCTGTTTAAGCAGTGTATACGTGCTTAGAAGGCCAGCACGTTACAACACGTCGACATTAAATTTAGTTCTACTACATGTCAAGAGTCCAATTTCCTTATTTACGATGTCAGAATTCGGAGCTTGGATCAGATAAACTGGCTTCACGCCGCCGCGTAATCTATTCTGAGTGGTGCCTCCTGGGACAGAGAACGAAGTTTGGGTTCATCCAGTACAAAGCAAGAAGAGCACGACTGGGAAAATAAAATGGAATATGACATAAGAAAGGCAGTTTTTACTTTATAAAACAAACACGGAAAAATGAGAAAAAAATGTCTTCATGATACCTTCACTGAAACTTCTTAGCGGAAAGTTGTGTCTATTTAGGTTTTGTTTTTTTGTTTTTTGTTTTTGCCTGGTTTTAAAATGTGTTTTCATTGTCCGTTCACTCACACTGTTTAGTCCATTCAGGTGTTATTTTTTGTCCTCATCCCTTTTTTTTCCTATTATCACTATAAAAAAAGAGTGCGCTTTAAAGTTTTCAAGAAAGAGGGTGTATGAATTCTTTATCCGTTTTTTTCCCTTTCTTTGTCAATCTTATCGTCACTAATAAATGTCCAATGTACAACTTCATAGTGCAAAAAAGAGTGTGTAAATAAGTGTGTGCGAGGGAGTGAAAGGGTTTTCTAAGCAGCTGCTCATTGTATTCTCCTTGAAACTTCTTTTTTGAAATATGTAAAATGAACATGTTTGTAAATTCAAATTGAATACGAATAAAGATTTTAAAAAAAAAAAAAAGATCAAAGATCTTGGCCTTTTGGCTATGATCGTTCACTGCGACTCATGCGAGCATTTTTAAAAAAAAAAATCTCTAGGCGCCTATGTTCTGACAACCGCACGTCTACCTAAGGGTTTTTTATTTTTTTTTCTTTAAGTGTGGTTGTATGTGCTGGGTTTTTTACTTTGTAATATGCTGTGTGTGTAAAATACACCACCTTTGTTTTAATTTGCACATGTTCTCTTGACCTGGAAGTTTTTCCCTTCATCATATCTACATAAATGCTCGAAGGCAAGAGTATGTTTCAAAATATGTATGTGTATGTTTTATATGTAAATGCACCTTGAGAATGTACATGTAATTGAAGATTTATATGAATAATTTAATTTTATATAATTTAAAATTTTGAAGTGACTCAATTTGTATATGTGTGCCAGCGTCAGTTACTTGTGCGCATGTCACGGCATCAATTTGAAGATATGTGGCCGTGTAAGGTTATACGGCACTAGTAGTTATATTGATTTTATTTAGTCAGAGTTAATCCTTCATATGTTGTTGTGGTTCAAGTGCTAACTGGCCTTCCGCCAGAGATGGTAATACTTGACCTTTTGTTATTTTTTTCAACCCAGGAATGTTCTTCCCTTTAAGTTTGGTGATAAGCAAAACAGTTTTAGCATAACAACGTATATCCAAAAGAAATTACTGTGAAGTTCCACAAACAGCAATGTAGAAAAATTCAATTAGAGTTTATAGATGTCATTAGACAAACACTGTAAATTTCAAAAAATGATGGTTGTTTATCCAAAATGAAAAAAATATATAGTCTAATCCAACTGAATAATATATACACTTGTCTACTTAAAAAAAATTGTCTTGATATCCTCAAAGACGAAGTTCACCTAACGCTATCTGTAAAAATCCTCTAGTCTAAAATCATGGTATCCTTGGAATCATAAATCCTGAAATCTCTGCCTATCGCCCACACCTCTTCTATTTATACTATTTCTTCTGTTTTCCCGCCTTTTTCCACACGACCCGTTTTTTTTCACACGGTACAATAATCTACATTTGCACTCCTTTCCTCAGCTTTTCGACCTTTTTGCGCACGACATTCTGTTATTTCGACTTTTTTTGTCAGCTGTCGGGTAATTATAATTAGCCCACTGCGCTTTCAAATAATAAATAGCTTAACATCATTGGGCCTATAGCACGTGGTAACTAAGAATGTTAATGCCGACTCACAGGCGACATCTTTATGCACATTACCACATGGCTGTCTGCTGCCATCTTGCCAAACAGTTAATACGTACTATCTCAATTTCAGTCCCTGATATCATTTCTGTCCAGTCCCATGTATGAAATAGGTTCCAACTATATTCGCTTTTCCGCCCGGTCTCATGAATGAAGTAGGTTCCTACTATAGCCTTACAGCCGTGATCCGGACTTAACACGACTAATAAAACTTATCCGCACATTATTTTCACTCAACAAGAGGACAGAAATATGCCATTACAAATTGTCATAAGAGGTTTTGATGTTACTAAAGTATAGGCTATTGTAGTAAAGTGAATCCGTATGACAACACGCTCAAATTACCCGCTTAAAACGTACTAGCTATCGTAATTTTAAATCTATAAATAACTACAGTATTTGAAATTTGTCTGAGGGTCCAGTCAAATTTACCGCCAACATTTAACTAGAGTATTTGAATTTTTCTAAGAAAACAAGTTAAAAGTTACCACCCCCCCCTCTCTCTCTCTCTCTCTCTCTCTCTCTCTCTCTCTCTCTCTCTCTCACACCCATCCCGATATTTATCGAAGGACGTAGTAAAATTTAACAACGAATCAAATCGTTACCTCTTTTTTGTAAGGACAAGAAAATTTTGGTTGAAGTGGAAATAATGCCTATTTTGAGTTTTTGACCGAACTTAGATAATTTATTTCTCAATAACTAAAGATAATTAAAATAAAAGGGATATCTCAGATTATAGCGCTGATATTGCTTAACATATACACATAGAGATTGCCTCATAGAAAACTTATCTTAACTTAGAAACATTTAATTTAGTAATATTTTCACATCAGGTTAAGATCAAATTTAATTACGAAAAAATTAACCTCATTTGAATGCAAAGGAATAACTGAAGGAAAGCTATATAGAACGTTAGAGAATAATTGGCCGTATAATTATCACTTTTGATAATTAAAATCGGTTTACAAATAACTATGATATAAAATAAACAAATTCGGTCTGATTGGACAAACACGCTTAACACTGCTCAATTCTATAGCCTAGGAAATAGTTAATTTTTTTGACTCGTCATCTGATTGGTTGGGTGTAGTGGGATAAAAATTAACAACTTCTTGAAAAATCCGCCATTGACGGTGGAAGACAAACAGGAAGGAGGGACATTAACATAGAATAAATACTGAAGAAGACTGATTACACCAAGCTGAGTGTAGACAACAGAATCTAAGGTCTGGTGCGACTTGTTAGCACAAGTGGCTGACCTAGGTAGGTATTAATACAGTTTAGAGGTGAAATTGATAGAGGCAGATGTTACATAGAAGGGATTGTCCTTATTTCAGGTTGAATTACAATGTACCTCGTTGCTGCAGTAGCCTGAAAGGAAGAACATGTTGGAGTGAGCGCTCATGCTACAATTTGAAGCTAGCTCCTTTTCTTCAGTCAGGAGTCACAACGTTGGTGTACAGGCCTAAGATTGACAACAACAACTGCAATAACCCATTTACAGATAAGTCCTTTATACAGGCACTGATACCTCATCATAAAACATAATTTCACCAATAAAAGTATAACACCTGGGAGTGATGAAAATAACAGACCTTACAGTATAGAATTAGTGATAATATCAAGAACAGTGGGTATATTCATTCCAGTGACTTTGTGTTGTACAAAAATGGACAGAGTTTCCAAAAATAGTTATTTTAGCATGTAAATAACCTTTTCTTGAGTTTGAGAAAAGTACTGACCCAAAAAGATTGAGGTTCAGTACCAATAAATTGTAAATATCTTGTCAGACAGTCTTACTTACTTACTTTGCATTAAAGTTAAAGTTGTGTTTGAAATTTTAATTTGTTAGAATACATTACCCTAGACACTTTGCCAAATAACAACACACAGATAACATAATCTTGGTGAGATCTCAAGAGGTAGCAGATAGGGACCCAGAGAACTTCATCATCATCATTCTATACTCTGGGAACTTACATAGCTGGACCTCACCTTGATTGTCTATACACCCTTGCTTTTTTCAGAGAAGGGGGTATTTCTTATAAGAACAGTCTCTTATCTGGCACTATCCTGGTATTGTCTGATACAAGAATAGACACAAAGTAATTAATGGAACACATCAAAAAAACCTCTTATGGAGCACATTAGTGTGGGGTAGTGAAAGTATCAGATCCGGATTAATCCTTCGCACAACCTAGACTTTCATAATAGGAAGTAGTCATTGGAGGGGGGGATCGAGGGGAGGTTCTCACAAAATAAGGCTTTACCTGTTCGGATGTGGGAAGGTAAGAACAACAGTACCTCGGGCGTGGATGGCAGCGATATATGAATGGGTGGTGGGGTTGGATGCCAGGGTTGTGATGAAAGCAGGAGGTATCTGGGTGTAGTGACATGTGATTGTGTGGTTGTGTTTGTAGTGGGTAGATTGGGTTTGTTACGGGGTTGGACTTTTTTTGGGGTGTATAAGTGGAAGTGGGGGGGGGATTTGAGAGCATATTAGAGGTGGTGGTAGGGATTTGGTTGGATGGTTGGGTGATTGGGTGGGTGGGTTGATGGGTGGTGGGGTGTGGCAGTGGGCATTAAATTGTGGGTTTGGTCATGTGGGGCGTGTCTTTGGGTTTGAGTGGATTTGTTGGGGGTGGAGGCGGAGGAAGACTACTTGTTTTGGGGGGGGGGTTGGGGTGTTTGGGGGGGGTGGCGGCCAGGGGGTTGGGGGGGGGGGTGGGGGGGTGTAGGGTGGGGGGGGGGGGGGGGTGGGGGGGGGGGGTGGTTTATTGGGGAAAAGGTGCCGGGGTTTTATTGGGAATGGGGGTTATGTATATCTTGGGGTGGTATATCTAGTTGTGTGTATGTGGTATGGGGGTGGGGGTGTTAGAACTGACATCATCTGGGGTGTCCTCTGGGCTGTACATAATAAGAGTATCTGGGGGGGTGGTCTGGGGTGGGTGGGGGGGGGTGGGGTAGTTACTTTAATATTTGGGGATGTGGGGAGGTGACGGGGGGGGGGGGGGGGTGTACATCAGTCTAATATCTGTTGGTAGGGGGTTTGGGGGGGGGTCATGTGGGGTGGGTGTGGGTTTGGCGTTAACCCAGGGGGGTCCCGGGGGGGGGAGGGGGGTGTAGGGATGGTATCTCGGGGGGGGGGGGTGGGGGGGGGGGGGGGGCTGGGGGGTTGGGGGGTTGGGTGTTGGGGGGGGGATTGTGGGGGGGGGGGTATGGGGGGGGGGGGTGAATTACCTCATCAGTGGTGGGGGTGGGTGGTGGCGAGGGGGGGTGTGGAGGGGGTGGGGGGGTATGGGGGGGGGGGGGGGGTTAGGGGGGGCAAATTCGTGAAACTTAATTGGGGGGGGGTACGACTTTCTGTGTTGTGGAAGGTTGTTAGCATTGTTGAAGGTGATGTGGACAATGCTTTTGACCTTATGGATTACAACAGAGTCGCGGAGGGGTAATTTATGATATGCATTAGGTAGTGCGACCAATTTCTCATGTCTATTAAGTATTGGGCATGATGGGGGGTCTATATTACATGGCCACTTAACGTGGTTGAGAATAAAAATTAGTTTGAAGGGTCTTTGGGGGCTGGGAACTGTGGTTTGGTTCAAATTGGTTAGTCAGTGAAGGGCCTGGGGGTGATTATACATCATATGGTTGTGAGGGGGTGAACTGCATGGGCTGTTTGGGGGGTGGGGGGTGGGGGGGAACCATAATACAGTGGAAAGGGGTTTGGATGTGACAAAGGACACCTTCCATTGAACATGGTCTAGCAAGCAAAGAGTTCGAACCGGGATGTATTGTGTGGAGGTGTGAGTATGGGTGTGTGGGGTGATTAAAAGTTGGGGGTGTGGTTAGACTTTAGGGGGTGATTCTAGTATTGGGGGGGGAGTTGGTGTGGTTAGTTGCCCTTGGGTGGGGGGGGTGGGATATTTGGCTGTAGGTGTGTTGATTGACAAGCCTATGTGATTCCTACCGTAAGATGAGATTTCTTGGGGGGGGGGGCAGGGGTTAGGGGGGGTCTGTGGGGGACAAGTGGGAAGTTGGGTTTGGGGGGGTTTCGAGTGGTCATTGGAAAGACGGGGGTGTTGGCGGGAGGGGTGTGCCAACTAGTTGGGTGGTGGGTGGGGGTGTTAACCTGTTTGGGGGGGTGTGGGGGGGGGGGGTGGGGTGTGGGGGGGGGTGGGGGGGGGATGTCCTCACTTTGTAGGGGGGGGGGGGGGGTCATGGGAGGGTGGGTGTGGCCATAGGGCGGGTGTGTGGGGTGGGAGTTTGGGTTGAGTGGGGTGTGCGATGGTGGGGGGTCTTCTAGGAGGGTGTGTGTTGGGGGGCGGACAGGGAGGACCTTGTGTAGGGGTGGGGTTTATGGGGGGGACTGGGTGGGTTCCTAAGGGGGGGGGGTGTTGGTGGGGTGGGGTTTGGGGGGGGGTACTGTGGCCAGTGGGGTTGGGGGGTTCTTTTACTAGTCTCTGTCTATTTTGAGGTGTAAAGTAAATTCTATCGTTTGTTAAAAAGGTGGATGGGTTTTTTGGGGGGTGTGGTGTTTTTTTTTAAATGGGGTTTGTAAATTAGTTGGCGCAAAGTTAAAAATGTTGTTAATTTTGGTACAATTTTTGTGGCTTATTGAAAATTGGGGGTGGGGTGGGTGTGGGTAACATTTTTTAGTTGTGGGGGGTGTGGTGGGTGGTGGATGGGGGGGGTCCATATCATTGGGGGGTATAGGGGGGTAGGGTTAGTTTGGGGTGGGGGGGGGGGTGGGTGGGGGTGTATTGGGGGGGTGGGGGGGGGGTGATTTTGTTGGATTGTGGTTTGGGTGGGGTTGGGTAAGTGTTGTGGGGTTTGGGTGTGTGGTTTGGGGGGGGTGTGGGTGGGGTATGTCATTTAGATTGTGTTGGGGGGGTGGGGGTATTTTCTTGGGGTTGGGGGGTATGACGGGGTTGTGGGGGGAGGGGGGTTATGTGGGGTGGGAAGTGGTGGTTGGGGGTGTTTAGGGGGAGGGTGGGGGGTATGGGTTTGGGGTGTGGGGGGGGGGGTAATTGGTGGGGTGGGAGTGGGGGGGGGGGGGAAGCTTGGGGGGTGTTGTGGGGGGGGATGGGGGGGGGGGGTGGGGGTGGGGTGGGGGGGTGGTGGTGGGGGGGGGGGTTGGTGGGGGGGGGGGGTGGGGGTGGTGGGCATGGGGGTGGGGGGGGTGGGGGGGGGGGGGGGTGTTGGGGGGGGGGGGGGGGGTGGTCCGGTAGTACGGGGTTTGAGGGGGGGGGGGGGTTTGTAATGGGGTGGGGGTGAGGGGTTGGGTGGTTGGTGGGTTGAATGGCATGGGGGGGTGTGGGGGGGTGTATGGTGGGGTATGGGGGGGGCGGTTTTGGGGGTGGGTTGGTTTTGTATGGTAAACCGGGTGGTGGGGGAGTAGTGTGTGGTGGGGGCGGTCGGGGGAGGCGGTGGGTACATCCTTCTTGGTGGGGGTGGATGCGGGGGGGGTTGGTTAGTCAGGGGGTAGACGCTGTGGTGGGTGGATGTGGGCCCAGGGGGGCTCACCACAATTGGATTTTCTGCGCAGGGGGGGGAGGGGGTGGGAGATGGTTTGGGGGGGGATTGAATTG
Organism: Oreohelix idahoensis; assembly: GCA_024509875.1. Classification (NCBI taxonomy): domain Eukaryota; kingdom Metazoa; phylum Mollusca; class Gastropoda; order Stylommatophora; family Oreohelicidae; genus Oreohelix; species Oreohelix idahoensis. The sequence goes on from JAMPIV010004370.1 coordinate 209,777, forward strand.
ATGGTAGGTTTCGGGAGGGGAGTGGGTGGGGTTGGTGTCATGTGGTGCTTGGTGTGAGGGGGGGGGGGGGGGATCTTGGGAGGGGGGTGGGGTGTTATGTGTGCCGAGGGTACAATGCTTAACAAATAAAGTCGGCGGGTTTCTTTTGCTTGCACGGGGGGGGGGACACGGTGGGGGAGAGATTTTATTGGGTGTACGTGGATATGTGTGGATCACATTGGTGGGGGTAGTGGGCTTTTGGGGGTCTGTTGCAGAGGAGTGTCAAAGCCGGTTGTGAGTACCTTGCGTGTTACAACAGATTATTGTGCAGTGTAAGGGTTTGGGTTGGCTTGACCCCGTGGTAGGAGTCAAGTACCAGTGTGTTTTGACATTTGCACTTAGGATTTGGTTCCGTTCCTCGGTATGGAACCGGTACAAGCGCAAGCTTGATGCGTCAAATTTGTGAAAGGAGATTTTAGCGGTGTTTGTTGTTGCTTGATACTTTGCGTATAGTGGGTTACCAAGTCATGGCCGCATGATGCTTCAAGTTGAGGTATGTTGGTGCTAGGAAATAAGTTGACATGTCGAATGCATGTCCTTAGAGTCCAGATAGATCGAATACAAGGAACTAGTCCATAGAATAGAATTTTGGTTTATGCATGATAGTTTTCGAGGCTTAGTACACAGAAGGTTATACTGCGGTTATACAATTTTTTTAGACAGACTTTAGTGCTGGTCAATTAGTCTATTAGAGGCAGCATTGGAGTTAAGGTTATAAACGGATTGTCAACGCGGTTGGCGTACATGCCATGGGATAGGTAATAGGTACAAGTACCTTGTACTGTATGGGGCGAGCTTTCTCTAGACAGCCTGGGGGTATCAAGTCCCCGATGAGCAGTTTCGCGGCTCCAGGTGAGGGACCTTTTACCGTGTGTATAGGTGTAGGGTTAAAGTGGGGTTCCTCAACCAAGCTGACTGGGTCGTGTAAAGTGGCTACCCCAGAATCTAATCTAACTCTTTGGGCAGGTGATTACATCTCAAGAGATTTGACATTGTAATATCTGTAGCTATTTTAAAAAGGGGAGTATGGGGCGGCGTCTTTCACGGGATGTGGGGCGAGTGGGGTTAGTTAAGGTGGCTTAGGCGGGGTAGGGGGGTGAGGGGGGTGGGGTATTGGTGGGATAGTAGGGGGCGGAATGAAGTGAGTGTATTGTTAGGGGGGGTGGGGGACGGGGGTTTTGTGATAGGGGGGTTAGGGGATGGGCGGCCGAGGGGGGGCGCGCTCGGGGTATGGGGTGGGGGGGGGGGCAGGAACACGGTGTGCTAGGGGTAGGCTAGCAGAGGGGGCTGGTAATGGGAATGGGAGGGGGGGGGGTTACTAGGGATTCAGGAATACACTGTCGGGATGGGGGAACATATACTCTATTATGGGGGCAATCTACAGGGGGGTTATCTACGGGGTACATATAGGGGTTTTATAGGGGTCATCTATCCCCATCTATAGTGGTAGGGGGGGGGGGTTGGAGGGGGGGGGGTAATCTGGTATCTCTGCTTATCTCGGGGTTTATATGTGGACAGGGGGTGAAGGGCGGGGGTTTTTGCTGGGGGGGGGTTGGGAGAGAGGGGTTACGGGGGTGGGGGGATTGTGGAGTCCATCTCCATAATCTCTCGCTATATGCCCGCAGATATATGGTATAAGGGGGGGGCTGGGGGGAATGGCGGTATATCTACAGGGGGGGGGTATATTATCTCATATATGTAGCCAATCTATATTATAGTATGTGGGGTCTTTCTATATCTATGGATATCAAAGATTTCATCTATTAGGCGATATCTGGGTGGGGGGCGATGGCGGGGGTGGGTAGTTGGTCTAGGGTGGGGTGGGGGTTGGGGAGGAGGGGGGATGGGGGGGGGGGTGGAGGGGGGGGGGGGGTGTATGTATGTGGGACTTAGGTGTGTCTGGAGGGTTATTTAGTAGCAGTATGTATAGATCAGATAACATGGGGGGACTTGGCGGGGGGGTGGTTCTATAGAGATGGTGAAGGGGTTGGGCGGGTATGCATTGTATGTAGGAGGGTGGGGTTTGAAGTGTAGTGGTGTGTGTAACTTAGGGTATGGGTTGGATATGGGGTGGGTGGGGGGGGGGGGAAGGGGGGGGGGTGTGGGGAAGGCGATAATGGATAGGGGCGTGTGGGTGGGGGAGTGCGGTAAGTTGATAGTGGAGGGTAGTTTGGAATTTGGTGTGGCGAATCTGGGGGGGGTATGGGGGGGGGGGGGGGGGGGGGGGGGGGGGGTTCTGGGGGGGGGGGGGGGGGTGGGCGGGGGGGGGGTGGGGGGGGGGGGGGGGGGGGGGGGGGGGGGGGAGGGGGGGGAGGTGGGGGGGGATTACTGTGTTCTCTCTAGAGGGGATCTAGAGGGGTTTTATTAGGGAAGTATTCTATGGTTTTGTGATGGGTTAGTGTCGTGTTGCTGGGCTGGAGGCACACAGGTGTGAAGGTGCTAGTGAGAGAATGAGGGGGCTGGAGTGGATTGTTATGGGCGCATTAATGAGTCCGACGCCGCGGTATCTAGACCTTTGAGGGGTGCGGCGTATGGTGCGTCGCGATAGGGAAGTGGGGTTAAGTGGAGAGTGAAATGTGGGTTGAATAGAGTAAGGAATATTGGGGATGGCGCGGGAGTTTGGTGTGTATAATGTGGCGGGCATCTCGAGTGATGCGTGCAGATATGGGCCCGGAGTTGGGGTGTCAGTCAGTGTGCGAGGTGCGGTCACTGTGCTGGTCGGAGAGGGGGGGGGAGGGGGGACTATACATAAGGGATTGTGGCAGAGCATATGGAGTTATTAGGGTGAGAGGGGAAATGGGCACGGAGATTGGTATTCATTAGTTTAGGAGTTTTGGAGGGCGAGACGAGAGGTGTGATCATGAAGACATATAACTTGTGGGGGATGAGCTTCTCGGATAAGATTCTGAGTGCGCGCAGCGAAGTTGGGGGTCATCTGCGGGTGGGAAAGTTTCTTTTCGGGAGTATGTGATGAGTGCCAAAACTATGCGTGATGCTATGCATGATATTCATTTGAAGGGGGGTTTTTTTTATTTTGTTGGCAAGAATCTTTGAGACGCTGGAGAACACACACGCATGCGGCGCGTGTGAGAGGGAGGCAAAGTCTCACTACAAGGACATCTGAGAGAGAGATTACTCTTTCTTACTGGTGGAGATGGAGGTGGATTAGAAGAGCTAGTACGATAGAAGCCGATCATGACAAGTAGTGTGCACGAACAAAGGTTAGCTGAAAGGATAATACGACTGTATTGATGACATGACGATAAATCTACCGGGTAGAGAAGGGACGTAATATAAACTGACAAAATACAATTGGGAATAGAATGAGAGTAGGGAATCATTGTGAATAGAGAGAATATTCACTTTGCTCGGGGGATATAGTGACACACTCGCTGATGAATTGTTGTGTTTTGCGTTTGTCAAGGTACGGACAATGCATGGTAGGTAGAAGGAGAGTTGGTGATCTATGCGAGTTATGGGAAGACATGGTAAGGACACTAGGGGTACGTTTGTTCTATAAAGAAACATATGAGACGTGGCGGCATATTCCTATTATGATCGCCCATTCCCAATCATCAGCATTCTGCTGGCTCTCGACCTTTTGCGTGGTCATTATGAAGATCTGGGATTTTTCAATAAATAGAAAAGAGGACAAAGATACTTTGGTGAGACAGAATCGCAAAACAACTAACGGTAGCGTAGTGAGATAAGAGTCCATAAAATGCATTCCAGGGCATAAGTGGAGAAGACGTACCTACATCTGAATACTGCTCATAAAAACATTTATGCGAGGATACAGCTGTTGAATTCGGTTTTTTTTAATATTCTAGTGTGTCTGAGGAGCAGGTCATCAGGGAGTTAGGGGCAAGACGCAAGAGAAACTTCAGGATCAGCAACGACAGCTCTGGGCTAGGGATGCAGGCTGTTTTGGTGCTCCTAGGTTTATCTCTGATAATGGGGTTCTTTAATCCGGCGAGTTAATTGTATGGGCAAACGTTCTGAGACGAGGTGGATGAAGCTGTGGGGGCTGTGGCGAGGGGAGGCTGTATATGAGTGTGCGTGCGGAGATAGTCTATATAGAGGCAATGGCGAGCCTTTATTAGGTGTAGATGATGTGGTATATTTGGTGACGCGCATATTCTAGATGAAGGGAGCACTCAGGGGGAGAATCTGCTGATACTATGGAGGGCTCTCTTAGAGGGATCGCTGTTTATAACCAGGACAGTCTGAGACAAAGCAGAGAAACAATAGGTTGTTCGATCTTTCAGTTCTCGGGGAGGGCGCGGGATCAGTGGGTTCGAGGTGTTATTGGAAGGAGAGGCTATGATACGCTGGTGGTGAGAGGCTTAGGTGTGAGGAGTCACAAACTGTGTCTATCTAATTGTTTCGGAGGAGAAATATTCCATAGGACTTCAATGTATGTCATCAAGAAAGCTCTTAGTTGAGATGTGTTTTAGGATTTTATAGAATCTAAAGACAGTAGGAGGGTGAAGATGTCGTAGAGGAGTATAGTATTAGCGACATCTATAAAGGCTGTGAGGGGAAAGTAGAGAATACAAAAGACGTGCTGTATATGCGTCACACTTGAAAAACCGCTGGTCTATGCGTGAGATCAGCAGAGCAACAACTTGATTCAAGCAATAGTGTATGGAAGCAAACCAGGCAAAAAGAAAAAAAAAGATATGTTAACACAGTAACACAAATATCCTTATAGAATAGACACGAACTGATCTCGCATACAGCTAAGCTACTAATTTCAGGTGAGGAGGCACAAGCGATACAAAATTACTGGGTAGGCTAGGAGCTAACACAATGACTGCTGCGTATCGAGGTGTCGGGGGGGGCGGGCCAGCGCGACGAGGAATTGTAGAGCATACTGCGAGACGATGATGGGAATTAGGATCAGAGGAAAGGGTGTCTCTGGTGACGAGATGGAGTAGAGGGCCGAGGACGATGGACATGAGGCGGGGTAGGGTGGGGGAGCACACCATTTTGCGGCGACGCTGTTGAACGCATGGGAGCACAAATATGTCATCCTACAATTGAGAGCAAATGTTACGGTCAGAAGTTCGCAGGACAGGGGGCGCGGCGTTGACGTGTCTAGCGGTCGTTATGGAGAAGGTCTTTGACTAGGAGTACTCAGCCCGGGCGGGGTCTTGTCTGAGGGGCGGTATCGGGCGGGCGGGAGTTCTGAGAAGGAATGCTTGGCTCGAGCACAAGTTTTGGGTTGGAGTATGGACGGGGTTAAGGGGAAGGGGGTAACAAGTAGGTATATCAAGGAGCAATAAATGTCATTATCTCAGATGACGGCTCTAGACAAGAGAGGGGTCAGGGAGGGTGGCACAACAGTAGACGGCGCTGTGGAAGGTGATTGCTCGTAAAACAGTGGAGCAAAGCAATGTGGACAAAACAGAATTCTTTATCTTGTTGCTTGGTGGGGAGGGAGGGGGGCGGTTGACGGAGTAAGGCGGGGGGGGTGGGCGGGTGGTTCTACTCGGATCTTAAGGCTGGATGGTGTGGTGGGGGGTAGGGGTATTAGGGTGACGAGTGTGTGCAGAGGGGTGCTGGACTTAGAGGACCTGTTAGTACTACGCAAGCATTCTTTTTGGGGTGTGTGTGACAATGGTTAATTAGCCTTGTGCATGGGTGATTTTGGGGTTGTTATTGGTGTGGTTTCGCATCACATATCTGGAGGTAGTGGAGGTGCCATTATAGCCAACATCACCGCCGTCTGTTCTGCGTGTCAATGAGACAAGAGCGCGCGGGGCTGTCTGATTTAGAGGTGTAAAGGGGGGGGGCGGAGTCTGGCGGTAGATAGGCAGCTTATGTATGTGTAGTTATTGCGTTACACACACACACACGAGACGTTAAGAGGTACAAGACGATTTCCTCAGATAACTATATATCTCGGTGTCGTGGCGACACTGGGTAGAGGCTTTAGTGGTGGTTCTGGAGGCAGATGTCGTGTGGGGTAGTATCTGTCGAGAGATGGGGTGGGGGGGAGTGGGGAAGGGGAGTCATTAGTGGGCGGGTCGTCTCTGGGGAACATTTAAATGGGCGGGTTGTAGGGAGTGCAGTTTTGGGGGGGGGGGGGGGGGCGTGAGTGAGTTACGATGGAGCGTTCTGGTACAATGTTAATGTGTGTGCGGCGCTGTGTGGCAATGTGTTGGCGTTGGTAGGTGTGTCGAACTCATGGGGGGGGGAATACGTGGCGGATTGGTGGGGGTTCCGTTGGGGAGGATCATGCCATTCAATAATGTTGACCAGTCTAGGCGGCTGGTAAGGTTCAGGTCTATAGCTCAAGTGAGTTATGAGGGGGGGCGCGTACAGGAGTTGGCGAAACATTATACAGGAGTTGTTAGAGGGGCGCGGCAACGTGGATTCTTAGTTGTTTATTCTTCCGGAGGACGGCTGTATTGAGGTGAGTTGCGGGACCTTGGAACGTTAGGGGGGGAGGTTTAATTGGATCGGTGGTTGTTGGGTGATGCTCGTTATCGAGGAGTGGTCTTGTTGAGGTGCGCTAGGTGTAGGGAGGAATTGCTGTTGCGTATACTCGTTTGCTATTCAGTCAAGGTTGGGCCGGGGTAGTGAGGGGTTAGTGTTAAACTAGGTGGCTGTCGCGCTGTCTGGTGGAGATCTGGGGGGGTGACTCTGTTTCAAACTCATACTGAGTATACGCAAGGATTACAATGAAGTGAGTCTTGCAGCATGTCTATAGCCGGTTTCACTTTCGGTTGCGGGTGGTACTGACACCAACTGTTGGTGAGGCGGGGAGGAATCAAGTTGTCCCTGGGATTGTGATATGATATATTAGAGGGTGGTGTGATCGTCGTCTGGTTTTGTTATCTGCTGGGTTGTATGGCTAGATTAGGTCATTAGCCCTGGATAAGACAGCCTTTAGTCTTATGTACGAATCGCCCCGTTGAAGAGACAGAAGTCTGCGATATAGATGATTGGGGATGCAAGGGGTTTGCGGAGTGGGCCGACGCAGTGGTTGTGCTTGTTGTTTTTTGGGGTGGAGGGCGTACATGGGGGGTGGTTGGGGGACGTGATAGGCATAGAGCTGGATTTTGAGGACAGTTGTAGTAATTGAGAAGTACGTTAGGTCTGCTAAGAGAGCTAAAATAGGATCGGTTCATTTTATTCCTGCCCCGGTGGGTGACGGTGATGTTTGGTGAACGACAATAGCTCCGATGGGTGGGGAGTGGGGGCAGTGTGAGAAGGAGTGATAGGGGGGAGACGGTTTGGTGTTTAGTTGGTTGTAGTAGAGGCCGGTTCATCTTAAGACGGAGTGTGTAGTGGGTGGGTGGCTGAGGTTGTTAGTGTTTATTTCAGATGGGTCCTAGGTGGGTTCAGCTTGTATCGAGGGGGGGCTGGGACAGCGGGGGTGAGGCTGTGTTCCTACGGGAGGTCCGCTTAGTTGTGAGGGCATTGGCAGCGGCCGCGGATGGGGGGAGGGGGGTGGGGCGCTCGGTGTCCCACGTGTGTTTTATATTGGAAAGGAACTACAGAGTGAGTGGGGGCTGGGGGGAGCATCCTAGGAGAGGTAGGGCCCGGGTACGAAGCGGTGGGCGGGAGTTGTAGGTTGAGGGCAAGAGTTCTGGGGAGTGGGGGTGTATATGAATCGATTTGGGGGGAGGTGCGGCGTGTGGATGTGGTGTTTTGACACTAGGAGGTGGGGTGGGAGGGTGAGGCGTATATAGCACGAGATATGAGTGAGTAGCCGTTTGAGACAGGCGTGTATAACTTAGCGGTGTGAGTTTGCAGTGGGGTTGCACCGTTGACTGGGACCGTGATCGTGAAGGGGGGGGGAGGCTACGTAGAGAGGGGGGGGGGGAGAGGGATGGTGGCGTCTAGGCTAGCGATCTGTAGCTGAGTTTGGTGTTTCTTTGGTTTTTGGTGAGCTGGGGCATGAGTGGTTTGGGTTTTGATGGGGGTTTGGTGGTGGGGGTATGGTTTTGAGTGGTATGGGTTGGGGGGGTGGGTGTTTGGTTGGAGAGGAATTTGTTTTGTTTGGATTTGGTATTGTTTAGCTGGTTAGTTTGTTCACGTAAGTTTTATAGGGAATTCTAAAACTTTTGTGTTATGTTTTTTTTAGGGATATATGTTGTGTTTTAAATGTTTGAGGGTCCTTTGCGGTTTGTAAGGGGCGTGTTGTTATCAGTGGGTAATATGTATAAACACAAGGTGGGGGGGGGATCGAACTGGAGTTATCAGTTTATGTGGTGAATGAAGTATTGACAGTTATAAAGGTTAACCTGTGTGCGGAATCGTATTGTTTATGACAGTCAAGGGGCATACATCTATTTTGGTGTAGTGTGACGGCAGCACTTTCTTTCGGGAGACGTAAAGAGGAATTAACCCTTTGCATGATTTACCCAAGTTTGCATTACATTAAGTGTATATTAACTTTAACCTACTTTGGTTCTCATTACTATTTGGGGATGTAAGGAGTATTGCCAGAGCGCCGACTATCAGGTCATAAGGCTGGTCGGTGCGGTAATTAGTATGCGGGGTATCCTTGTCCAAAACCCATGTTCCACCATGGCTAGTTTGTTTTCCATTTCCGAGTTATTGTCTAATGTTTGTCTTTCTATCCGGCGCAACTGGGGGTCGTCCGGAGGTAAAGGGTCCCTGGGGTCTTGGATTCCCCCCTTATAGTCCCTTGGAGGGACTGTTCTGGTAGCCGATCGTTAAACACTGTTGCAAGGGTCACAAACAGCGACGTGATAGGCAAGGGTGGTGGAGCCCTCGGGGTCTGGAACGGTGATCAGCCCCTTGTGGAGTGACGATTGAGGCTTGGTAGGTGGGTGTCAGGAGATGTTCATTGGGTAATAGCTTAATGAGCATGGTTTGAATGGTGGTCATAACGAATGCATGGATAAGTTTTAAAAACCTCGGGCCCTTGTAGGATCCTTTTAGAGATGGATACAATAATGGCACCCAATTGTAGATGTCGGTGTTGGTGGTTGGAAATGTCTGTGCAGTTAATAATCGAGTAGAGTATCAAAACAAAATGAGGATTAATCCCTGAATGCGGTAGGGCGGTCGATGGGTAGTGGGTTATGTCATGATGGGGGGGGGCGCTCATGTGGTCCCCAGTTGATGCAACGTAAGGGGTGGGGACGTTATAATATATTTAATAAAAATCACAGCGTGGGGTCTCCCAGGGTCCGAACAAAAACAAAAAAACAACAAACCCACTCCAACATGTGGTGATAACGGAGGGGGTATGTAAGAACATAATTCAACAATACAAAGCAAACATGGGGCCTTCCATCGGGTTAGAAATAGATAGAAATTGTTTGAAAATACTCATAATGGACTGTAAGTGGGGCTACGCGGGGGGTGGGGGAGGGGGCAATAGGGAGGCAGGCGGGGGGACGTAGGGGGGTGAAAATAAACATTTCTGTAAAAAACTGGTACCACGCTAATTAAAGCAGCACACTTGGGTCACCCAAACCAAAAACGCTGTCAAAACCACCATTTTAAATGATATAATTAAACGAGGTAAATCACTGAAAACGCAGGGATAAAAGTAAATTTACGGTCATGCCTGAGTTAGGTAGAGGTGCAGTGACCACTTTGATCTCATTAGCCTTATGATTTACGTAGAGCAACCGGCGGGGCGGAGTGTTTTTCACTACATCCAGTCCAACAACAAAATAACGCTCCTGCTTGACCTCCCAACCCTGACCAGGGCTACCACCTGTGGCTAATATGGGGATGCATAAATAAATGAATGGGCAAATCTTGACCTGGTGCCCCCCTATTATAAAGTCACTTATAGTGGCCTACAAAGTATAAATACGGTGGAGGGGGGTCGGTAGTCAAATGTAGTATAGTGAGGAGAGGGACCTGCAGCGTAGGTGGGTCAGCTGTCGACGGGTTCTATGATTTTTATCTAGACGGGGGTTGTATTAGAGATTATTTTTTTTTATAGGTGGGTGGGGGGAATTAGAGTGAAAAGTGAATGGGCGCTGTACATTAAATGTGACGAGACGCTCAAAACAACTGGGCGATAGGCATTAATACGAATCTTAACTCTTAACGGCAAAGTCTTTCTCTCTCACACACCCATCCAAATATTTATCGAAGGACATAGTAAAATTTAACAACCAATCAAATCGTTACCTCTTTTTTGTAAGGACAAGAAAATTTTGGTTGAAGTGGAAATAATGCCTATTTTGAGTTTTTGACCGAACTTAGATAATTTATTTCTTAATAACTAAAGATAATTAAAATAAAAGGGATATCTCAAATTATAGCGCTGATATTGCTTAACATATACACATAGAGATTCCCTCATAGAAAAATTATCTTAATTTAGAAACATTTAATTTAGTAATATTTTCACATCAGGTTAAGATCAAATTTAATTACGAAAAAATTAACCCCATTTGAATGCAAAGGAATAACTGAAGGAAAGCTATATAGAACGTTAGAGAATAATTGGCCGTATAATTATCACTTTTGATAATTAAAATCGGTTTACAAATAACTATGATATAAAATAAACAAATTCGGTCTGATTGGACAAACACGCTTAACACTGCTCAATTCTATAGCCTAGGAAATAGTTAATTTTTTTGACTCGTCATCTGATTGGTTGGGTGTAGTGGGATAAAAATTAACAACTTCTTGAAAAATCCGCCATTGACGACAAAGCTTCCATACCAAGCTGACATTATTGAAAGAGACAGAGGGACAAGCCTTTGCCGTCTGTACTGAGAGCTGAGTGCTATAGCCCTTTACGGTCGGGTCGCTTGTGTGTGTGAATATTCTTTACTTGAGGGTAAGACAGATAATTTTATTTGCTTAATTTATTAGTCCTGTAGGTAACAGGCTATCTGTGTACCAGACTCGTTTTCGATACTGCCGCTGGGAAAAATGTGATGTCACGACGACCTAAGTAGGAATGCGCCTATAGCAGGCTTATTCGGAGTGATATTGTGTAAAATGTTTGCCAATTGGCTTAACAAATTTGCGACTGTAAGTGCAGTATTAATCAATTGATATTGTCTTTTGGAATGACACACTGTTCAAATAACCTGTGAAAACATATAGGGAATGTTCGAATGAAGTAATCAACAGGTCACAAGCAATATTGTAGCCACCATGACTATTGTATGGAAGACAAACAGGAAGGAGGGACATTAACATAGAATAAATACTGAAGAAGACTGATTACACCAAGCTGAGTGTAGACAGAATCTAAGGTCTGGTGCGACTTGTTAGCACAAGTGGCTGACCTAGGTAGGTATTAATACAGTTTAGAGGTGAAATTGATAGAGGCAGATGTTACATAGAAGGGATTGTCCTTCTTATTTCAGGTTGAATTACAAAGTACCTCGTTGCTGCAGTAGCCTGAAAGGAAGAACATGTTGGAGTGAGTGCTCATGCTACAATTTGAAGCTAGCTCCTTTTCTTCAGTCAGGAGTCACAACGTTGGTGTACAGGCCTAAGATTGACAACAACAACTGCAATAACCCATTTACAGATAAGTCCTTTATACAGGCACTGATACCTCATCATAAAACACAATTTCACCAATAAAAGTATACCACCTGGGAGTGATGAAAATAACAGACCTTACAGTATATAATTAGTGATAATATCAAGAACTGTGGGTATATTCATTCCAGTGACTTTGTGTTGTACAAAAATGGACAGAGTTTCCAAAAATAGTTATTTTAGAATGTAAATAACCTTTTCTTGAGTTTGAGAAAAGTACTGACCCATGCTTCGCCTTCAGGGAAGTACCTAGGTTTTATTTTTATTTATTTTTATATTTCTTTAAGTTCTTATGTCTCTGATGCGTGATGCCATATGATGATGGATGGTATCCGCATGTCTGGTTTTGTGTAGTGTGTAGATGATGTACAGTCAAACAATGATCATACAAAAACAGGGCAATCCATACAAGGACGTCAGTTAACTCACGACGTATAAAGTCAATGATGCTTGTAACAGCTAGTGACGTTTTTCTGTATCATTTATTGTGGACGCCACAGTGACAAAATGTATACGCGAATATGTAGGTACATCAGACAGTCATTATCACAGCAACAATGTCAGTATAGCAATGGACGGTAGACAGCATCATAATAAAGGTGATTCACAGGCATGTCAATACATTATAAGGCTGTAATGTAGTCGGGAAAATTCTCCATCCCTTTCTATCTTAGCCAGAAGATAACCAGATGTATGAGATCAGTTCACACTCCTTAATCTGACTTCAGCAAGACAGACACGTCTGCCGAAGTATAAATAATGTCCTCAAAAATATCCTCTAGATAACAAAGGTTTCCAAACCTAGTTCATGTAACAAAGTAGCAAGTAATGGTCCTTGGGACATGCATCAACCGATGCAGTACAATACAGCGACATGTGAGCTGGGAAAACATCTCGTGACGACGACTTTCGAAGACAGGCTATGAATCAAAAATCGCTCACGACCCAAAATCGATAGAGTTAATGAAAAGTTAATTTACCTTGCCTTCAGGAAATACACAGAAATATTACGCCTCCCGGCATGTGGAAATACACTAGAGGTATTATCTCGAATAAACGAAATATCCATTAAGAGGACTTCACATTCCTGACAGAACAAAAAATAGCGGAGATCCCCTCTCAGCGAGGCATCTTCCTAGCTATTCAAAATCGCTCACTGACTGGTGGGCGGAAATCGATCGACCAAGAAGCAAGACCAGTCATGCGCAGTCCAGCGCAAAATGATCACAGCTCAGAACTTAAGACGCAAGGACCTTTACTACGAACCAGCGTAAGAATGATTACCTTAAAAGGATAACCCAACAGGTTGCCAACCGTTTTCTGAGAAAACGGCCTAGCATAGCAAACTTAACTGCATTCAATACCAACGCGAGGAAACAACTGCTTACCGAGAAAAGTGACTATAAATTTCAAGCAGTTGTTGCCCTTGCGTTACAAAATATATATTGTAATAAAACGATGTTGCGAGAATTTCTCACGCAACAGTCTCCTATCTAGCCTTCACTTTCTTTCTTTTCCTGACGAAGGCCTTGTGGCCATAACGTAGACTACTTTCTTTGTCTTTTGTCCTCGTAAGACGAATCACCTTTTTTCGATTTTTTTTCAAACCCACCCATTGTGACCCAAAAAGATTGAGGTTCAGTACCAATAAATTGTAAGTAAATAAATTAAGGGGCTGCTGTAAAACTGGTGAGGAATATAAGTATTAAAACCAATAAAACGGTATTTAATCAGTTTTACGAATAACGGTTCACAAGAAACAAGGGACGTTTCGGGTTTTACCCTTCGTCAGCCACAAACAGGTGACAAAGATAAGAATACAAATAGGTACTAAAAAACTACGTCACTTCCTTGTGATTTCTGTGACGGAGTACTACAGCTTTCTTTCACAGATTCTTTGTATTGAGCTGAGATAACTTTTATTAGTTCATCAGTTTTATTTCTCTTTTTTTTCGTTTCGTTGATTATTTACTTTCTTGTTTCGGTATTTCTGTTAGATTTTACGATTTTCTTGTATTATTATTGTTCTTTTTCTCTCATCACTGTTGTTGTTTACTTTTTCCATCTGCTTGTATCGCTCATTTGTTGTATATTTCTCATCACCGTATAGTTTTTTAGTACCTATTTGTATTCTTGTCTTTGTCACCTGTTTGTGGCTGGCGAAGGGTAAAACCCGAAACGTCCCTTGTTTCTTGTGAACCGTTATTCGTAAAACTGATTAAATACCGTTTTATTGGTTTTAATACCAATAAATTGTAAATATCTTGTCAGACAGTCTTACTTACTTACTTTGCATTAAAGTTAAAGTTGTGTTTGAAATTTTAATTTGTTAGAATACATTACCCTAGACACTTTGCCAAATAACAACACACAGATAACATAATCTTGGTGAGATCTCAAGAGGTAGCAGATAGGGACCCAGAGAACTTCATCATCATCATTCTATACTCTGGGAACTTACATAGCTGGACCTCACCTTGATTGTCTATACACCCTTGCTTTTTTCAGAGAAGGGGGTATTTCTTATAAGACCAGTCTCTTATCTGGCACTATCCTGGTATCGTCTGATACATCTATTTGTCCAGGATATCCTATAATTAATAACATCTAAACCTCTTTTCACAGCTATCCTGGACAAATAGGTGTATCAGAGGATACCAGGATAGTGCCAGATAAGAGACTGGTCTTATAAGCAATACCCCCTTCTCTGAAAAGAGCAAGGGTGTATAGACATCAAAGTGGGGTCAAGCTGTGTAAGTTCCCAGAGAAGATGATGATGATGTATTCTGAGTCCCTAACTGCTACCTCTTAAGATCCCACAAAGATTAATAATTAACTGTTGAGTTATATTTAGCTACTTGTCTAGGGTAATTTGTTTATTTTAATAGTTAATAATTCCAAACAGAACTTAACTTTAATAAAATTATTAAGCAAGACTGTAGGAAATTTATATACAATTTAATTGTCCTGAACCTCAATCTTTTCAGGTCAGGAATACTCAAAATAAATGAAATGATATTTACAGTTCCAAATAAATAAACTGGAAAATTTCTTCCATGATGAATATTGTTCACAGGGGCTACTAATACTATTCACACTTTCTGTTCTTCTAGATGTTAATTTTCACTGTCACAATACTGTAGGTATTATCTAGATATGTTCTATGTCCTTTAGGTCTCGTCATAGAAGGTTTTTCTATTTTAATGGATATTTTCAACTGTGGTGATTCTTTTGGATGTGCTATCAATGGTCTCTATCTGAGACTTATCTTGTTCGACTGCTGAACTTCATTCGACCAGTCAGGACCACAGGACTTGCAGTTTCGTGATGAGAAAAGTTGGGTCTAGCTCCTAATATATGCGGAGCTCTTGTCACACACAATCTTCCTCACGAGTGAATGTAGCTAAGTGGTAATGGTGGGACAGAACCTGGAAGAAAGGATAACCACATTCCCTGTAGGTATCTGCTTCAATCCACACACACATATATAACACCACATCTTACCTTTCTCAGTTTCTGTGCTAACAATTTGCACAGGACATATAATTTCTTTTCCTGCAGCCAGTTCCATGTAATTGTTCTTTTTCGGTACTATTCCAATGATAGTGTCCTTCTCCCATGATTGTCTTCAGTACGATAATAAGGTAAGTACCATATAGCATGTAACATCTTGATTACTTCATACCAACAATTCCCGTACATCTATTTTATAATCTTGGAACAGTGTACCCTCCAGAAGAAATTACTTATTTAAATCCCTACTAAAACTTATTGTCGTAATTGTGCCATATTTGCAAACTTTATACACATTTTTCCATTTCGAGCCTGTCTGTAAAACTACACACGTTCACAATTTAGGTCAGTTTGACCGCAACACATCTGTCCTGTAGTTTCACTTTCTACTTAGCATCGAACACACAGGCTGGTTGTACACACTAATTATCAATACTATAAACATATATATATAAAAATATATAGATATCTCTCTTACCCTCAGGCAAGGTACACACAAGCCGACCAGGCCCTCAAAGGAACTTTAGATCTGCTCTCAGGTCAGACTGGCAAAGGCTTTGGATGTACCGTGTGCCAGATTCATGCGCTTGGTGTAAAATTTCAAATCGAGTGGCGGAATTCCGTAAGATCCTGTTGCTATTTATAGAACTACACCCGCCCAATCGGAAGTACAGTCAAAAAAGTCTTCTAAAGAATTATGACTTAGGCGTTCCTCAGCTTGCTTGTATAATCTGACTAATTTTAAATAATTTATAGTACAGTTATTATTGGACCAATTTAATTTATTAAAAGTGATAATTAAACGGCCAATTGCTCTCTATCATTCTATATGGATATTCATTAGTTATTTCTTTGCCTTTCAATCTGGGTAATTTTTAAGTAATTAATTCGGGTAATACCCTGATATGAAAATATCACTAAAATCAATTTTTCTACTACAAGTACAATAAAATATTTTTATGAGGGAATCTTCCTGCTTATCTCTTAAGTAATATCAGCGCTAAAATTTGAGATATTTCCTTCTGGTTAACTATCTTTAGTTGTTTAGAAATAAAATATCATAGTTCGGTCAAAAACACAAAATAGGTACTGTTATCGAGTCTAAAAGTTTTTTTTTAACCACTACTAGAACCAAGAAGCAATATGATTGGTTGTTAAAATTGTACCTTACGCTTAGATATTATCGGGCGGTAAATTTAACTGGGTTCTAAGACTGATTCAAATACTATAGTTAATTTTAGATTCTAATATTATAGTTAGTTTTTAGCGGGGAATATACTTCAGTGGGTACCATCTCATTGTGGTGTACCCGGAAATGAAAAGGCAGATAAACTTGCAAAAAAGGGAGGAGAATGTGAACAAGAAGATAATGAAGTCACATACTTTGAGAAAAAGAGAGCTATCCAGACTATCAGAAGAGAACAGAACCAACCCAAAGACGACTATCACACTCTCGACCGGCAGGGACAGATAACTATTTTTCGACTCAGGACAGGGCATAACAAACTGAATAAACACATGCACAAGCTACGATTGTCTGCTTCACCACTGTGCACATGTGGATTAAACGAACAAACGGCTGAGCATGTTCTACAGGACTGTCCTCTGTATGACCAGTTAAGAAAGATATACTGGCCCAATGACTCAACACTAAACTCAAAGCTATATGGAGTTAAAGAGGAACTTCAAACAACAGTCGAATTCATCATGAGAACTCGTCTGACGGTGTAATCATCAAAGATGCGATCGCAAGAAGAAGAAGAAGCGGGGAATTTGAGCGTGGGGTCATACAGATTCAAAATTTTTACGACACAAATTACACAGAAACCTTCACTAACTTGCATAGTCTAACCCACAAATCATTGCTAAAGCAAGATAGGTCACTTTTAGACTAATATACAACATGACACCCATAACAGAAAGAGAAGCCCACAGATCCAACTAAATAACAAAATGTCAGCTTTGTAGGAAAAACAATCAAGAAACAGAAGATCATTTGTTTTTTTGAATGCAGTACAATCACACCTACAATGAAATTACTGCAGAAAATCATCGATTTACAAACAAAACAAAAATCAGATATCTACAAAGCAATCATGTTAAACATGTGGCGTTATTGTGGCCCGTTTAAATATCTCTTGTGATTCGTTCACTATCTGTGGCGAAAGAGAGATAAATAACTACTAGTTTCCTATAAGTAGTAGATAATATAGGAGATAATAACAGATAACTCAATAGTTTTACAGGAAAATTCCCCTAAATGGAAGTTAAAGCTCGTGAAAGGAGTACGAAATATCTGGCAGAAACTATGGGACAGAACTTAGAAAAAGCGATGGGTACAGATAACGAAGAATAGATGTCTGCTCCAGATCTTTATCTCTGCCACTGCTGTCCTGAATTATGTGAGACCACTAAAATTCAAAATAGATCTGATCCGACAATTATGTCTGATAGACTGTGGCTCGACGATGCCATCTTCCTGACGTATAGTCGAGGATTAGAATACAGTGTGGAAGATAAGGTAAAAATACAGGTATTTTTCTTCTTTTTTTTGGGGGGGGGGGGGGGGGGGGGGGTTTCCTCCTGTCGTCTTTTAGGTTGTTGCTTTTGTTTTTATGATATATTGTTTTACTAATTTTTGTACCCTAGTAGTGGCTTGGTGCCCATTAGAATTTCTATAATAAGTTCTATTTTGCAGTTATTACAATAGTCTTTTATATTTTGTCTGTGTTGGTCGTATTTCTTGCATTCCAGTAAGAAGTGTTTAGTGGTATTAGGTTCATAACATTCTACACAGATGGATTCCTCTATTCTTAAGTAGCTGGTTCCTATTCTGAGCCTGAGTTGTTTTTTTATTTACTGGTATTGTTAGTTCGTCTTGTATTTGACATTTTTTATTTGTTTTTTTTTTAAAGCTGGTGTGCATGTCTTCGTTTTGTACTCTGGCCCCATGCTATTCTCCATTCTTTCGTTTTTGTCCTTGCTATTACTCTTTATTTCGAATCTCCCTCGCCCTGTTTCAATTTTTTATTGCTATTTCTTCTCTGCTTGGCTTCCATGTCAGCGAGTTCGTTTCCTGTTATGCCAACATGAGATGGGATCCATGCTACTGTGACTTTGCATCCAGCAGTACTTTAGTATGTGTTTATCTGAAATATTTCCTCTATTATATCGGGCCTGCTACTCCCATTTCTGTTATTGATTGCTTGTATTGATGAGAGTAAGTCCGTGAGAATTGTTACTGTCTGTGGTGGGTTCTTTATAACTATTTCTAACGCCTTGAGTATTGCTACTAATTCTGCCGTGAAGATAGATGCGTTTTTGGTTACTTTGTATATTTTTATAATTCTCCATTTTGGTATCACTATCCCTGCCCTAGTTGTTCATTGTCATCTTTGGACCCATCTGTATATATAGTTAAGCTGTTGTCAATGTACTGTTTGATGTGCCCTAGGGCTTTCTCTTTTATTACGCTAGGGTCTTTAGATTTGTTAATTATCACTCTGATGTGGGAGTCAGTTTTTGGTACTTTTAGTTCCCATGGTGGAATTTTTCCTTGATATTGACTACTACTGTTTACTATATTATACATGTATGGGTAATTATATAATTCTTCTATCGTTTTCCACCCAGCTGGATATTTACTGTGGTCAAGTGGTATGTGCTCTAAGTTTTGGTTAATTTTGCCATAGGTTTCGTGCGCTCTTTTACCACTTTTGCTCAGTAGTTTAGTTTCAGTTCCATTCGTCGCAGTTCCAGTGGCATGATACCCAGCGCAACTTCTAGTGCTTCCACAGATGTTCCTTTTGACGCTCTAGCTATGATTGACATTGCTTGATTTTGAATGAAGTCTAATTCCTTTTTAATATTGGGGGCTGTCGATTCATAGACTATGCTGGGATTGTCCAGCTTACCACTTATGAATAATTTGTTAAAGGTTATCATTGTCTTATTGCTGGCTCCCTATAAGTTACCTGTTATGTATTTTAAAATATTTATTAGTGCATTAATCATAACCGTCAAAAGCGTAGACTACTATGTTCATTATTATTCCTCGAATAATATCACGTTAAAAATGTTCAGACAGTGTCAATACATATCTGTGCTATTCTCCATTCGCTTATTAGGACTAAAGCTCATTGTCCAATTCCAAATTCTGTCTTAATATATTATTCTCGATTTGGCATCTCACGCCATTTTATAACAGCCATATATTGCCTTCATTAAAATTACACAATTAGCCACGACATTGGCATCTCACGAATACCGAAATTAGTTCTGCGTTTAGTAACAACGCCTAATCACATCTATGGACTCTCAAGGTCCTTGTCTACTTAATACTTTATCCAAAAGTGTCAACGGACACATATATTTATTAACACTGTGTAGTGGTTAGACCACATTGAGAAGGCTAGGCACAACCTACCAGCCAACGGGCCGAAAATAGAATGTATAGTTACCAAGTCTTCCGCGTCATCATTCATTACGCGTAAGGTTCTATGACATCTGGTGGGGATGCTGAATGGTGCAATCATCTCAATTAAAATAAAGCCAACCAAGATGATTACACGCCATGCAGCAGTCCTCAACATACTCACTTGTTGCACTTTTATATCCTTATCCGCATTTGCAATAAAATCGCTACCAAACATATTTCCCCCAACAGCAGCAACGTTACTTTTCTCAAAAAACATTGCTAGCACTACCCCTGACGTTATCAGCAAGCATATCACAAGAATCAAGTGCCGGCTCAATCACAATTAGGCTTGCGCACTTTGGAGATGGCTCTAAGAATTGCGTAATTTTTGTCAATCTTTTCACAGCTGCATTGTTATCAAATTTCTTATATTTTGAGCACCACTCAAATAAACACGTTTGTTGAAACTCATATTTGATATCTGTAGGTCTTTCACGCTTCTGTTTTTCTACATTATAAATGACTGTCTACATATACAAATACGAGTACGTTTATCCAAGTAAACTCGAAATTTTTTTTTTTTGGTCATTATAACTTCACGTAAGCTACTCAGTAGACAAATAAGCGCTTTACATTCCGGTATCACAAGTTAAACGTGATCTGCCCACAAAATTTACGGTACTTTAAACTTGTTCTGACCCGTGCGCATAGCTAACGAGATAGGTGTTAGCAATGTGTGTCATGAAAGTCCGTACACACGTGTCAGATTACAACGAGACCATAAAATGACCAATGTTTGACTACATTCGCCTCTAAATTCTGTGCAATACAGTGCTACCTTCAACCTCAGCAGCGAAGAAAATTCCGCGTATCAAATTTTAACCCCTTTATAAAGATCAGCAAGAGACTCCATGTGAAATGTCAGCTGTCGGGTAATAACTTTGAAAGAAGCAATTAAGATAATTTTTAGTATAGGGCAAGCGATAGTGACTCCTGTTTGTCAGAAACTGAGTCAGGTAAGAACTCTGAACCTTTGAAATGTTTTCTTAAACGGGAATGAGAAACGGGACGTTCAACGCATGAGCAAAGGAAATTGAAAGGATTTGTGTAATGGGTAGGTCCCTTCTGACTAATACTTTTCGGAGCCCCTTCGATGCCCGAAGCCCCCAGGATAGTGCCGTCTTAAGACTATTTCACATTATGTACCTGTGATAGATCCTATTAAAATATATTAAAAATACACTATTTTCTATATTTATTAGCAATGTATTGACACAAAACGTGTTAAAACAAATCTTTGCTTATAAAGAAATATTTTTGCTTTCTGTTCCACAAAATCTTGGACGATTTTCGAAAATTGTTACTTCCCCCCCCCCCCCCCCCCCCCCCCCCCCCTACACCTTATTTTATGCATTATACACTAACTCTCAGTATACGAGATCAAAAACCACGTTTTTACGACAAAACGGTACCCAAATTTTCAAATTCGTCCTTGACATAAACGCCCCACTTTTCCAAGTTCTAAGAAATATTTGCCTAAATGCATTGGGGAAGGAGGGGCAAGGCTAGATAAAACACGCAAATCACGTCTCACATTGGTTCTAACTCTACAACCAACTTGCACGCTTTGCCTTAGGGGTTTCCCCAATAAGATGAAAAAGTTAGAAATGTGGACACTACGGTCATGGAAACACGCTTAGCTCTTATTGCGAATGACATAAGCTCTCGTATTTAGCTTGAAAGTATATGGAAAAAGAGTGAACGAGAGGTAGTTTAAAAATAAACAACTAACATAGAAAAAAATATGGAATATTGAACCAAAGCCTTTAGCCCCATAAAAATCGTATATTCGTGTACCTGAAGACTTGCTGACCAAGAATATGTTGTTAGTTATCTAAATAGTCCATTAAATAATCAAATATTGATAAAACAATACATAGAGAATCAGAGATACTGTCAGGTCAAGTCATATCTGCTTAGATTGGATCGCATATTTTTGGGGAAAAAATTAGGTGAAAGCTAGGCTAAGATGGTACGATGAAGGGGATTGGGTGGAATTTGAAGTGAGGCGAAATATTATTGGCCGACCTCGTACTAAACATATATCACCCGAGTAACGTAGTAGAAAGTTGAATTGTATTTTTGAAAGACTTTGTTTACAAGTGAAATAAGGATAATCATTGGCCAGAGTAGTTGATATTGGGGAAAAAGCATTAGTTGAGGACGCCATTTTATAACAAAATTTTGACAAGGAGCGATGAGATCAGGCTTGTGCTGTGAAAACCATATTTCTCAAAAGCCTGGACAGAACGGCAGATCGAAAGTGTGCCTGTCATCGTTCACTTGTGTATTTCATTTAATAAATGTGGTAAGATTGACTTTATTAACATGTATCTAAAATAAAAATTGAATGTGAAATAATAATGTACGACTATAAGTAAGTGGGTCTGTAGCAAACTTAGGCAGAGCCTAGAGATTGATCCACCATGTGGTAGATTATCAGAGAGGTGTTAGACTACAAGAAAATATGTATGATTGTCATCAAGGAGCATAACACCTATCCTATTGTATGGAAAAGATGACAGCTGGAATTGCAGTGGCGTTGTAACTATTAGGGGAGAGGAATACTGGTGTACATTGTCACATCAAAAGATAATGGTGGCATAGGTTGGTAAAAAGCTATGACCCTTTTCGTTTGTTTGTAATGTACCTGTACTTAAATGTGGAATAGTATTGTATACTGGGTATAAAGAAGGATGCATAACCTTCACATTTCAGGGTCCTGGGTACTGACGTTAATGTAGTACCAAACGCTTGAGAACTGCTCGATTCAGGACTCTGTCTGTATACTGCGAGCCCATGCTAGTGGCCATTGCCTATCAAACAGGTAGAACAGATTGTCAAGCGAGCAGAGGAAATGTTCTACCTGTATTCTCCTGCCAAGTTAAGTTCTTGTTCGGCACCTGGCAGCTCAACTTAACAGAACTAGAAAGTGATAGTAAATAAAACTGTGAATAGTTATTAATATTTCCACAAGTGACAAACGAAACCAGACATAACTTAAAGGGAGTGATTATAACCAACAACCTATTGTTTGATACCAGTATTACCTCAAGTAGAAGAATACAACTACACACTTATATTAGAATAATATTGTATGTATGGACAGAAGATCTACTGTGTTATTGGACTGTTGTAAATGATTCTTTTGATTTCACTTTTGATTGTCAGTCCTGGTTCAAAATAAATTAGAATCAGGATAATAAATTGTAAAAATTCTATTTACACAAATTTCAACCACTGTCTTAAATAAGATAGCCTTTTAAAGTGTCGTTTGTATGTTATTGTTGTAGTACTGTGGGTTGTTGTGAATAATAAACTATTTGTTTATATGTTAGTTGGTTATTGCACATTACACTCTACATTCATAACCCTAGACACTACACGAAGTCATTTTATATAATAATATAGATTAATTTTGAATGAGATCAACAGGGTGGTAGCGGAAAGGTACTCTGAAAAGTTTACAATACTATTGGTTAAATTCAGGGACCTTCATAGCTGATCTCGTTTAATACAACAATAATATATAACAACAATTCATAACATCAAAACCCACCACAAAATGAAACCCCTATATCATGCAATTAACTAAATTGTTCAGTGGTTTTAAACATGCATTCACCTATACATTTTCGCTATTGACATAGAAACCGTCTAAACCGTCTCTGCCTTTTAGAAAGGCCGGCCGTAAAACGGGGATCGATCGTCGGCCTTTCTAAAAGGCCGCTCGTATACTAAGAGAAGTCTGTTGAATCTATCTTGGAGCATGTTTAACTACCATTTGAATAAGTTTTATTTAATTCTGAAAAGATCCCTTCCCTTAATGCCAATGTGATTGGAATTGAGTAGCTCCTTCAATCAAAGCAAAGAATTTTAAGATTGTCACAGACTTTTCAAGGTGTGACAAAGGAATGATTTCTTCACTGCTTTCATTTCCACGACCAGCTAGCCTTACAGACCTGACACTTTTGTTTTCCTGGAGTAGAAGGGCAGTTTCCAAAAATGCAGTGTGTATTTGCAATTCTTTCATGGGAATTGGTCTGCTTTAAAAGTTTCATAAATCAACGCGTGTTTTCAATTGGCAACGAAAACAATGATCATTTGTGGGATTTCTTTTAAAAGTTGAGACGGACCATTTGATTTATTTTCTCTTAAACCAGCTCCACTGTCGTGGCCCTGGCCTTGGATATTCAATCAATCTATACCCTTTAGCTCCCCAAGGAGCATATGCTTTCAACAAATACATGCCAAGTGCTACTGTCAAGTGCCATCTGTTCAAGTTTTTTTTCCACGTCATCCCAATCATTTTCACTGTTTGTCTCCACTTCTCTTCTCAGTGTGTTTTTTGCATACCCCTGACCTTCTTGCTCTAGGTATTCCAGAACAAGGAATACTCTGTAATGCTAGTAAAAGGGATATAGTCGAGGAAGTTGAGGGGAACTGTGGTAAGACGTGGAGTACAATGGATGGGTGTGAAAAAAAAATCGAAAACAGGTGATTCGTCTTACGAGGACAAAAGACAAAGAAAACAGCCAACATTACGGCCACGAGGCCTTCGTCAGGGAAAGGAAATAAAGTGAAGACTAGATTAGTGTGGCCATTTTGTTCAACACAAAAAGGAGGACAAATGCCATTTTTTGTCATAAAAAGGAGGGCACGGGAGGACAATATTTGTAAAAAGTAGGACGAAAAGTAGGACACCTTTCTTCAATAACTACAAGACGCTGAAACATTTTTTTTTTTACATCCAAACAATAAGCTAATAAAATCACATTGATTTTGTGCCTACTTTTATTTTTCTGATGATAAAATCTTCTTCAACAAAGTTGGGCTACGTTTTAAATATGCATAGAAATCAGAGCATGAAAGCTCCTTGAAATTGTACTGCACAAGTAGAGTGCCTTTAATTGAATCTTTCCTACAGTGCTTCCAAAGCTGCTTCAGTAAAATTCTGTGCAGTCACAGAAATGATAATAGCAGCTGTTTTGGTTTTGGCACATGAGAATTTCCTGGCAATTTATGAATCGTGGAAAGCATTCTTGAGTAACACTGAAGTTCAATCCATTGATCTGAAAGAGTTGTGATGTTTTACAGTATGAAAAGCAAAAGCACCCTCGGCCGCGGCAACTTCAAACCTTTCCTCGCTTATTTCTTTATTTAAAAATATCAGTTTTTATTGCAAACATTCAGACGCAGGTGCTTTCTTGTGCTTTTCTATTTCTATATGTTTTTTTGTTTTTTGTTTTTTTAAATCAGCTGCACCTTTATTTGCTACTGATACAAATGTGCCGCCTCTGCATACAAGACATTCTGCTTCATACTCTTGTCGACCACTGGAAAATCACTGAATTTTTTTGTTTCAAATCACCCGTGAACACACTTCCGTTTTGGCATTTTGAGCGGGTATCTGTAAGATAAATATAATATAATGCCCCTAATCAATGGTACATTCGATGTTAAAATTATTTGTAAAATGCAACAGACGAGGTTTTAATTTTAACAAACCCATAGTACTAGTAACTACTCGTGTATTTTTTTTCATAATAAACAAATTGCAATAAATATAAAAGCAGTACGAACTAACGTTAATATTATTTGTAATTTGCAATAGACAACGAAGTTATAATTGACTAAATCCAGCCCCAAGTTCTTATTCATGCCGTTTTGTCTGTTATATTTTCCCTCAACAAATGCCAATAAACCTAAACAGCATTTAACTTGGGTTAAAATATGATAGTAATCTATTATAAACTATTGAACAACATGACAACTTACGGTAGTGTTGTTGGCAATTTGCGCGATCCGTCGATTTTGCGGAGACAAAAATTCTTAATTCTGACAGAATTTCTGTACTCAGAAAAAGTAATTTAGCCAATCACATAAAAGCCGGATATTTCAACATTATAAAAAAAAATCCGGCCGGACGCTCAGTTTTGTCGCAAAAGGCCCGCCAAATCCGGACGTCTGGCCACTCTAGGCTAGATAGGACACATGATAACCTAAATAAATATAAAAAAGTATAAAAATAGGTACTTCCCTTAAGGCATCGAAGTCCTAACACTTTTGCTGCCCGCGAACCGACAAGCATGCCTGGAAAACCGTAAATTACAAGAAATATCCCATAAAAGGGGTATAGAACGAAACCATAACTTGAATTCATCATCAGTTGCCATCTCCACAACGAAGGTTGGCTGTAATGGATCTCCAACGTCTTCTGTCTCTTGTCTTGGTGGTGCACTCTGATAGACTCTTTCCTGTCCATCTTTTGATGTTATCTTTCCACTTATAGCGCTGTCTTCCCCTTGCACGTTTGCCTTCAACTCTCCCTTCTGTTATGGTCTTCTGAAAGGTGTTATGCCTTTTTATGTGGCCAAAGTATTTTAGCTGCCGAACTTTGACCTCCCTCATTAGTTCTCTTTTCATACCTAGATTTTCTAGGACCTCCTTATTTGTTTTCATCTCTTTCCATGACACACGCCCCATTCTTCTATATATCCACATTTCAAGAGCCTCAATTCTTTCTTCCAAATGCTTATTCATCGTCCATGTTTCTGCACCATACAGAAATGCAGAATACATATAACACTTTATGATTCTCAGTTTTAACTTGTGAGATAACTGTTTGGATGTCAGTATATGTTTCATGTTGTTGAATGTAGCTTTGGCCATTCCTATTCTCTTCTTGATTTCTGTTTCACATCTGCCATCTTCTGTTTTCTCAATATTAATGTCGAGTCCATATTCATGACTTATACTGTTCACTTGCTTCACTAGTTCTTGTAACTCCTGTTCGCTTTCAGCTAACAACACGGTATCATCTGCATATCTAAGGTTGTTTATTGACCTTCCATTGATGTTCAGTCCTGGTATTTCCTGTATCTGTTTGAAAATTTTTCGGTGTATAAATTAAATAGGCAGGGGGACAGCACACAACCTTGTCTGACACCTCTTTTTATGTCTATGTATGGTGAATAATTCCTTCCCGATCTTACTGTGGCAGTTTGCTCCCAATAAAGGTTAGTGAGTATTCTTATATCTTTTCCATCAATACCTATGTCTTTGAGGCATTTAATTATTTTCTCATGATGGACTCTGTCAAAAGCCTTCTTATAGTCAATGAAGCTCCTGTACATACTTTTTTGGACCTCTGTATATTTTTCTGCTAATATTCTTATGCAAAATATTGCCTCTCTTGTTCCACTGTTCCGTCTAAAACCAAACTGTTCTTCTTGGATTTCGCTGTGTACTTTACTTTTTATTCTTTCCTGCATGATTTTGAGCAGTATCTTAATTGCATGACTCATCAGGATGATTGTTCTGAAGTCTGAACATTCTGTTGCATTTGGTTTTTTGGGCAATGTTATGAAAACTGATGTCTTCATGTCGTGTGGTATATATCCTGTATTGTATATCATCATGTGACGTATTCTTTCCAGAACGTTGTCTCCATTACAGCTGCTCTGAACGCATCACGGATTCTGGGCAAGTCGACCTGCATCAGTGTAGTGGTGTTTGATGGTATTGTATGATGGTGATATTACTAAATGTAATGTATGAGGCCAGCTGTGAAGGCTCCTGAGATAAAATGTAGTTGAGAATTGTCAGAAGGCCTTTCTTGCTACCACTACGACCTCACACTTAATTTTTTTTAAATGAATGTGGCTACGTAAAGTGTCTAGGGTTATGATATGTAGTGTGGTGTAATAGGTTATAGATATACCCACAGATATTTAACAAAACTAATAATATTTAACAAATATTACAACACACTGAACTAACTCAATAGTGTAAAATTTTTTGATAGAATTATATTACATTTATTTTGTTCTGGATCAATTTTTAGGTTGACCAGAACTTAAAAGGATTTAGAGATTATGAAAGAAATGCATGGAATATTATATCATAAATGCAATAGTGTACATATATATGTACTATACCAGTTAATTTTATTAAAATGTTCTAGTAGTCATCTACTTGGGAGGATAGTTAATGTTTGTGCTGTTGGGGTGGCCTCATCACACCTGTCTATATTGACTACACAGTGTCCAGAAAATGGTGGGAATTTTTATGGGGATATTAGTAACTAAACGGTGTTGGTGAATGTCCAGCAGACCAGAGGCTCACTCATCTTGTAGTTGTAGCTCTGGTGCTGAAATCTTGTGGTCCCACCTCTCCGTGCTGGCGGGCAATAATGGTGGTCTCTGTCACAAGTACTGCACAGATACACTCGAGTAAAGTCACCAACTGAATAGACACTGCTTGGTTGACAACAGAAACTCACAGCTCTGCAATCAAAGTATGGGCCATGTGTCAAAATCTATTCTCTACCCACGTCTGGACACAACACTGACACAACAACCACATCATACAGACGGGTCAGATCTCTCTGACCAAACAGCACATTTACCATGGTGGTTTTACATCAGATAGATCCTCCCAGACTATAGGTTCTGAAAAATATTTATTAGTTGTCTGCCCTAAAAGAGGATAGGTAATATGTTTCATTATTCTCAACACTTGATCTGTCTTGCATAATCCTTGCTGGAGTTTATGTACATTGTTGGTCCCTAGACCCTGACTAGGGCGGGGGGTCTAGAGCAAATCCCTACTTGTTTGTAAGGCTAGATTTCGATATGGCAGTATCAAATCACTCGAACATGAAACAATATTCAAAATATATAAGGAAATAATTTCAATCTTACCAGATTATGAATAAATAACACAGAATTGCTAGCAAAACTCAGCTGAGCTGCTGGCTATAGTATGGCGTCCCTAAACTTCTTACACTTTCTTTCATATGGAAATCACCACACTTTAAAATCTGTGTCTATCACTGAACAACTATTGAGAAATGACCCCACTTTCGCGTCTGAGCGCTAATGATATGATTGTCTGTGGCCAATCACTGCCTAGGTTTATTTTAAATTTCAAATTTCCTACACTAAAGTCATTTCAGTCATGCTTCAGTCAAGTATGGATGTTTATCTGTTAGTCTGTCCGTCTCTACTTGTGTTTCTACAAAATGTACTTGATTTTTGAACCAACCTTTCTCTCCCCTCCAAAATTTTGTCGTTAAAAGTTATTTTTAGACACAGCCACCACAAATATCCCTTCTCTTCCATACTACGTAGATTTGAACACCTGCGACTCGAGGTCGTGTTTTTTTTGTGCAATTAGCGACACTTTTAGATTCAATACAGTCTGTCGATGATGTAAACTACACTGTCTTTTGTCATTATCTTCAATATTATCTATCCGTCTGTAAAATTAAGAACATATTAGTTCACTGCTCAGAATAGGCCATCCGGCCAACTAATTTTTATATTCCTAACATTAATATTAAGAAAAAAGTACTTTTTAATTTTTGTAATATTCCCAACATCTGCGTTTAGCCGCTGAATTCAAATCAAGGGCTTGGTATCGCGCAAAAGCATCCAATAAATGACTGTGGCGTAACATATCTATGGTCCCTTCTGTCGAGTTGCTTACTTTTTATGTCAACTTGGGAAACGTGACTTTTCTCCGTTTCCCCCCCAATTGCGTCTCCTTAGCCTTTCTAGTCTCACGCAATCTTTCCAGTCATATTTTTTTCCTTTTTGATCCGCCGTTCCCCTCCTGTCTAGCAAGTCAATTATTATGGAGGATGATGACCCGCGGTCTAGGCGATCATGTACTATTCGCAGCCTACGCATTATGTTTTTATCCTTAAATGTTATCTTTGGATGTATTTTACCGTTGTATCTCTGTCAATTTCACTACACATCTCCCCACTTGAAAACATGCCTATGGCAAGTTCCAACACCAGCGATACACATAGGTAAAATTGCTCCTCACGTCTGCCACTACTCTAATTTTGATCACTGAGGAAATCTGCACCGACATTCAATTTGCCTGGGATATATTGGATACTAAACTGATAAGGTTGTAGCAACAAAGACCACCTCAGCAATCTTGCGTTTTCATGCTTAGCCTGAGACAAGAACACGAGAGGCTGATGGTCCGTCTCCACCACAAATGTCCTACCATACAGATAGATTTGAAACTTCTTTATTGCCCAGATTAATGCTAAACATTCTTTTTCGCTTGTGGAGTATCCTTGTTCCGCCTTATTCAATTTGCGGCTTGCATAAGCGACTGGTTTAAGTTCCCCATCAGGTGAAGATGATCTTTGCAACAAAGCCCCTCCGAGTCCCACATTACTTGCATCGGTTCTTAAGACAAAGTCCTGTGTCAAATCAGGCAGTTTGAGAATAGGCTTGCTAGTGAGTTTTTCCTTTAACTCTTGGAACGCTAGTTCACATTGTGCAGTCCAAATAATTTTATCTGGAAGTCCCTTGCGAGTCAGATCAGTCAGAGGGCACAAATAGCGTTAAAATTCTTGATGTATTTCTGATAAAATCCGCATAACGACACAAATGATCGCACGTCCTTTTTTGTTTGCGGCCTAGGTGCTCTCTGCAGTTTTTCCAAGTTCTTAGGATCAGGGGTCATATTACCCTGATATACAGTGTGTCCCAAGAATTCCAACTCTTTGCATCCAATACAACATTTTGTTGGCCTAGCAGTTAAGTTCGCCTCCCGAAGTCTAGCAAACAACATCTCCAGAGCTTCAATGTGTTCTTCAAATGTCTCTGTGGCGACGAGAATATCATCCATGAAATTCGTGATACATGGGTTATTCAGGGGATCCAACAATTTGCGCATCATCCTTGAAAACACACTCGGAGCATTTTTCAGTCCGAATGGTAGCATATTGAATTCATAATGTCCATCCGAAGTGCTAAAAGCCAAATAAGGTCTCACTTCAGGCTTCACTGGGATCTGGTAATAGCCTTTACTAAGATCCACCTTTGAAAAGTATTTTGCTTTGTTCAGTCTGGCAAATAACTGTTTTTGTGTCTGGTAATGGATCCACTTGTCCTTCTGTGACAGCATTCAGTTTCCTGTAATCTATGCACAGTCTGTGTTCCCCAGACGGTTTTCTCAACAAAACGACACTAGAGCTAAAAGATGATTCACTGTGCGAAATAATCCCCTCCTTCAACAAATACTCTATTTCTTCCTTCAATGCCTTCTCCTTCGCGAACGGAATAGAATAGGCTCTCATACAGATTGGGTTTGAGTCTACCAGTTTCATGTCATACTGTAGCAAATTTGTATGGCCTGGTTTATCTGTTAATACATCTGTATGTTCCTCCAGAACCTGTTGAACTCTCTCCCTCTGGTTTTTAGTCAGGTGCTTACTGACTTTTACCTGTGCTGCTGTTTCACAAGGATGTAATGGGTATTCATGTGAGGTGAGTGGTTCTTTTTGCATCTGGGTTGCAATAGCCAAGGTCAATAAGGGGGTGCTTTCCTGGAGTGGTCTGTCCAGATACTTCTTTAACAGGTTTACATGATAAACTTTCTCCTTCCCCTTTTTGTCAATTTTATAGTTTGTTCTAGACACCTTCTCTAGAACCGTATATGGACCTTGCCAACCAATTTGTAATTTATTCTGGCTTCCGGGTAGTAGAAGCAGCACCTTCTCTCCGACTGCCAGTTCCCTGTCCTTTGCCTTCCTATTAAAATATGCTGCATGTTTCTTCCTGGCTTGCTTCAAATTATCATTTGCCAGTTTCCATCCAGCTTTCAAACGATTGGTCAGTTCGTTCACATATTGATACGATGAGGTAACAGTCTCTTCCGCCTTCTCATCTGTCCAGGTCCTTAATAAGGCTTCTAATGGACCTTTTATTGGCCTCCCAAATAGCAGAGTTGCGGGAGCCATCCCGGTTGAACTATGTTGTACCTCCCGGTAAGCAAACAATGCGGCGGGCAGGAATTGATCCCACAGATCCGGTTTTTCGTGTGCCAGCTTTCTCAGGATAGAAATGAGAGTCCCGTTGAACCTCTCTACCCGGCCGTTCCCTTGTGGATGGTACGGACTACAATGAAAGTGTCTGGCTTGAAATAGTTTAAAAACTTCTTCCGTTAGTTTCCCCTTGAACTGAGAACCATTATCCGTCAAGATTTGATGCGGGAATCCTAATCGGGTAAATATTGTAAGTAGTGCCTCTGCTACATGTTTTGAATCAATTGATGGCAGGGCTACCGCCTCTCCCCACATAGAACAAGTGTCCACCAGAGTAAGGATGTAACTGTTCCTCCTCTTGGTCCGAGTGAGAGGTCCTACAATATCCACTGCAACCCTCTCAAAAGGTGTTCCCACTATGGGCATTTCCCCTAGAGTTGCAGGAGCAGTCCAGTGCTTTGGAGCTACCCTTTGACATTCTGGGCAGGATTTGACATATCTTTTTATATCCTCCGTTATCCCTGGCCAGAAGTAATGACAAGCTATACGCTGTCCTGTGGCGCTGATCCCCATGTGACCACTGAAGGGAATCGCATGCCCGAGTTCCACCACTTTATCTCTATATGAAGTGGGAAGAACCAGCTGGTTGTGACCATTTGTTCCAGTTCCGGCCTTCCTGTATAAGAGTTTGTTCTTCATGAAATATTCCCCCTTGCTCGGAGGTGTGTGGCATTTGGGCAATTTTTTAAAACAGGGCTTGAGTGTCCTATCCTCAGCCTGCGCCTTCCTCATCTCCTCTGGATGGGCATTTATAGGTTCACCTTCTTCCTCCTTCTTCTGTGACCTGGTCTGCACTGTCGCCATGATCACAGGTTTCTCGGGATTCCCCAAGAAGACGTATCTACACCCCAATATCAGAGGGTAGATTGGTTCATCTATCACTGCTGCTCTGATTTCTCCTTCCACATAGCGAGTTTTCACCGTTATCCTTGCGATGGGAAGTGTCATGAGTGGTATGTCCTTAGACGCCCCTTGTATTTCCACTGTTTCTGTGGTATACTGACTTGGGTCCACTAGGCTAGACTTCACAACTGAATCATAATCCAAACCTGTATCATAAAGGCACCTTATGGTGACCCCATTACAAATAACATCCTCACAAACTGGGGGTGATAAGGTTCCTGTTGTCCATTAGGATTAACCTTTAATCTTCGCGTCCCCGACTTCATTGCAGCAATGTTTGAAGGTTTCCTTCTACAAAATTCGGTGTTATGGTTATCCTTCTTGCACCATTTACACCATCTTTTTCCTTGGTTCAACGGTTTTCTTTCATTGAACTTTTGGTCATTGAACTGTGAGTTTCTGTCGCGATAGTCATTTCTTGGCCGCTCAAAGTTTGTCCTACCTTTATTTCCCTGCTCTCTATTATCAAATTTATTAAATTGCTGTGGAGCTTTAAAATTGTCTATGTGCTTCTTTTTAGCACCACTTACCTCTGCCTGGGCTGCCTGATACCTCTCAGCAACATTTAAAATTTCCCCCAACTTCTCTGCACCTTGTTCCATGAGAAATTTTCTCATGTCTGGAGCCATGGACTCTCTCAATTGCTCAATCATGATCATTTCTTTAAGATCTTGGGTCTTCCCCAGAGCCGTCCATTTCTCCAAATAGGTTTCTAGTCTGGCAGAGAATTGGTGGTATGTCTCCCCAGACAACAGTTTGGCATTTCTAAATTTCTTACGATAAAATTCACCATTCTTCTCGTACCTTAATAACAAAGCCTGCTTTAACATGTCATAATTGTCTTGGTCTTCCCTGTTCATTTTGGCAAATACTTCATAAGAAGTACCTCTCAATCCCTGTGATAGCTTTAAGCTCCACCTCTCTCTCTCTAACCCATATGTAGTAGCTAATAACTCAAAACGTCCTAGGTACCCCTCTATGTCATCGTCTTTTTCAACAAAATGGTCTAAATGAAACCCCATAGCTGAGTTTGAGGCTCCCAGACTGGGCGTAGCATCTGAGGCAAAAGGGCTGGCACCATTTTCAGGAGCCTGGCCTTGTAATTCCAGCTCCCTTAGTCGTAATTCGTGCTCCCTCTGCAACCTTCTATCTTCTGCCTCCCTTTCGGCAGTCAACCTTTTTTCTTCTGCCTCCCTTTGCTGTCGTTTTTCTTCTGCCTCAATCTGCAGCCTCTTAATTTCTCTATCAGCCTCAATTTGTAACCTCTTCTCTTCAGCTACCTTTCTATCTTCCCTTTCAATATATTTATCACATTCAGCCGTTACGTATTGAATTAAAATTTGACCATCCATTCCCATCTCCTTCGCGGTGAGCACAGCAGCTGATCTAAATTTTGCCAGCTCCGCCATACTTTTTAGACAATATAATAATATACAAGATAAATCTCTAACCAGTAAATACACTAAGTACTTCTTATGACTATAGTCTAACCAATTCTAACCAACCAGTTAACTAATTAATTATTACTGGCTGTGAAGATTCACCAACTTTTATCTGCAGGGACACTTTTAATTTTAAAGGGAATTTTACAATTTATTTCCCTACTTTTATTTCTCCCACCAGGAGATCCTAATATTACTGTTGGGCTAATTATCCCGGACGAGCCCCCAATTTATGTAGTGGTGTTTGATGGTATTGTATGATGGTGATATTACTAAATGTAATGTATGAGGCCAGCTGTGAAGGCTCCTGAGATAAAATGTAGTTGAGAATTGTCAGAAGGCCTTTCTTGCTACCACTACGACCTCACACTTAATTTTTTTTTAATGAATGTGGCTACGTAAAGTGTCTAGGGTTATGATATGTAGTGTGGTGTAATAGGTTATAGATATACCCACAGATATTTAACAAAACTAATAATATTTAACAAATATTACAACACACTGAACTAACTCAATAGTGTAAAATTTTTTGATAGAATTATATTACATTTATTTTGTTCTGGATCAATTTTTAGGTTGACCAGAACTTAAAAGGATTTAGAGATTATGAAAGAAATGCATGGAATATTATATCATAAATGCAATAGTGTACATATATATGTACTATACCAGTTAATTTTATTAAAATGTTCTAGTAGTCATCTACTTGGGAGGATAGTTAATGTTTGTGCTGTTGGGGTGGCCTCATCACACCTGTCTATATTGACTACACAGTGTCCAGAAAATGGTGGGAATTTTTATGGGGATATTAGTAACTAAACGGTGTTGGTGAATGTCCAGCAGACCAGAGGCTCACTCATCTTGTAGTTGTAGCTCTGGTGCTGAAATCTTGTGGTCCCACCTCTCCGTGCTGGCGGGCAATAATGGTGGTCTCTGTCACAAGTACTGCACAGATACACTCGAGTAAAGTCACCAACTGAATAGACACTGCTTGGTTGACAACAGAAACTCACAGCTCTGCAATCAAAGTATGGGCCATGTGTCAAAATCTATTCTCTACCCACGTCTGGACACAACACTGACACAACAACCACATCATACAGACAGGTCAGATCTCTCTGACCAAACAGCACATTTACCATGGTGGTTTTACATCAGATAGATCCTCCCAGACTATAGGTTCTGAAAAATATTTATTAGTTGTCTGCCCTAAAAGAGGATAGGTAATATGTTTCATTATTCTCAACACTTGATCTGTCTTGCATAATCCTTGCTGGAGTTTATGTACATTGTTGGTCCCTAGACCCTGACTAGGGCGGGGGGTCTAGAGCAAATCCCTACTTGTTTGTAAGGCTAGATTTCGATATGGCAGTATCAAATCACTCGAACATGAAACAATATTCAAAATATATAAGGAAATAATTTCAATCTTACCCAGTCTGTCGATGATGTGAACAACACTGTCTTTTGTCATTATCTTCAATATTATCTATCCGTCTGTAAAATTAAGAACATATTAGTTCACTGCTCAGAATAGGCCATCCGGCCAGCTAATTTTTATATTCCTAACATTAATATTAAGAAAAAAGTACTTTTTAATTTTTGTAATATTCCTAACATCTGCGTTTAGCCGCTGAATTCAAATCAAGGGCTTGGTATCGCGCAAAAGCGTCCAATAAATGACTGTGGCGTAACATATCTATGGTCCCTTCTGTCGAGTTGCTTACTTTTTATGTCAACTTGGGAAACGTGACTTTTCTCCGTTCCCCCCCCAATTGCGTCTCCTTAGCCTTTCTAGTCTCACGCAATCTTTCCAGTCATATTTTTTCCTTTTTATCCGCCGTTCCCCTCCTGTCTAGCAAGTCAATTATTATGGAGGATGATGACCCGCGGTCTAGGCGATCATGTACTATTCGCAGCCTACGCATTATGTTTTTATCCTTAAATGTTATCTTTGGATGTATTTTACCGTTGTATCTCTGTCAATTTCACTACAATCAGCCAAAGACAAGTTCAGACTCTCTGTGATGTCCTGGGTCCACCGTCGTCTAGGTCGAACCCTTCCCCTTTTTCCAGGGACCATGCCTTCCATCACTGTTTTTTCCAGACTATTATGTCTTTTTATATGACCGAAAAATTTCAGCTTCCTTATTGCGATGGTATTTAGGAGCCAATGTTCCTGTACGTTTAGTGAGTGCAGTACTTCTCTGTTGGTCTTTTTTTCTGTCCAGGGTATTCTCAACATCCTTCTGTAGCATTTCATTTCGAATGATGTAATCTTTTTTGCAACTGTTTTATTGAGTGTCCAAGTCTCGAACCGTATGTTGCTACTGGGAATATACATGCTCTGATCAGTTGTAACTTTGTTTCTTTGCTTGTGCCTTGCCATAGGTTTTTATCTGTATTAGTTTATGTGAAGCAATGTATTGTATATATCGTTGCATATTTCTGTAATTGTATCTATACCAAAGCTCTCCAGAGCTTCTATCATTTCTTCTTCTTCTTCTTCTTCTTCTATATGAATGGCATCTCTACTTCTGTTCTCAGAATGTTTGGGCCTTCATTAGAATCTGGTGATGGTTTTTTTACCTCTGTTGTCCTCGAATAGTTCTTTTACGTATTCTGCCCATCTGTTTGATATGTCTTTCTCATCAAGTAATATTACACCATTTTTGTTCTTGATACAGCTTCCTCCTTGTGCAAACCGTGACCGATTTGATAATTTCTTTATTTCTTCATGCATATCTCTTGTCATGTGCTTTGCTTCCAAGTCTTCTATTTCCTTGCATTTTGTTTCTATCCACCGTTCTTTTGCTTCTCTACACATAGTACGTATGTCATTGTCTATTGTTTTATATTCTGGAGTGTTTTTTGCTTTCTTTCTTTCTGCCATTTTATTAAAGATGTCATCTGTCATCCAAATTTGATTTTTCTTAGACTCCTTTTTAGGTAAATTTGCATTTGCTGATTGTATGCTTGTTTTTAAGCATTCCCATTTTGCGGTTGCTTTTTCTTCTGGGTTTTCTCTTCTATACTGCTCCATGCTTTCTGTCAATAACTGTTGATATTTATTTTTGACATCGATTAAATATTTCTGTTTTATATCTGGTTGTTTCAGCGCTGATATTTCTATCTGGGGTTCCTCCTGTCTTCTGTTTCCTGCTCTTTTCAGCTTTATATTTACTTTGATGACGACTGGATTGTGATCTGAATTTATGTTGGCACCGGGATGTGTCTTTGCACTTGTGACACTGTTCTTAAATCTACGTTTTATCATGATATAGTCGATTTGATTTCGTGTTACATCTCCTGGGCTTTTCCATGTGTATAATTTCCTTGGGTGGTGTTCAAAAAAGGTGTTACATATGACCAGCTGGTTTTCTTCACAGAACTGGATAAGTCTGTCTCCTCTATCATTTCTTGTCCATAATCCATACTGTCCTACTATTTTCTTGTATTTTCCTTTTCCTACTTTTGCATTCATATCACCCATTACTATCAACACATCTGTAGATTTGACTGGTTTAAGTGTTTGTTGTAGCTCTTCATAGTATTCGTCTATTTCTTCCTCGCTGTGATCTTTAGTTGGTGCATAAGTTTGTAAGATTGATATGTCGAATGGATTATTTTATTATTTTTTAATTTTAATTATATTATTATTTAATTTCTTGATTCGGTATTTCTGTTAGGTTTTTCGTTTTCCTTGTATTATCATTGTACTTTTTCCATCTGCTTGTATCGCTCATTTTGTATTGTTTCTTATCATCGTATGATTTTGTAATACCTATTACTATATGTAATTCTTGTCTTTGTCACCTGTTTGTGGCTGACGAAGGGTAATACTACTAAATTATATTGAAATAAACTAAATATACAATAAAGCTTACTGTAAGAACGTAACATTTAAAATGATCAATTAATAATAGAGAGTACATTTAGTTTTTTTGACTTCTTTTATACCTTTATGTAAACTATTTTAATTATTATAAAATTTAATAGCGATTCTGATATCTTTCATCAGTGCAGGACGTTTCGCAATCTTGTTTCAATGACATGTCTAAATGCGTGTGTGAATGGTATGGGTACCCTGTCATACTGACTTACCAACGATACAGTTTGTATCGTAAAAAATTTTTGTCTGGCACATATGTGCCATTCTTGTGTTCAATGTGAACTATAGGTTCTTTCAGAATTATCTGAAATTGTCCCGCCCATGCGATTCACCTTTGGGTGTGGTATTTCTAGTCTTCCATTGTAGCGTCACATTGTTAATGTTAACCAGAATCGACCTCACTGCACTCAGTGCAAACCCATAGGTGCTCAGTCTCCCTCAGCAAATGTCGAGATAGATTATTAATATAATT
Source organism: Oreohelix idahoensis (assembly GCA_024509875.1). NCBI lineage: Eukaryota > Metazoa > Mollusca > Gastropoda > Stylommatophora > Oreohelicidae > Oreohelix > Oreohelix idahoensis. The sequence goes on from JAMPIV010004370.1 coordinate 247,886, forward strand.
GTACATATAGCACGCTGGTTGTACATATGACGGATGCAGGGCCTCCGAGAGGAATTTTGTCAGGGGGTACAAAGTTTATTTTGGGCCTCTTCCCTTCTCTATTAGTCATTCTGTTTGTATCCACTACGGATTTATGCCATGAGCTGTAGCATGTAACGTCAAAAAGGGTATGGAAGACGAGAGAGAGGGGTGGAGTGGAGCGCTCTGTTAATTTTCTGTATTTAACGCATCATGCTCTTATACTCCCTCCACGATAAACATAAATAAAATAAAAGAGGATCAGATAAGAAAGCACATTTGATTGGAACAACTTTGTTAAGCTACAATACAGATAAGCAATAAGAAAGAATTCACATTGAAACATCCTTTTATATTGCAATGCAGATCAATCATCAGAAGGCATAAGTATTATAGTACAAAAATGTATAAAAACTTACTATTTATTTAAAACAAAAGAGAAGCTTTCATAGCCTTCTTTGTGAAAAATTTCGAATAGTAGAGCATGAAAATTAAGTGGTTCGGGCAATGTTTGATTCAATACTTACATGGCCTAATCCATAAGACGTTCCTGAGCAACATTGTAGACCTTAAATAATTCTTAATTAGCTTAAGTTTGCTAAATGACATCAATCCTGGAAGCTACTGTTGCTAGGATTTGTTAACAGTATTCTTAAGCTAACACAAACTTTTGGAAACAGTACAAGTGCAACAGATCTAATGGCTTTAACTGTGCATTTACAAAATTTTTGCTTCATATACTGACGGTAAATGTTGCCTTTTTTTTTTTCCAAAATCATCACCATTAAGGCGTGGGCACACAGGCAGTGCCCAGGGGCCCCACAATTCTAGGGCCCTGATAAGGTGTAAATTCTATCAGTACAGTCACATTGATACCTTATCATAAAGCAGCTGACTGACCGTTTACTTGTTTACAATATAAAGGGCACAGCACTGTGTATGTGAGTGTAAGGTCAGGTCAACCCAAGCAGTGCAGCAACGGAATGTAGGTCAGCACCTGTTGCACACACGTTAAGTCCTAGAGGCGCTGGCAAAGTGCAGTGTTGACATAGAGTATGGAGTGTAGATGTAATATCACGCGAAAATGCATGTACAGTTCTGAAAAAGCCTGGCTCAGTACACTCACACTCAATCACAAAGTAGAAGTCATGAAGGTTGTAACAGCAACTGACTTCATTTCTCAAACTTTAATGTAATACAGACAATCAGGACATGATCATTTACACAAACTCAGGGTGGTCATATTTTTGTAGACATGATCAATTTAACCAAGACTCAGGAACATGTAACATGACGATAGTACATGGATAGCATCATATATCAACCAATTGGGTCAGTAAGCTGGGTATAGCACGATTGTTGGGACCACAGCGCTCAATGTTCCCTTCCATTTAATGCCCCCAGCAGGAGCAATGACCTCCGCTCCCAATTCCAAATTTTCGCGGTCACACAGGGGGAGAGCATACAGTTTAAACCAAAGTGTTTCCTGAACATGATTTCATCAGAAGTGTTTTGCTTGCATGCAACAAGACCTTAAGGTATCAGGCCTATAAGTTTAACTAGACCTGTGACTCGGCATGGTAAAGGTTGTGTCAGCACCCACTATAAATAATTTACGGCATGAAAACCCAGCGGGATGCATGAGCCAAACTTATCCCAATGTTATATTGGGTGCTACACATAGCCCTCAGCTAATAAGGTCCATTGTTGGAATTTTTAAAAGCTTGAGCTCATGTAAACTGTTAGAGCATAGTATTAAGCACCCAGTGGAAAAGTCAATTAAGATGACAAATATATGTGGTGCGACACTGATAGGCAAGTGAGAATAAACATCAATTGGGTCCATTTTAATGAAGATTATTGATAGACCATCAGAATGCACTAATAATTAAACACACCCCCACTCCTGAACAGGGGTACGTCCACAAAGACGTAAGAAATATATCACATCATCGGGAAAATATCTATCAAATACTTTCTAAGTTCTATCCAACAGAGTAGAAAGTTTCCCAATTCCCAAAGCATGAATCGTTCCACCCGACACAAAGATTGACGTCTCAAATTGACGTTCAATTGACCCTCTAGGGACCACATTAACATTCAGACTTCACCTCCAGATGCGGAAATCCACATCGTTTAACCCCTACTAAATGTGCATGCTGCCTGGGGGCCTGTTACGCATTCCTTGAGCGAACGCCCCCCTCAAACCCAGTTTTCAACAGTGTTTCACACACCCATAAAGACTGACCATCCAGAAGCACTTATATGTCCAACCCATGAGCAAATTATCAGACCTAATGTGCTCTAGTTGCAAACCTAGCTCTAAAAGGTGACAGAATGACATGGGGGGGTCTTCAGGTATAGTCGGGTTTAACAAGTAGGTAATTTTTTACTATATATATATAACATGCACCCCATATAGCAACCCACAATAAGCATTGTCGTTGTAACCCCACTGATGATGTTAGAGGTGACGTTCCAGTGGAGAAAATAAGCGTCAAAAAACGGGAAAATCCAAGAAAAAAAACCCAGAAAACAAAAAACAACCAAAACCCAAAATAACAAAGAGGTAATGGGCTGGGGTGGGCGGTTGACTTTGGCTAAGCCCAGCAGCAAACCACCCCAAACCCAACCCCCCCAACAACCCAACCCAAACCAACCCCCCCCAACCCGACACCCCCCCAAACACCAA